>OY728147.1:1502720171-1503320171 GCA_963277665.1 Viscum album | reverse complement strand
ATTAGTCAGCGCTGCCGAACCCACAGAGGATCCAAGTACAGTATTCATCGTCGTCGAACCCACGTGGGATCCACCTATGGTAGTCATCGCAATCGCATCTAGCTCTAGGGTTCCCGCACACAGCATGCTCGATTCCGGGAGGGTCCGCTTTTCGAGCCAAGGGTTCGATACATAAACTATAACAAAGTACAGAGTTGATGTTTTCTGAAGTTCAGTCTCATCAAAAGGAACCCAACGTGACAAACGGCGCGTCAATCAGACACCTGGTCTGAGAGATATTGCCTTTTTCGTTCCAGGGGCCCGGTTGGAAATACCTTAATTCCAAACCCGGCCATTTTCCAATGTCTTATAGAACTCACTTAGAGTATCGCAGAAGGACCGCTTCGTCGCGAGGGTCCCAGTGCCATAGACGGTGCGTCGATCAGACGCATGGTCGTGAAGTTATTCACATTTAAGTGAAACGGGCCCAGCTCGTCAAGCCAAGTGGGCTGTCGGGTCGGGTCAACATGGTTTTGGTGGGTCCGACCCGAAATAGGGTCAGACCGGCCCGATGAATTGCGCGGCTCATCCCAAGGGGCACGACCCGGCCTGAGGGTGTGCGGCCCAGCCCGGCGGGGCGCGGCGCGACACGACCAGTCCCGCAGGGCGTGGCCCGGCTGACTGAGTGTTCTGGGTGGGTGGGGGGGGGGCTTCCCGAACCGGTGGTGCCGCCCCCCCAACTGGCCAGCCAAAGCCGGCTGGCCTTCCTGGCACGAGCGGCCCGCATGGGAGGGTGGCAGTTCCTCCAGTGCGGCGCCCTCCTGGCGTCACGTGTCTTCGTAGACCGGTCGGCTGGCTGCCGGCAGGTTTGTCAGCCGAGCAGCCCGCGGAAAATAGGCCGCGGTCCTCCTCAGGGTGGCGCTGTGGTCTCTTAGGTCCAGCCGGCTATGGCCGGCTGGTTCTTTCTTGGCCGAGTGGCCCGCAATTGCGGGCCACGGTTCTTCCGCACGCGGCCAGCGCGCGGCCACTGCATTCTCCCATCGCTTCCTCTTCCAACACGCATTTATTGCGAACCGAAACAGAAAACATCAGAGGGCCATCGTGCATTGTTCGTTCGGCCCACACCCTCCACGTTAGGCAGTATCATAAAGTCAAAGACAAACTATGATTCTCAATGAAGAACGAGGTACAAAAATATTCAATTCAAATTGTACAAACCCCTACCTCGAAATAAGGTTCACGGTAATCGGGCATCGCGGAAGATGGCGTCGCGGGGAGACGACGTCAATTCTTTGACGTCGGGAAAGAAGGAGCTGAGGATAGCACGTCATCAGCATTCCATGCGGGTGGATCCTTCTCGTTATGCTTGGCTGGAGATCGAAAGAGACAATCATCGTTCTGCGGTGGTTCTTCGTTGGAAGGACGGTGTACCTTATTGAAGAACTAAGCTCCTCTAATTCTCCAGAGGTTCCCCACTAAAAATATTTGCTATAAAATATTAAATTAGAGTTATCCAACTTTAAAATAAATGCCAACCAATTCAAAATAATTCAAAAAGAAGAGATGTTTCAATTAATTAATAAGGATATTAATTAATTGAGTAGGCAATCTTAATGAGAGTGAGGTGGAGAGTTTATAGAGAGTTGTCAAAAATTAAACAAGGGGGTTTAAGGGAGTTAAGGGGAGTTATGGTGAGATGAAAGGTTTAGGGCACATGTGGGCCCCATCGCACAAATATCATCTCATGGGAGGTTTTGTGGGTGTGGGACCCACCTCAAACTCCCATTGTGAGGAAATAACTGACTTCCATTAATAAAATTGTGCACTACAAATTTTATTTATTTGTTTCTAAATCACCAAATATTAACACTCATCCCGCATAAAATGCAACTGCGGTAAAGGTCCCTTTAAGTGAATACCAGCGCTGCGAGTTCATCGGTGTCCTCAGATTTCAATTCCGAGCATCGGTTCAAAAATATAGAAAAACACGCACGTACGTTTACTGAACGTACCAGAACAAAACATAGGAAATTGATTCTGGGAACACTGGGCATTGGAATCAAGTGCCGTCAGAAACTGCAGACTCGTAAAATTCGAAAGTATTTATGAAAAAATTTTCCGTGAAATTTCTAGGACATTAAAACACACCACCACGCCCTTAAATATAAATAGGGATATAATATGTCTCAAAAAAACAAAGTATTAACCATGTCTCAATCCCCTACTAATACAACCTTGACCCCAAGTGAATATAATATCGCATGAGAGAGGATCTGCACCTCATAAAACAAACACTGTAGAATAGAAACACTGAAATCCAATCATGTCCAACAAATAAAAAAACTAAAAAATTGATCCCTTAAATTACCCAAATACAAATCATATGAATAAAATGAACAATAATATAAAATTTAGAAGCTCATTTTTTTTGTATTATTAGGGTTTTAGAGTAAAAATAAAATAATTTCGAATATATTTATTATTATATATTAGATGTGTTTGTTAACTTATTATATACAATAAATTAATCTTAAATGAAAAATTATTTATTGACAGTCTTTTAAAAGAAAATAAAGATTAAATTTTATGTTGGGAAAATAAAAATTTTTCGTAAGACTAATTTATGTACTGAAATTATTTTTATCAATATTGATTACATAAATAAATATTGGTAAGTGATTATAATTATATATTTTGGCAATATATAAAATTTGATGAATTATAAATCATTTAATTATGTATATTTGTTTAAAAAATTAGAATACATTCACTATATCATAATAAAATACATTTTCTTGAAAAATTGTTTTTTTGTTTAGAAATTACAATAAAAATATTCCATATAAATAATATGATTTAGAAAAAATAAATAATATATGAAAACATAATTTTATTTTATAATTAGGAACAATAATTTTTATTTTCATAGAAGATGTATTTTTGTGTTATATGTGTATCAGTCATTTAAAAAATCATCAATGTATTCCAATAAATTCATTTATTCATAATACCATTTTTTGTATTTGGATCTTATGTATCATATGATTCATTAAAAAACCTAATTTTAATAATTTTATATCATTGAAAATTATATTAAATAAGGGGTTTAGCAAAATTTATTTTAAAAATGCATTTTTCAAAAAACTATTTTCTATTGGATTTTAAGAATATATTTAAAAATTTATCTATAGTATATTGAGAAATATAGAAATGATTTAAAAATTATATATTATGAATTCGGATATTCAAAAATGATAAAACATTCCCTCTCAATTTTTGGGATTATAGATAGTAGACCTGGTAAAAATGTTGTCACCTCTATAAGGGAAAAAGGCTAAAATAATAAAAAAATTATGATAATTCTTAAAAATCTCCATAAAAATTTCATTTAACTTACTTGCTAATTTTTTTTAAAATATACCCATATATGATTCTAAATTTTTTCAATTTATGGAAACTTTTATATTATTACAAAAATAATAATATTTAAGTTAAAAGTTAATTATGAAAATTTCAAGTTTTTTTAATTTCTTTTATATTTTTTAATTTTGATAATAAACTTTTAAGAAATAAAATTCATTATTTTTAACATAATTAATTTATTTTATGTAATTTAATTTCATTATAAGTATTTGTGGTATTAAAATAACCTTACAATCTTAGTCAACTCTAATTCAACACTTGTGAATGTAGTAGAATAATTAAAATTAATAATTCTATGATGATCAAGATTTTCAAAGAATTTATGTCATAATTATAATTTAAACACATTAATGAAATATTTTAAATTTTAAATAACATTTTTATTAATAACATTGAAGTCAATTATTATATATCATTATAAATATTACATTAATGGTATTTTATGTAACTAAAATTTTATAAAATTATTTAATCATTAAAAAATCATTAATGATAAAATGTTTCATGGGAAATGTATTTAAATTTCATAAAATGACAATTTTTTAGTTACTAGCCACTGATAAAATTAAACATAATAGGGTACATAAATTTTTAGGTATTAGTATTTTTATATTTACCACTCTTATAATTGAAATTATCTCTATTTTGATCGAAATTACATGATTTTAAAATTTATCATGTTTTATTTTTCTTAATATATTTAATTATATCCTTTTCCACTAATAGAAACAATCACTAACTACCCAATATTATTTAAATTTTTTAAGAATTTTATAAAATTACGTAACTCTCCAAATACTAGTATTACCATCTTATAATGTTCTAGAGGCATTCATGTCACTATAATCCCAATATTTGATGGATTAATGTGTCAACAACAAGTGTTTTTGTAATGTCAAACTAAAACATTAACTGAGTACTTCCATGATAATTTCACAATCCATCATATCTAAGTATTCCATAAAAATGTAGATATATTAAAACTAGTATATTTTAAAAATTTAAATGTTATTTTGTTAATTATAATGAATATTTTCATCTCTTTTTAATCCCAATGTGAAATTATAGCATTGTTCGTGTGTAAATAGTGATCATTGTTTCCTTAAGGCATTATATTTAATTTTCCCTAACTTGATTGTTTTTTATTATGATTGATTTAATATATATATATATATATTTTGTATTTATGAATTGATTATTATTTTTCAATTATATAATTTTATCTACCCTTATTCCATTCCATTATTTGGAAAATGACCATTTTTCTCGTCCTATCTATGGACTTCCATCTCCTCAAAATGAAGCAACTTGTTATTGATTTCTGTCAAGCACATATGGCTATAATGAAATATTTAATCAATATAAATTATATTTAAGATATTATTCTGAATCATTAAAGGGTAAATATTAATTATCATTATTTCATTCCATTAATGGAAATTTGGAAACACCACTTGGATGTATGTATACACTTCCAACTCTGTGAAGCGAATTAATTTATTTTTATGCACCATGACATATGGATGATTATTAATGTGTATTTAATTAAAAAATATGATCATTATGAAATGATTATTACTTTTTTAAATTTTGAAACCGGAAAAAGGTGAGTTTTCTAGTTCTATAAAAATGAAACATGTACTGAAGTTACACATGTTTTAATGAGAATAATTATTTTAATAAACAATTATTAATAATACGAAAATTGAAAATTCTTATGGAATTATATTAAGTAATATATTTAAATTTAATTATATCATGTATTTAAAATAATTATTTATTTCATATATGTTATTTTTGAATGAGTACATTGTAAGATATTATATCTAATAAAGTATTATCATCAAAATATTTTAGTGAGACCTATTCCACAGTAAGTATTTCTTTCTATTCTATCATATATATACTATCAATACATGAATTATTATTTTTAAATAAAAATGGTGATTTTAAAATCTATCTATGATTCATATTTTATATAATTTAATTTCCATGAGTACTAATGAGTAAATGGATTTATGTTATAGTGATGTTTCATTTAATAATTTTCTATGATACAATATCATTAATGGAATATATATTGCTGTTATCATTTAATAATAATAAATTTTAATATACATTATTTATTCCTATTGTTGTAATGGTATATAACTATTTTCTAACATTTTTGTACTTGATAATATTATGAAAACGTCATTAATAAAAAAAATAGAATGTATAGTCATTGGTTGATAAACTATTACTACCATGGACATGTTCATTAAAATGTTCTAGGAATATAATATTTTATGATGAGATGATTAATTTATATCAATTCCAACAGCATATAATTATCATGTGAACTTTTCTAAATGGAAATCTAAAGAAATTTTTTGATGATATTAATTTTTATTTTTTATAAAAAGTGTGAGATTCATTTTTATTACATTTTTTGATGTAAAAAACATATCAAAATTATGAGTATAAATTTCATTATTTATCAAATGTAAATGATAATTTATTTCACTATAAATAATGAATTAACTAATAATTGATGGAATTTTTTTTATAAATGGTTATGAAATAGGTAAGGATGTTTTTTATTATTTTTTAAGAATATTTGAAATGATTTCTTAAATGAAATTTATCATATATATCAATATAAATTATTTATTTTTATAGTTCACTGGGGATATTCCTACATGATTTTATCCACTTTTTTGGATAAAATATGATGACAATGATATTAGTAGAATTACAATAATCTAGTTCCTTTCCCAGTTATTAATTAATATAGATAAAAATAAGGAGAGGTCTTCTGGAATATTTCAATTTCTATATCTTCACGGATTATGTTCATGAGATGATGATTTTTTTCAAATCCCCTTATTTTCCATATATTGTGTTATGCTGTTATAATGAATATTATATAGTCTTCAAGACTACATTAATTTGGTTATTATAAAATGATTTTAGTGAATTGTATTATATTTACATTCAATGGATCACGTAATGATTATATTGTTATGAATAATGTAAGAGATTGTGTGGTCATGAAACTCTTAAAATTTGTTATATTTAATAAAATAATAGATGATAGGGTTAAATAAGTATTTTTTTCATCTATGTGAATGTTATAATTATCTAATTTATGTAATTCCATAATAAATCTAAGAATAATATGATATAATTAAGATTTTTATGTTTTAATAGTGACACAATTCATAGGAAATGATATAATTATTAAGATATTTTTTTAATAGAAAAATATTTTTTTATTATAATCACTCTCTCTTATGAATAATTTATTTGGAAAATATAATTATTTTATCTAAGAATCAATACATAATACCAATGAATTATTGGGTATTAAATCTATATGTGGAAATAATTATCCATTAATTTTATTATTATTTTATAATTGCATATGATAATCGACTAATATCAAAACAATTACACATACGGAGAATCAGATATCTCCCTTCATATTGTTTCCATTTTCCAAACGTAAATATAATAATATTAGGTAAGATTATTATTTAATATATTCATGAGGTGTATAACTATTGGGGTGTACTAATTTATATTATAGAACTAAATATAGAGACACAATAAAAAAAATGAAACATTGGGTGGAAATACATGATTTTTGTAACATACTGGGTTTTTTACGTTCATAAAAACTCTAAATCATAATGTGTATAAGTGTTAAAATAAAAAAATCAACATATAACATAATTATTAATCATTAATGTTGATTCAAATTATGTGGTATCAATGGTAGTATGTAATAATTATGTTTTAGATTGATATATAGGTGATTAGGTTTAGAACTATCTAACATAGTTAGGGTGTGTATCCAAATAATGAAAAATCCATTTATATAAAGTGAAAAAGGGCCTCGATGTTAGATTCTTCAATAAATTTTCAACAAATATCCTTAAACCCATTTCAAATCTACATTATTTAAAATTATATTCTCTTAATGGCCAAATGGGCCTTCTGTATACTATTTAATTATTATATATCTATGTGTGTTTTGTATTTTTTAGTACCTATATATATACTAAAAAATAATTAATTTTACTAATAACTTAATTTTTAAAACTCATTTAAATATAAATAGAAATTATTTCTTTTATACAATCATATCTTAGTCGAATTATAATAATTTTTTTTGAAAACACAATTAAATAGATTAAATACCACTATAAATATATAAATACACAAACAACATATAGAAAAATAAATATTAACATATAAATACATTTTGAAATTAGTTCCTAATTCTATTAATTTATAATCAATGAAAAACCTCTTATGGATAATGAAACATCATTTGAAATATTAACCCCCTTTCAATAAACTGAATATGTATTTAACCAAAAAATTATAGGATATGATATTTCAAATAAATAAGTTTAAAATATTCATGAATTTCATTATTTATTAGTCAAAAGAGTGAAACATGGAAAAACCTACCTCGAACATACCCATATTACAAAAATTATTCTATCATAAAGGGTAGGGTCATGATTTCTAATCCTCACCCACAATGAACAATGTCCCTAATAAATTAAATCCCCTAAAAACTTGTGTTTTCATAATGCTAATATATATTAATAGGACCAAATAAATAAAATACGAAAGGGGTAGAATAGGTGTATGAGGCCCAATACTTGGAGAAACAACTAAAAAATTAAAGTGGGTGATAGAGAAATCAGAATGTATATTAGTGAGAGATCACCATGGTATCCTTTTGCAACACATACATGAATAGAGTAAAAAGGTTGGGTTTGTTGGTGTTAAAATAAAAGAGGTTGAATAATAATTTCAGAATTTTAAATATTGAGGCATACCACCTAGTTTCCACATGTATTGGAAAACAATATGCCAATAATTCATTACGGCCCTATTAATATTGGTGAGAATCAAACAACGATAGAATAGATTTAATCCTATATATGTTCAACCCCTGTTCTAGAAAACTCCAATTGATGTTTTCTCTACAAAATTTCTCCAAGAATTTAATGTTTTATCTCAATTATGTCTCAAATAGTACACAAAAATCTATGAAAATAATAAATGAACAAGTAACCAAATTTATGTAAGGGTACCTAAATGATTTACTTTAATACCTGATCATGGAATGATGTCATATATGGAATGTTTTTATGATTCATCGATATTATTTTTAACCACATGTATAAAAAAATTTGTAGAACTAATACAAGATAATTTAAAAATTACATGAATAATAAATTATATAGAAGAATAAATCTAAATAAATTTGTGAAATAAAAATCATAAAAATCAGAAATAGTAAATTTTAATAGAAAAATATCGAATACATTACATAACAATACATGTTATAATTGTCTTTTTATATAGAATTTATAAACATGGAGTCAAAAACAACCGGTACATAAGTGATCCAGGTCAGCTCCCACTAAGATCATAAAACAACAATCCGACTTAAATGTATCATACATAATAAATTTCATAAAATCCAAGACAATGGAAATTTAAAAAAGGATGAGCTTATATTCTAAGTATGTATAATCAAGGGAGATATCAATATTATATGAGAATATCAATATGAGAACTTAAAAATAAAATATAAAAACCACACCCAACAAATAATAAATCACAAACACGATTCATGGGGTTAATCATTAATGTTTTATAAGACATGAATTATTATGGAATCAAGAAGCATGCTCTATAAGATAATAACATTGGAATAAGAAAAATATATTTAGGAATATACATAATCACAACTATTAATATTTAAATAATATTATAAATACATTTCTAACATGATAGGATTCAAATAACCCCACATGTACGTTATTTGTGTTTGGTATAACATATCTTGTGACTAAATTTGGGCAGGGTATAAACTCACATGTACCCTCTTTCAGACATGGGATATCCTCCCATGTAACCTCTATTAGTATTTAGAAAGAGAAACCATATTACCTTTGATATCATATAACATTAAACAATTTCAATTCTATTAGAAAAATATATAGGTCACACCTATTACATAATCCATATATTCATGTACTAAAAAAGGCAATTTATCATAACATTAACCATAGAATAGAAATGGGTTCCATTACCAAGAGTTCATCATAATCAGGATAAATCTATTTGATTAAAAAGTCTAGAAGAAAAGGATCTTATCATCAAAAAAATTTAAGTAAAATCATATGATAACATAATATATATAAAATTATTTTTATGATCACAATGAATGTTTCCTGGTGAAAATAACCCTTAAATTTTGAAAATATTCATTTCAAAAAGGAATATTCTAAAATGAATTGAAAATAAATTTCATTTAAAAATACATTTTTTATAATATAATGTAATATTAAAATAAAATAGATTTCTTCATGTACATAAACTATATTAATGTTATGCTCATTAAGGAATATATCTGTTTTAAAATTTCATTAAAATACCAATGGGACTTTTTTTGGAAAACCAAATGATGATTTATTTTAAATCAATATATAAAATGGCACACATGGTTTGAAATTTATTTTTCTAATTGAATGTGAATTTTTTTAATTTTTTTATAAAAAATGAATTTTGAAGATAAATTTATCTCATCATAAGAGAGATATAATATATATATTACTTAAAAACATTTTTCTAATCAATTTAATTACAATATTGAGTGAAAAATGAATTATTACTTAAAAATACATGAATAGAGGTTTTTTAATTAAATTAATGTGTTTCATTATAGTGTAGATCATAATATTTAATTATTAGAAGCATAATAAAAAAATCATAATAAAAGTTTAGATTTTAAGAAAACATATTTACCGCTTTTTTGAAATCTGGATAATAATTTGAATGAATTAATAAAATTAAATGAAACTATTAAAACATATGAAAATAATTATATTCATGAAATATTATTCAAAATTATATGAATATATAAGTTATAAATGAATGTATTTGGAAAACATAAAAAATGTTCAATAAATGAAAAATTTGAACAAATATCTGTTAGTAGTTGTCAGGAATTTATTCATACATGATTTAATATCATATATAATAAATTCTAGATTATTATATATCTATCACAAGACCATAAATATATTTATCATTCCATATAAGAGTTACTACTACCTTTTATTCAATAGTAATTAATAATTCTATGTTAATGTCACATCTTGAGAACTTAAGGATTTAGTTATTTTGTGTGTTTTGATTTTTTTTATTTTTTGTAATCTTAAAATGATCATTGTTCAAAAATCTCTAGAACATTAACCATGATATAAATATAATATATATTTAATTTTTTTTTCATAATCCATATCATTAGATAATGATTATCAAATACACCATTCAGGGAGAAGGTAGGTCATACCTGTAGATGAATTTTATTTACATATTTTCAATATATCGAATGAAGTAATGTTAAAAATATATATTACCATTGGAGAATTATTTTTACTTCATATATATCACATTTTTTCATTAAACCTATCATAATTTTCTTCCTTTTAAATAGTGGAAAAATCAAATCTCTTCATGAGGTGGGGGAATAATGTACACATGAAAGAAGCTATCAAATTCCTACAAAAATTAATGTGAGAAGGTATATGTGATTTAATAAAATCATATGTATAATAATATCATTAATATATTATATAAAACATAGGCCAACATTATATACATTTATGAGAGGTTGTGATAGAAAATGAAATGTAACTTAAAATTTAATAATAGATTAATTATATTTCATTTTTATTAATTTAATGAATTAGATAGTATTTTTACCTTAATGGGACTCTGTGTCAGATAACGTACTCAGAAAAAAATAATGGGTTTCTCTAAAATTATACGTTGTAGGCAAGACTGAATTATATTGAAAAGATAATTTTATTATTTTAATTGGTAGTTATCACTTTATTGTTTTATCGAAGTGAATGAACTAAATAATAAATATTATGATTAGAAGTGTTTATTAAAGGTAATTACATTTATAAAAAATTATAGGGTTGAAATTAGAATAAACATGTTTTATGCATAAAATACTCTAATATTTTTAAAATGCATTTTTACATCCTTTTGTAGGAGAACCCAACTTAAATATATATTTTTACAATATTATAAGTTTTTTTTGAAAAATATACATCTTCTTTGGTATTGGGGCATCAAAATTTAGTTTGGTAGTTTTTTGGTATCATTATGTTAAATTTTGTATTTTTATTATTAGTGAAATATACTACATTTTAATTCAAAAAAGAATTTTAATTTAATTTATTTATATGGATAAATTATATTTGTATTTGGTTTTAAATTATAAATAGATTAAATTTTTTATCAATTAAATTAATTTAATTCATTAGAATCATTTTTATATTGGACTGTGATAAAAAAAGATTACGAATGTTGGAAAAAATTACTTTAAAAACTTATTTTATAATTCCATCAACATTTTTTTTTAAATTTCATCGTATTCTATGTTTTGAATTAAGAAAAATGGTTTCAATATTTTTAATCAGAAGTTCTGAATTATTAAAATAGCAATATTTTATTTTTGGGAATTATTAATAGTAAATTTAGTAATAATTTTTATTATGAAGGTTAATGGTAAAAAGGGTAATTATATGATAAAATATTATTATAAATATTATATAAATACCCTTACACTTTTGATAATATTATTGGATCTGTTATTGTTAACCAATACAACCCATGTGCCAAAATGTGGGGCTTTTTTTACACATGGGTGTGATTATGATAATTATGAAATATTATTTAATATAAAGACTATGTTTTCCCAATCATGTCACATAATAAAAAATATAATATGGGGTTATTTAACTAATATCATGGCCTATTAATTTTATTTATAAATTAATGTAATTACCTACATCATGGAAATTTATTTATAATTTTTAGAGAATAAATGAATTAATTAAATGGGAACACAATAACAATGTATTAATTTCTTATTTAGTGAATAAATAAAATAAATGATATTATAAATATTAAAATAAATATTATATCACATAATTTCTGACATCTAAAAATTTAATAGAGGAATTTTACATGTTGGTGGTCTGTTAAAATAGTTTTCCATCTATATCTTGACGTTCATATATTTTGAAAAAGTTAATAAATGAATATTGTTAAAATTGACAGTAATAGTATTTTAAAATATAAAATATTTTATTAAATGTAATATAATTTTAAAAAATTAATATTTTTCAATAAAGTGTGTATCTTTCTAAAAGTGTCATTAGTAACTCATTAATTTTTTGTTTGTAATGTTATTGTAATATTTTTGACCCTCATAGTTTAAATTACATGATAAAATGGTAAGTGTTAAAGGAACTTAAAACAAACTGATAAGGTTATGAAAATATTCAAACATGTATAATTATCATTTTTTAATTATATTTAAACCCATACACAATCTATATGGTTTATAAATAAATTTTTACACACTTGAATATCAAATGAATTTATAGGAATTTATTACATTTACTAATTCCAAGAGGACCTATCCCCTGTCATATAGAAGGTACACATTCATTTATATTCATTATAGGTTAAATTTTTTTTTTCAGATACATTCTTCCTAAAAAATTTCTTATTATACTTTCCCTCATTCTAGATCCATTATATGAGGAAGAACACCCTCTTTAGAGGTGTTAATATTTTAAAAATTTTGAATCTCTGGAGAAAAGTTAATATTTTTATTGAAGTGTTCATATTTTATTTCATCTTCCACTTCATTTAATTCTTCTTCATCCATAATGATATAAAAAGTCCAATAACCTAAATATATTGAGATGTTATTATGTAAATTTCATCACCTAAATTAATATACACTTCCATTAAATGGGAAAATATTTAATAGTTCTAGTTTATATGTGAACTATCACCTCCACAAACTGATATAAATCATTTTCAATAATTTTTCTCATTACTCATTATAAAAAAAATATAGGTGGTTCCATGAAAAAACAAGGATTGGTTGTCACATTATAACCTCCCATTCATTGGTTTTTGAAGTTGTTCGTATGGCTATTACATTTGTAAGATTGATATGTTTGGAAGTCGACCACACCGTTATTCCAGTTAAGTATGACTATGCCCCAAGATACCTTTATATGTTATATTTGAATTATAAGGGTTTTATGGTAATATTTTGACTAGAAAATTGTTATCAATGAGATTATATTTTTAAGAATGTATTTCTTACTTCTAATGGGTGAATTCTATTGCCTTATGATTATGTATCACCGGGTTTTCATTCTGTTAGAAGACTAAAATTTTTCTTTATTTGTGAGCCCCTTAGTGAGGATTCAATGATCATACCAGGTTTTGAAAAATTTTCACCATATTTGAGAGAGATTACAGTTAGGTATAGGATCAAGGAATAGTTATGATGACTGCACATGAAAAGAAACCATTATTTATCGTAAAAGTTTTTGATATATGAAAAAATATATATATATTGTTGGTAGTGTGCACTTTGTATTTCTATGATCTTGTTATGAATGAGTTATGGCCTAATTCCATTAATAAATAAACATAATTAGATCATAAATGTGAAAAAATTAATTTTCTTTTCTTAACTCGAAATTATGTTATGTTTAATGTCGAGTCCTTGTAGTTGGTATCAGTGATTTTATTAGATAACTTTAGAGGTTAGGATGTTATCTAGCTGTATGTTAATGATCCTTAAAAAAATGGTTATTATCATATGGAAAATTTTGATGACTTTTTAAATTGAGTAATATTTGATAAATAATCCAAATAAACTGAGATATAAAGACATTTATGGATTAGATTATTATCAATAAATTGAGTTATTAACATTACCCTATAGAGTATTCTTATATTAATAATTCGTTTTTTGTTTAAGTGATACTATTTTCTATAGATTAAGGATTATTTTTGATGATTTATGGAATGTGGACTTTCACAACCTTCTTATCCCTCCCAGATGATTTGATCATCCCTATTATCACAAAATATTTTTTCAAATAATTTTGACAATTTTTTATTATTCAAATAAATTGTAAGTAATTGTTTCAATAGTCAACACCTATTAATTCCTAAAAAAATTATATGATTCATGGTGTCTTTTTTATATTATTTCATGATCTAATATTTTCCAAATCATTATATTGGTGAAAAATAAGAAGTGTTGTGAACACATACTTTTTGTTTGTTGGAAAACATGCCAAAAGAAAAAAGGAACATCAAGGTGATATTTAAATCTACATTCAAGGTATGAATTATCTTCTTAAACATGAGTTATGAAAAAAATACATGATTTATGTTTTTTAATTATTAGTATTTTAATCATATTATTTATTTCTAAGAGTGAATTATTAAAAAATTATAAGGAATTTCAACCTAAAAGTATGATGAATAAAATTGAAATATTAAGATATATATATATATATATATAATGGATTTAATAGTTATGGTATACATAAGGAAGATGGAATATTTAAATGAATTACTAATATGTTGATGATGGGGATGCTTTTGAAGTCTTATTTAGTTGTTTAATATGTATCTCTAATGTTTGGATTTTAAAATTTTATTTGAGGATTAATTCCATTTTGTGGAAAAAATTATCAAGTCATATATAACATTTAGGGTTTATGTGAATATTTGATTTGGTTTAATTATTTATATTACAGTTTTTAATGAAAATGAACATTATGATATAAAGAATGAAAATGAAATAGGTTATGGTATTGTTTTTAGGACTTCATCATATTTTGAAAATGTTATAAGAATTGTATGGAATTAGAAAAATAATATCTTATAGGATGGATGAGAACATGTTGCATCCGGTAAGGTTGTAGGAATCAAAACAATAACTGAATAGAGAAAAGTGTAACAGACCTACCACGGTAGTACGTGATAATATAGATAGTATGAATTTTTTAGTTAATTTATTTTATTATTAAGTGATTAATGATATTTTTGAAGACATTTTCTATATTTGAATCTTATATGATTAAGTTTAATAGAATAATGTGGTATTTTATTTTAGGAATAAAGTTTGAATTATATTTAATAATAATATAAGATGAAATTATTGTGATTTGGGATATTTAACGACAGAGTTATCATATCTTGAATATTATTAGGACAATTATTTTTTGTTGTGATACATCAATAATAATTATTTTCATTTACAGATAATTTTTTTTTCAATGTTATGTGCATAAATCCTTCTAATATTTTTTTCAATCATAGTTTATATTTTTTTGAGGTAATATAAAGGATATATACTTTTTTGATGGTCTATGTTGAATTTTGTGTAGTATTGTTGATATTTGTAAATTTAAATAATATTTCACCCAACTAGTATTAATAACTTTGGGGATCATCTAATATTGTACTAACCATTATGGTTTTACATAATGATAAAAGATATTATAAATTTGATAATTATTCTATTATGGATAATGTGACATTTATAAGTTGATTCTTTTTATTTAGGAGTAAAAAGGTCACCATGAGAACTCATTGTTTGGAGAGAAGGATCAGTTTATTGTAGAATTGTACTAAAGGATGCAACTCTACATTTTATGTATGTATGATTGTTTATGTTAATCGTCTAGAATGTATATGAATTCCACTATCCTATGAAAAATATATTAATACAAAAATTACTTTACCATTCAATCTATGAAATTAATGACTATTTAACATATCGAAATTTCATTGTATTATGATTGTCAACATTCTCTTGAACATGTTCTTTATCACTATCTATGAGAACATGACCGTAATTTTTTTCATCAATATCCATGTTTTCATATATGGAACCCTAGTGAATGATATCTCAAATGATCATTTAACATAACCTTCATTATTTTAAATTGGACATTTTATTGCCTATTTAATGTGGGATTTTAATGATCAAATTTTGAAAAGGGAAACCTTAGTTACTAAGCCCAAATTTAAAATTTCGACCACACAATTTAAAAAATGGGGATGGTTTTAAAATCTAATGTAATATATAAGAATAAATTATAATATTTATTAAAATTTATGAATTAGAGAGTAATTTTACCATAAATGGAGACTATGTCTGATTCAATACCAAACACTCAATCGTGGGTTTCTCTATAATCAAAACTTTCTTGTAAAACTGAATTATACCAAAATAATAATATTACAATTTTAAGTGGTAGTTTTGTCATAGATGTTTTATAATATGGAATGAATATCAAATAGTGTTTCATTTTATTGGATTAAAATAAAAATAAATCAAAATTTAATCATAAAATAATCTCATATTTTTAAATGATAGTTTTAACAACAATTTATGGAAATCCCATTTTATATCTCGATTTTGACCTAATATAATTTTATTATATAAAAATAAACTTATTGATTGTAATTAGGACATAAAAATTTAATTCGTTTTATTTTTTGGTAATTTTTAAATAAATTTCATATTTTAATTTAGAGTTAAAAATACTGCCTCTATGTTTAGAACATTTATATTGTCTAGTTTATTTATAATATAAGATAATTCATTTTAATGTTTTAAAATTATTATTGGATTATGTTGTTATCATTTAATCCAATTTAAGTCATTGGAATCAATTTCACATTGAAATTGGATATAATAACTATGTGATCTTTTGAACATTTTTCATTCAAAACACATATTCATATTAAGTTAAGAAAATTATTATTTTTTAATTTATTCTTATTCATTTATATGTATTTAAGTAAATGGATTCTATATTACAAATAAAAATTTCCATATTAGGTAAATAGATTCATTTTTTGGGCTTTAGGAGTAGTAAACTTTGTAAATATTTTCATTACCACTGTTAACGGTAAATTAGGTCATTAAATGTTAAAATTTATTATAAATATTATAAAACTACCCTAAGACTTGTCGTAATAATATTTTATGAGTAATTTTAGACCAATTAAACACATGTGTTGAAATAGTTCCCATGGAATCCACTTGGGTTTGATTATGGAATTTATCAAAGTTTATTTAAATTAAAGACAAAGATGTCATAATCATGTCACATATAACTAAAACAATTTTAATACCAGTTTATGTAAGTGTTAACATCAAATATAAGTAATAATTTGAACAATGAAATTACTAAATATATCATGGAATTTTATTTATATTTTTAGGTGATTAATGACAAATTAAATGGTTACAAAATGATGATATAGTAATTGATTAATTAATGAAATAATCAAATTAATGATATTATAAATACTAAAATAAATATAATTTTACATAATTTATTCCATAAAAATTATTTATGGATTCTTGTTACAAGTTTTTTATGTGTTATAATAAAATGCTCTACAATATCTGGATGTCATTATATTTTTGAAAAGTCAATAAATGAATACTATTGAAATTGACACTAATGGTATTTTAAAATAAAATATATTTTATTAAATGGTATAAAATTAAAGAAAATATAATAATAACCCAATAAGTAGAGATAATTATAAATTTTTTATTAATTTCTCATTTTTGGTCATTTGAAATGTTATGGAATTAATTTTAACCATTAATTTGTAAATTACTTCATAAAATTTTAAAAGTAAAAAAGGGTAAAAAAAGATGATTATTATAGAACAAATATACATACCTTTTGTCACACCCCGACTGTCACTCCTTTTTAATTTAATTATTTTAAGTATTTCTTTTGATATGTGGTTTGAACAAGTTCGTTTTTTATGAAATTCGGATCTTTTATGGGTGCTTGAACGTAATCGCAACTCGGCGCACGAACGCGCCCGTGCGCGCGACCCTGCGCGCGACCGTGCACGCAAACTTGCACAGTATTCAGCCTAAATTTATAAATTTATTTTTTTGGCTGGTTTTATTATTAGTATTAATATTAATTAAGTTATAATTTTTTTAAGTTTTCATTATAGAATTTCTATAATTCTTTCCCCCCTAATATTACTATAATTATTATTAAAAACCTTATTGTTATTTTATGTTGAGTTGGAGTTTTATTTTTAGTTTTAATTTATCTTTATTTTAATTTTCTTTTCCTTTTCATTTTATTTTTATTTAGTTTTATTTTCCTTTATTTCCCCCCTTCTTTCTCTCCTCTCTTGCGCTACCCTCTCCCCATTTAGATTCACTTTCCCCCTGCAACCCTAGCCGCCACATCCGTTTTCCTCTTGCTCCCTCCGTCCGGAACCCTCCCCAACTGCTTTGCTGCACCACCCTCGTCCAACAGGTTTGCTGCATCCTCATAGGCCGCGCTTCGCCCTGCCTCCCCTCCGGTCTGCAACCAGCGCCCTGCCTCCCGGCGAACTGCCTCGCTCCGCTGCCACCCAGCCGCGCCGCCTGTCGCTGGGCCTCCCTCGGCCTGCTCCTGTCCAACGCCACCCCTCCAACCCCTCGCTCCGGCGCCTCGCCCTCGTTCCACCCTTGCCAGCCGCGCACACCATCTCCCTTATCCGGCCAGCCGAACCTCCCCTCCTTGTTTTGGCCAGATCGATTCCGGATACCACTCTCCACCCGACCAGCCCAGTATCCTGACCTACCTCCTGCGCCTTGCGTGCACCCGGCTAGTACCCCCCCCTCCGACAAGGTCCAGTCGGCGTGAAACCTTTCCTCCTTCACTGCTCTCTCCAGCCAGCCTCTCGAACTTGTCGTCACAGGTTCGTTTTACGTCGGGTGTTGTTTGTTTAATTCGATTAAGCCGCGGTTAGGGTTTATATTACTTTTGGTATAATTGTTGATGCAATTATGCAGTGTTTTTTTGGGGTCTAGATTGATGTTTCAGGATAAAATGTTTTAATTAGAGTCAAAGTGAGGTTGCTCATAGTGCAATTATCATGCCTCAGTAGTTTTTTGCCGAACTGCGAAGTTGGTCTACATCGAGGTAGGTGGTTCCATGTTAAATTGTTATTTGATTAATTAATTTGTAATTTTAATTATTTTAGATTATTGTTTAATTAATTTGTGTGGTACAAATTTATTTCTCTTTGAAGTTTAATATGAATTGAAATATGTTTAATAGCATGTTGTCATAGTATGTGTTCTTGTTGCTGAAATATCATTCCTGTTTAACTATCAGTGTGTGTTTTTTTATTTGTGAGGCTGGCTTACTAATTAGTTTGTCTGATGCAATTTGTTTTTTTGAGGTTAGTATGTCTTAATGTGTTTATTAGTATGTTTAGGTGATATGAGTGAGTTGTCACTGTGAGAACCAATGTCAGACTATCTGCTAGTGTTTTATAAAATGTGCAAATTATTTGTTAGGGTGTGCAAGGGTTGCAGTTGGTGTTTTGGTGTTTTGTCTGTGTGTGTACTGTCTTAAATGATCATTTGATTGGATTTTTGGGTGTTGTCGCCCTACGGCGTAATTTTAAATGGGTTGAAATGTTTTCCTGGTGCTTTGTTTAACAGCTATAATAGTTTTTTTTACTACGTCTGTGATTTCTTTAATCACATGTGTGACGCAGATTGAGTTCTTGAGGTAGCGCTGTGTGCATTTGGTTATAAAAATGGTGTTTGGGTCAGTCTAGTTTGTAAAGTGGTATTTTTCACTTTAAAATTTATTTGTGAAAATTTGAATTGTTTTAATAAATAATTATTAAGGGTGAAATGTTGTTTTGGTTAAATTTTGTAAAGGTTTTTGGATTTTAAATTCTTGAGGTTGTTGCAGCGTGTTGTCAAGGAAAGTCCACGACATTGCGATTATCAGGTTGCGCGTGCTTATACGCAGGTGCGAAGCGAGTCGTGTCTTCACGATCGAGCGACGTTTGAGGTAGGTTTCCTATGCCTATGCCTTTAGTTTGAATTTCATAATTTCTTGCTTTCTTTGAAAATATGTTATATGTATATATATGTTATATTTACATGTTGTGAAATCTAGGTGCATTCGCTAATAATGGTTACGCATTTGTTTTGAAAAAATGTAATGTATTACAAATGCCATTTGGACTTTCATAAATTAATTTCATCATTTTAAGAAAGAGTTAAAGCTTGTTTTTTTTATATGTAACATGTAGATTGTTAAATTGGTATTTTCAGAAGGTTTTGCAAAGAGTTTAGATGATTATATGTTCAAAAATGAAAACTATTATTTGTGAAACCATAAAGCCTGTTTGGCCCTTTTGAAATGGTTTGTAAAATTGGAAAAACCCCTCCTAAGGCAAACCCCTTGGTTTTAGAAAATGAATTGTATGTTGAGTGTATGAATATGTGCCTAATGTTGGGGCTTATGCTTTATGTAATGTGAAAGAGGGTAATGCGCTTAAGGAGGGAGAACGGTGGTGAGAGGTTTAGCGAGTTTTTAGGATAAAGAAAGTGTGATGTTCATTTATTTTCTTTTGATAAAAGGTCACCACCTTTTTCAAATAGAGCACAATGGTAAACCCGGGTATCTAGGTGGGTGACCAGGACTGGTATGCTAGATGACATGGAAGGGGTTTGTCCCGGTTTGTCTAAAAGGATTGACGCAACAACACTAACTAAACATATTAATTTTCTGAGGGTCGTGGTCTTCTAAGCCACGTTTTTTCTGAGGGTCATGGTCTTTTAAGACACGTTTCACCGAGGTACGAGGTCTCTAGGCTCCCACTTGTTCTGGATATCTATAGGGATTACCCATGGTGCTCATTTGCGACGTGCGGCTTGTGATGTAACTTTCATTTCAGTTGTGTCATACTTGATGCTTTTTGTGAAATCCATATTTTAATCCAAACTGATTTCTTTTCATTTGAAACGTTAGTGTATGCTTGGAACCTATTTTGAAAATGCAGTGGGAGTGAAATGATTTACTTGATAATGCAAACTCGTTACTTGAATTTGAAAATAAGGAAAAAAAACTATTTTATTATATCTTATTTTTCAAACTGGCGTGATTGGATTTCTTACTAAAGGCAGGGGCATAAGACATGTTCATATTTTTGGAATTCCTACTGAGCATTTTGGTGCTCATTCCTACTTTACTTTTCTGTTTCAAGTTATAGACTTGGATCGCTCTTCGAGTGAGCGTGGTTATAAGTTTGGTGGTGACCCATGGGGTCACATGGAGGTATGTCTAGTTGCCTATCTTTATTTTATTTCCTGCTGTTAGTGTTTAATTGTTTTTTTCTATTTATTTTTGTCTATAGGTCTTTTATTTTCTGGGCTAAATCGTTCCCAACTGCATGTTTTGATGCCCGACACTAGTTTCCAGCTCATGGGGATCGGGGACGCCCTTCGGGCCATGTCGCGGGCCGGCTCGGGCGCCAGGTCGGATGGCGACCCGGGCGGGTTCGTGACACCTTTATAATATTAATTGGATTGTAAGATATATACCAATATAAATATTTTATTTTAAATAAATAAATTGGCACCAAATGGAAATTGAAAATGAATTTATATTAATTTAATACATTTAAAAACACCAAGAGTGGGACTCCCTCTCCTATAAAAGAGCACCCATTCATATTTGTTCCTTGAACATATACAAAAAATGTCGTTAAAATATATGACCACGGACCATCCATGAATTCCTCCATACATTTTTCAGATCCTATTTTAGGTAGAATACCCTCTATTAAGGTGTTAAGGTGTTAAGAAATGTGATCATCTTAAAGAAATGTATTGTTTTCATTTAAGTATTCCTATTTTATTTCTTATTGCACATCCTAAAAATCATCTACATAAATAATTAAAAACATCTCCATTATCCCCAATATAATTATATTTTATTGTTAAAAAATCATCACCTAAATCATTATACAATTACATTAAATGGGAGAATAATTATTGATTCGTGCATACGTGCGAACGATAACCTCCACAAACCAATATAATTCATTTTCCATAAAAGTGTATCAAGACTAGATATAGTGAGGGAATTAATGTTAATATTTTATTTTAATGACATATTAATCAATATAATAAAAAATATACCAATTACTTTTCTATTTTACATGAACATTAAAATGGTAACATTGTTCATGCGAACGTGTGAAATATCCCTTCCATGAAGTGATGTGAATCAATTTTATTCATCACATAATAGTAAAATTTGATATAAATATTATATATATATATATATATTTATATTAATGAATTTATGATCATTATATAAATATAAAACAATACTTACCACCTTTCCATAATGATCAATGAAAAATGGAAAATGTTACTCATGTTTATGTATGGCCTACAATCTCCATGATTATAATGTAGTTTATTTTTCATAAAAATAAAATTTGTTTTAATTTAAAAGTATCATTATTGTATAAAATTGATAATAATGTCATTAGTTTTATTTAAAATAATATGGAATTATGACCACAAAAACTATTGACTTCATACCAATTACATTTTCGACTAAAGTATTGAATATCAACAAAACATCCATCATGAATATTAATAATGTGGTAATTGTTATAAAATTGTAATAAGTGATATTAAATGAATAATAAACCTGAAAAAATTATCATTAAATTAAATAATTACCAAATATCTATTATTTAGGTAGATAGATAACATATGTGATTAATCAGACCCAATATAAGGGAATTCATCACAATCTTATTTAATTGAGTTTTATTAAGATGTCATACATCACCTTTTTAATTTGGTGTGTATAAAAGCCTTTTCCAAATTAATTTAATTGAATAAAATTTAAATATAATATTTCTATAAGTAATAGTTTAATTTTATTTCAATCTATATATTAATGTTTTTTAATGTATACAGTGATTGTGACTTCTCTATCTCCATGACTATTAATTGATATTTCGATTCCTCTACATATATTAGTGTTTTTAAAAGAAAAATAAATCATTTATTAACCTTTCTGATAAATTTTGTAATGAAAATTATTTTTAAATGGAATAATTATATTATTATCTTTAAATACATTATTTTTATATTTAATAAACTTTTATGGTTGAAATATTTAAAATTGAAATCATTGATGTGTTACGATTATACAATAGTAAATGGACATTTGGGGGCCAGTTACATGTTAAGACAATTATTGGAGTTTACATGATAAACGGAGATGGGTTTTTATGTGGTATTCTTCAATTCAATATGTATGGAAGTAACCTGTATGGATATACCATTTATAAGAGTGATGTTCCAGGAAGATGACACATGGTTATTACATTTATGAATTATTATGTCTCAAGTTACCTATATATGTTAAATGTGCCTACTATGGGATTTATGAGACTATTTTAATTATCAAAAAAGTGTTATCAATGAGCTTATATTCAAAAAAAATGTATTTAAATCTTCTTAGATGTGAGAGGTATTACATTATGACTAAATTTAAATGGGTTTTGTGGCTTTCACAAGTCAAACAAATTTCATTCTTTGTAACCCATTTATAGATATTTTAATCCTCTTCTATAATTTTGAATTTATTTTTTAAGGATTTATGGGATATTCAAGTAAAGCATTAGACCAAGAAAATTTTACACTGATTAGTCATTGAAAACCCCCATGTTTCAATTGAATTATTTTTTGTTTTATAATCTAATTAGATACAGCTTGAAGTGTCCACATTTTCATTTCAATGGTTTTTTAAAGTATGAGTTTAGGATTGATTATTTAATTATATAAACCTTAAATGATCATAAATTTTATATAAAGTTAAATTATTCACATAAAATAAGATTATTTAATGTTTATGGTTGGGGCCTTATATGTATAATATCAGTTTGGGAGGTGGTTGTCTATTGGTGACACGAATAGGGATTTAATGTCCCATTTGAATGATGTTGAGTTGGTTTGAAGTCATTCCATTAATATTTATAAATATTTTTATATGTAATATATATCGGTTAATATATTATAATACTTAATAATAACTGATTAATGGAGGATTAAATATAATAAATGCACAGTTAGGGATGCTACCTCTTCTTCGGGGAACATATTTTGGATTTCACCAAACACCATTATAGAATGTATTTATTGTTAAAATAAATCTTATATGATGATATGAGAGAAGTAAGTGATTTTAATAGGGATAGTATGAACTAATGGAATTTGGATCTGGGATGAAGAGATGAGGGAGGGTGACCTTTTAAATGTTTGGTGAGTGGAATGCTTGTTATTTTGGAAAAGAAAAATGTTTACCCAAATTTCTCACATTTTAAAAGGCTCAAATGTTTTAAATTTAGAATCATTTGTTGATAGGATAGAATTATTTCCCAAAAAATTATTTTGGGAATGTTTCAATTTCATTTACAATATTTTTTATAGTCAAACCACAATAAAACCCATTATAATCATCACTGCATTAATTAATATTTACTATTTTTTATTTTTTATTATAGTAAAAAATTAATCTAACCTTATTTCAGAACATAAAATATTATTATTATAAATATGGGATCCAATTTCAAAAATTCCATTCATATAAGAGAAATTCTAAATTAAAAAAAATCCCTCTAATAAGAACATAAAAGTTGTTTTCCCAAGATAAATATTTCAGAAGATTAAAATGTATTTATAACAACATTCAATATTATATTTATTGAAGTGGAATAAATTGTATTAATATATTTATATGAACTGATTTTACTTTTAAACTCATCTTATCACAAAATTATCTATATAATTTGTTTAAATGAAAATGAAATATTTAATATATACCATAAATTATCACTATTCAATTATAAATTTTTCTTTTAAAAAATGCCCCAAAAATTTACCCAAATATATTATTTAATTTATTATTATGAAAATGATGTTTATTTTTTTGAATTAATTTTCTAAAATAGGAAACTTTATTTTTATTATGTTTTCAAAAAATTAAATAAAATCCATTTTTGGAAGAAAATGATCTTTTAATGCTCAAAAAGCCTTTATCAAATGTCATGGTATTATTTTTAAATATACATTATTTATATAAAAACTTATAGTTAATTTCCAAAACAAATTATTTTTATCTTTTGATACCAAAAAGAAAATCATGGTCATTTTGTAATTGTCTCATATAAATATAAATATTAATTATATATTGTTGTAAATTAAAACTTACTGTTTTATGTAACACAAGCTATCAAAAAAATTAAATCTGTTCAAAGAATAAAATATGTCATGATATATTTTTTTATAAGGAAATTAAAATTTTAGAATTGATAAAATGGTCCATGATTGGAATATAAATTAAAATCATTTCTCCTACAACATCATAGAGGGATAGTTACTAAAATCAATTTAGATATGTAAACTAATTTTAAAGATATAATAATTGTTATTTGATGTATGTTATTTCATTTTTTCTATTTTACATTTGAAAATGGGTTGTATTTTTGGAAATATTTTATAATTAATGATATACTTTTGGAAATGAATGATTCCCCCATAACTTAGAAAATTTGATTTTTTAAAATTAAAATTATGTTTTTGTTAGGATCAAAGATGAATTTAACCATGAAATGGTAAATACAGTTGTTAGTTATGTGAAATATATAGTTTACAATGATATAATATTAGATAAATATTTAAAACTATAGTTATATATATATATAATTGGAATTAATAATTTAGTAATCATAAATTCTATTCACCATGACCATTTTTAATATAAGATCATATAGTAATTGAAACAGTAATTATCAATAACTAGAAATATAATTATTTTCGATGCTATGTATGTTACAATATTTCATTCTTCCACAAGAAACACAATAATACAACCTTGTTATAAACTATCCCAGATTTTCAAATTATCTAGAACATAATCTAGTCTAGAGATTCCCCAAAGGTAACAATTGATCCCCACTATCTAGTAACAAAGGGTTGTAAATCATTAACAACATTTGTGAATGACTACTATATAATAAAATAATGACTAAAATGAATTCAATAAGAAGTGTGTTGGTATTCTAATACATATATTGAACATATTAATTCTTATAATTAGGAAATTCATATTCAAAAATCTCATTGAATTAAAATATATTTTATAATAAAAAATTCCACATAACCTATAGTCATCACCAAACTCCAATAATATTTTATGAAAACCCACTATAATTTTTTTTAAATTTTCCACTACCTATTTTAGATATAACATGATAAATATATACCTAATGGTGTATCTTGGATGTTAGTATAAAATCCCCGAAGGATTCCACCACACGTCCTATATAAAGAAATTATAATTAAAAAAATAGTCTCAGGACAATAATGACAAAAATAGATTTTATATTATACAATTTAATATAGAATATAGAAATCCACTATTTTAACCAATTTTAATTTATATCACATTAAACTAGTTTTTATAGAACATATATAAAAATATTAAATAAATATTAAAAAATATCCATTGTTTAAACATTATTCCACTCTTATTGATAATCCAAATAATATATTTTATATCAATAGTACTACAAGTGATCTATTTATTCTTGTTAAATAATCAAAGGGTTTAAAACCTAAATTCCAAATTTGTTTCTCCCATCCCCACATTATGACACTGGGTGACCAAATTACCCTGTATCTAAAATCATTTTTAGTAAGAGTTTATCCCTATGGATGACTCATCACATCATCAATTTCCATCCTTAACAATCACATTTTAAAAACATTCAAATGGAATTTGAATTATTTACAATAGAAAATTAATATAAACTATATATAACATATTTAAAATAATTTTCATTTAAAACACCATATGGGAGAATTTATTTCATAAAAAATAAAAAAACTATATTTCAATAATAAATATATTATATCCATTTCTGTAAATTTTAAATATAAACCTTTAGATAACTATTTCCAAAAATTTCAGAATCCAATTACATGGAGAAATAAAGAATATATTAATCATTAAAAAGTATTCAAAATACCACATACCTTAAAACATATTATATTAAACTATCAAATGGAATCCATGATATGGGAGGTGAGAGATCATAGAGATTCAAAGGGAAGAATATTAGATTCAAAATTCCCATTAAAAATCCAATATATAATTAATTAATATAGTTTAAAAGGATGATCCAATATAAGAAAAAATATATTTAAAATAGAGAATGATAAATAAAAACAAAATGGGGATAGACATTTATTAATAGAATCATTGTCTTGTTAAAAAATTTAATCCACCAATGATAAGTATTGGAAGATCCAATGAGATCCTAACAATAACATAAATTTATATAAATTGATTTTATGAAATGGATAATGAATTAAGAGAGAAAATTGGGGTTTTATGGTGAAAACATAATAATAAAATTCAATATACCGACCCTCTCAGTCTCACTAGTGAGAGGGTTGTAGCACAATTGTTGTATACTGATAAATTATGAAGTTGTATCCAATTACATTCCTAGTGATGGGATGGTTGAGGGACATCAGTTGTTTTTTATATATAAAAAGCATATTTTTTTTACTATGATTACCAAAATTTTTCAAGTGGATCTCACCAAAAAATTGGTAATCAACCAATATCATTATTACATACAAGTTCTTATCCATGCCTCATCAACTTCTTATGTTATACAATTAACCCCTCATAATATTTAAATACCCCACTAAATATTCAATGATAGTTAAAAAGGGAATGAAAATAACACAAATATATTATTGTACCTTAATCTAATAGTACGATGTGAATTTTATCCACAACATATTTTCATGTTCCATGATATTATATTTTATTTAATTTTGGTACCAAATTATTTTATTCCATTTTAAACTTATAGTTTAATATCACACCAATTTTTTTATTGGTATGTAAACAATACTATAATAAAACCCATAATAATGGTATAAAATTCACTCATTGATTCTTCACATGAGAATAAAATATTTGGAATGGTTTTTCAATCACATAAACATTATGTTCTATATTGAGATATTCCTAATATTGAATATTATATGTTTTAGTACAATATGTTTTGACTTGAGGAACATGGAAAAATTATTGATATAAGAAAAAATGGGTGTTAACACTAAGAAATTTCTTCATTTTCCATGAAGATCAATGATCAAAATAATTCTAAAAAAACTATGATTTACCTTCACATTATTCATGTTGAAGGTGACCCAATAGGGAATGATAAATTCTTCAAATCATGGACACAATCAAAACTATAAAAATAAAGATGGTGAAATTCATAATACTTTTACAAGGATTGATCCATCACTAAAGGCTAATGAACCATGAAAATAATTTTTATCATCCCATGGAAAAACATCTGTTCAATTATTAAGATTCTCCTATTTAGAATAATATATATAAGGGATATATCATTGGAAAAAATACAATGTTTTTATTATTGTGATTTATTTTTAACTATTTCTATAAAAAATCACCCACCCTTATAGGTTGTCCAATTTTTAATTGAACTCCTTTTCATGGGTAAAAATCATATCATCGTTATTTTGAGTATCCCTTTTTATTTTACAATGAAAATTTTTATGATATGTTTTTCTCATATTGATCTAAATTATCATTTACTTTGGGAGGATAGTCTGACATGGGGATGTAAGGATATGTAATATATCTAAGACAATGTATATTATATGACTAGGTAAACATACATCCTCTTGCACATAATGTTTCCCAATGTATTCCACATCAATGGAGTCAACATCAGTTTGATATTAGGTCATTATTTAATAGGTCAATAAATATCAAAATAAAATTATTACCCCCAATAGTAAAAGGATATTCAATAGCTAAATCTATTTACTCCACAATCCGATTTCGTTATAGCAAGGGGTTGTCTAGATCATCCATGAATTATTTTTCATCTAATAAACAAAATATTAGAATTTTAGGCATTGAGATAAAAACTCTCCCTTTTACCATTTATAAGAGGCCATATAAATTGATTATTCACATTATAAAAATAATAACAATTATATGGTGGATTGGAAACGATGAATGATGAAAATATTCCGACATGGAATTACTCAGTATAAAAGGGTCAAGATTATAATTCTTAAATAAATGAATTCCTTCCAATGGTAGATTCCATTAACTAATTGAATCATTATAGTATAAAAATTATCTTATATTCTACAATTTATTATGATAAATCTTATCTTAGAAAATCATCTCAATAACAATTGATTACTGAAAAATACGTTTAGAATTACATGAATCTGCCTCTATGAATTGGAACTATATATAAAAAAATCATTTTAGGATCTACTTATTATTTTAATCAATCAAAAACTAAGAATGAATATTATTTCAAATAGAACTAGATACCATATTACTTATTTTGAAATTATATAAAACAACATACTTAAACTATAGTCAGTATTCCACCAATTAGATCTTTTGGATGTTCAAATATATTTGAGAAATGATATAACCCAAACATGTTTGATCTGATTGACTGATAAAATTATACTTAAAAATATAGTGATCTAACCCTTATTTAATTTCACAATAAATTCATGTTATATATCATGTGTGGGATAATTCTTCTCATGATTTCAAAGATGATATGAACAATAAGCAACTGTGTTATCCAATTTTATAAGGATTCATCCCAACTCTTCATAATATACCATTTAACTATGAATATACATTGATAGAGTCAATATCATTGTTGACATCAAATGCCACATTAATTCCTCGAATAATGTATTAAACATTTAATTAAACAAGAAAATCACCAACATCCGATAAATTTTAGTACAAATAAATGTGTCATTTTGGAATATAATTTTGAACTACATATAATATCCTACCAATCCCTCGAATCATTGAATGATAATAAAATTCCATGGCTTTTTAAATTATGATACATCTATAAACTTTTCATTATCACCTGACATAATATTATCTTTGATCACATGTCCCATCAACATACCTAATCTTATCCATAACATAAATTTTGATAATTTATCTTATAATGGAGTTCTATTATGATTCCAAAAACATATATCATGTGACACACATGTTGTTATTCATTATTTTTGTATATCAAATATTATTCCCAAATACCATGATAAAATAATCATGATACTATTTTCAAATATAGATAATTTGTGTAATGATTTCATCAATTTAATTATTCATGTAAAATAACATCACTAGATACTAAAATGTATCCATACATTATCATGAAACATGTATTAAGAATATCTAACACCCTAATTCTAATATGATTATAATAGGACTGGATATAACCCTTTTACAACCACCATTTTCCTAAAAATTTATACAATAAATCATTAATATTGAAAATAGATATATATATTATTAATCATTAATGTATTTTTTCAATTTCAATTAATTCATAAGAAAATATTTACAACATCCATCAGGTCATATATAATAGGGCTTACCCATGTTGAGACCCTCATAAATTTAAATACCAGAGATCTCATATAATAAAACAAATACTAATTTCACAACATAACATTAGAAATAATTTTACTTTATAATCAATATAGTATTTGAATATATTTTTTGAGGTGAGGGTTGAGTCCTAGTTGTGATTTTTGTTTTTGGTGATAAATTATTATTTCTAGGATTTTCCGCATCTGATGAACATGAAAAACACAGATTGGAGACAATACAACTTTAAAACGACATCATGTGAAATTCCTAGTATTCAAATGAATAAGAAATTATACTAAAAACAACATAATGATAGAATGAGAAAAAACAATCATGGAAAATGAAATAAAAAATTAATTAATAATTTTAATATATATAATTTTATGAATATTTGAAAAAATTATTATTTGTTTTATTAACAATATTAATGTAATTATTAATATATAGGATCTTATTATTAATATTTTTAAGAATATAAATCTTATTATGTTTTTAGTATTTCAATTTTTTAAAAGATAATTATTATTAAAATTACAATTATAATATTTTCTTATTATTATTAACTTATTTTTTATCAGTATTATTTTCCATTTTTTTGGATTTTGGTTTGCCCCAAAAAAATTTGTAGGGGCTCCTCCTCCACACCCTTTTGGGTCGGGGTAAAAACCTTCCTCCTACAACTTCGTTTCACGACCATCCACTTCCCCCATCCACTTCCCCCATCCCGATCCTGCTCATGAAGTGCCCCAAAGGTCGACACCCTACTCTTCCAGAAAGTACCCTCACCCCACCCAGACCTTTTCTCTGACCCCTCCCTCACTGGTTGGCCCTCCTTGGGAACTACTTACCATGGTACAACCATTGTGTCGACTATTATTCAGCCCTCCACTAGTACAATAACTCGCCAGAATCCCTCCTCCAGCAATCACGAACTTCACCGACACATGCTATCCTTCCCCACATGCATCTCCCCTTTGGTTAAACCTATTCCTCTTATTATGGGGGGTTTCCTTTCAATTTTATGGATATTAGTTTTTTTACATTTTATTCATTTTTTCATTAAATCATATCATTTGAGGGCATGCCCATGGTTTCTTGAGTTGTGGTTGGGGTGTGCATGGGCTTGGCACCATTGTTTCCAAAAAATTCTTTACACGAGGTAACTGGTTACATTAACATTTATTATTATCTAAATTTAATATATATTATTTAGTTTAAAATAAAATTCTATGATTTAATTGTCTAGTGAAAAAAAATTGAAATATTTTCTTATGAATTAGATTCTTTTAAGTGCTGTGTTTTATGTATTGGGAATCGTTTTTGGTGAAAACCCATGTTGTGTCATTTTTTTGGGTATTATAAAATGTGGAACTGGTTTATTAAATATTTTAATGGAATAAAATACTATTTTTATATTTTTGGGTGTGTTTTGACATTAAAAAATGGTTTTTATTGGGTTTCGTGGGTAAATCCAGAGGATATTATTTAATTTTTTTTATGAAAAAAATAAATGGTTTTTTAAATAATTCCAATTGTTTGAAAGAATTTTAAAAATTGAGTAAATTTTTTATAAATCTTTTAATTTAGTTTGAATCAAATTTAGGAATGTTTTGTAGTACGCATGATGTGTAAATATGTTTTGGGTGTATAAATTTTGACTTTTGTGTGTGTGGGGTCTAGTTGGATGCTTGTGTGAATGTGGAATACCTTTTGAATCCTTTGGTTACTGTTAGACTTTTTATTGCTAGTGTGGATTGGTCATCATGGTGTGGACTCATGTCATCAACAATAAAGGACTACATGTTTATAAATAGGTAATAATTTATATATATTTATCCTCCTTGTACGTATTCCCTCATGGAATGGGGAATATGAAATTTGGAACAAAGGGTATTTAAATATGTATGTGAAAATGTATATGCATGTAGGAAAAGTTGTCTCAGGATAAACACATCAAAATTTTCATGTTTTGATGTAGGTCCCTTATACCTAACCCTTCAATTTTAATTTCATTATTTATTAATTTTTTTCATAATATATTTTTTTATGAAATAAATGTATAATCATTAAAATCTGGTTGTAATTGTTAGAAATAGTTCTTCATTTTTTTACATAATCTATATTCCCAATATTTGTTTTTTCATATTTATATATTCTCCCGAACATGTTTAGAAAATGTAATAAATTTTTAATGCTCATTTGTTCTTTAAAGTGTTATGTTTTTTAAGTGGTTTCTTAAAATGATTGGCATGTATGTTTATTGTGAATGTTGATATTTAATAAAGATTGGTTACTGTATTATTTTCAATAAAAGTGGATATTCTTTAAATTAGTCTGTTAGAAAATATTTAAGGAAATTAACATAAATTTATGTATAAATAGTGTCTTTCTTTTCTTAAATGAGTTTCAATGAATTAATAATATTTTTAATGTTTTTTTATCAATTTGGTGCCTTTATTTTTTCTTTTTATTTTATTAAATGGGTCTGGAAATTCAAAGTGTTGGGAAAAGTGTACTTCTCTAATATGAAAATATTATTCGTAAATTTATGAGACTCTTTTGGAAATTATAATTGGTTTTTGAAAGTGTAAAACCCCTCTTGAGGCCTTCCCCTCTATGTTTGTGAAATGTGATACAAGTTATTATACGAGCTTTGTGATATTTTCCTGGTGAAGAGGAATAGGTTTTGTTGTGTGACTTATAATGGGGGATGTTATCAAAGAGGGAGATATGTGGTGAGAGGATAGACTTGTATTTAAGTAAATAAAATGATAATTTCATATATGTTTTCATGATAAAAAACCCAACACCGCTTGAAATAGAGAACATGGGAAAGCTGGGTATCTATTTGGATGGACTAGGACTAGTAAACTAGATGATAGATAATGGGATCATCTCGGTTTCTTCTAGCATGATTGATGCAACAAAACTATCTAAACATTTTGGATTATTGGAGACCACAATGTTATGGGTGTGTTCCCAACTAGTGGCTCATGCACAAGAATGTAGTTGGTTATGGTTTCTATGCTATGTTTCATTGTGGTTTATTATCTCCAGGGTCCCACATGTGCTAGTTACCTATTGGGATTTCCCATGGTTCTCTTTACAAAATGATTATTTGGGATGTTAATTTTCATTTTAGTTGTTTCAATATTTCTATATCTTTTGGGAAACCGATATTTTAATTTAAAACTGTTTACCTTTTATTTTAAAAACATAATCTATGAATGGGATGTATTTTGGAAAATATTGTGGAATAGGAACGTAATTCTAAAAACGTAAACTTGTGACTTTTATTTGAAAAAAATTAAAAAATTATTTTATTATTCCATATTTTCAAACAAGCATGATTATAATTCATTTTAATGGTAAGAAAATATGGTGTTTTTATCCTTTGCATTATTACTGAGCATATCGGTGCTCATGCATAGTTTATTTTATATTTTTTTGGTTTCTCTAGTTTGGGTTTCCCTTGGAGAGAATATGGTATTGTGTTCTGTGTTTAACCAAGATATCACATGATGTATGTTTCACTGCTTTGTTTCTTTTTTTGTATTTTAATTTTTTTATATTTCCACAGTTAATGATGTTTATGTTTTGTTCAGTTTTTTATTCATTTTTATGAATGTTATATTGGGGATAACCCATTCATAAATATCTCATTTACATTCAGAAAACTAGTTTCTTGATCATTGAAATAGGGAACTCGTTTCAGGACTTATCACAGGCCAGGTCGGGCGCTAAGTCGATTGGAGACCCCGCTTGGTTTATTAAAAAATGGTATCAATGGAGGTTATCTATATTAGGTTATGTTTCTTCGGAAATAGATAGGGTATACCTAATCTAGGATTTTTGGAACACGATATTCGGGTTATTAGTGAGGTTCTTAGATAGCGTACCTCATAGAATGACATGAGTTACCCAGGGATGTCAATTGTAAGTGAGTATTTGGGTTCTTGCAATCCATTGATGTTTCAGAAATAAAAAGAGAGTTGGTTCAATTGTAAAAGTAAGCTCACATGGTCTATAAATCCATTTGGATTTAGGGACATTATCCTAGAACAGTTTTTGGGATAGTGGTGTGACCAAAATATGACTGCCATCCATATGTCTAAGATTCCCATCAACAATTTTTTTATATGAATCATCATGAGACTTCATCAGTTCATAAAAAATATTTTTGAATACACATTTTTGAAGAGTTTGGGAATTTAATTTGAAAATATAAATAGTTTTATCGGTTTCTTGGGTCTACTCATAATCTAGTGTTCTCCCCCATAAAGTGTTTGTGAATTGTTGAAGTGAGGCCATAATAGATTATCCATGGGTGGATCATTCATTTGATCAGTGTAAGAACCAACATCTTCTTAAACATTAGATTTTGAATCTACCTCACTTTTAGTGGTCTGGTGGATCCTCTCACAGTGGGAGAGAAGATGCAAGATGAGTTGGAAGGAACATTGGACTCATGGGTTTTTTACATTGTGGACTAGTGAGTTCGACATCATTAGGCATGTAGGTCCTATCTAAAAGAGGTGAAGGGAATTATAGTGGGAAAATAATAATGATGTTTAAGAGGTTTGTATTGGACATTATCTTAAAAGGTTCTTTGGATATTCCCTTGGTGTCATCTATGAAATAGTTCTTGCTGAAGCACACGTGTGCTAAATTTGGTCATGAGAGGCTATTATTTTCAATTATAATAATCTCACATTGTCCTGGACTTGGTCCATGGTAACTATGATTTTAATGCATCTTTTAGTTGCAAAGTTCATTTTTGGTAACCCTTTGTAACTCAACTATAAGGGTGGAGGTTGTGAAATCTTCTTATAATATCTATTTTGATAAGAAGGGAATTTTTCATTGGGAAACTCTGAATTTTTCTATTCTAGGTGACGATTCCTTATGTATGTTATTAATTATATTGTTTCTTGTAAGGATTGAATTTGATGGCACATATTTATCTCACAAGCATGTGTTTTTGTGAATGTTATGTGTGTGAGAATGTTGTTGTTGGAGTTTGATGTGTTTATTGGCGTTTTCTAGATCATCATATGGTGCTTGTGGAACTAGTATGAGGATTTTTTTAAGTTTTAAATTCCAAATTGCGAGGCTAGAGATGTTTAAACCAATATAGCTCTAGATATAGGTCCCAGAGTGATGATGTCATGTAGTCAAGAACCCCTTATGGAATAAGGGATCCTGGTCTAATTCTAATATTCGATGTCTGAAAATTGTTTCTATTAATATTAATATGTGATTGTTTCATTACATGTGGTCATGTGGGGTGGAAAGGTACATGGGGACCTTTTCTTCAAATTAGTGACTCGTGCAGGTGGAGGAATATCTCATTAATTATATAGAGGTGGGGATATTTTTGTTTTCTAGAACCCCAATTTGTTTAACTTAGTGGTTGCATCTCTTGGTGTGGTAGTCCATATATTAATAGTGTTATAATTCCATCTCAATTATGGTTTGGTTGGACTCGTATGAAAATGGTATTTCTTGTTGAAGTGGTGGAACACTTTGTTTCATCGGTTTGGTTTGGAGTCTTTTAAATCAAGACCCATTTGGAAGGATGTTAGGTTGTGTGGGAATATCCCATCTTAGAACATTTTGGGTATCCCTTATCAGTCCATGCTAGTCAGTTAAGCTATTTGGTCCATCTAGTGGTGAGACACACCATGGGTCTCACTGTAATTCCTCTAGAGTAATTTTTTTTAGTATATCATTTATGGTGGGGGTCCATTCGGGCCTCCCCCTATTTCATCAACAATTATATCTTGGGGATTTTGATGTTTATTTTTGTGGAGAGTCCCCTTTGACCTCCCCGTGGTGGTATTTTGGTTTTGTTCTCGGGGATGACATGGTGATAGGTTTCATCTTTGAAATGGAGGGAACCAAATGATTTTATTATTTTAATATCTTTAGAGTGTTCATCGGTTATATTTTGATCCTTTTTAACCAATTTTGGTTAGAGACATAACAATTGTTTAGTAATTTTCGTGGTGTATGACTAAAGAGGTTGGGTTGTGCATTGTGAAAAACTCTTTTTCATTGATCGATCAATTAGAGGTGTTTTAACAATTGTGGGTGGGTGACACCAAGATATGAGAACATTTTGAGCCTCCTTAGTTTGATTTGAATGTATCCCTCTTTTTTTTGTTAGTGTTCTGGCCTTTTCACATTGTTTTTTTTTGGTAATTTCCTTTAACTGTGAAGGGGTTTCAGTTTCATTGTTAGTGTAAGGCCCGGTTATGGATTTCCAGTAGTAAAAAGAATTATGGTGGAGATAATTCTTACACCATAATATTATAAATAATATTATTTTATTATCATTTGGATATTTCAATTCTAGGTGTACTTTTGTTTTGTTATTGATAAATGAGTCTTTTTGGGTTTTTCATTATCTTAAATGTGGGCAGAGCATATATTGTCAACTGTGAGGCATCTCTGGGTCACCGTGCATGATTTCTGGTATTCAATAGAATAAGAAATTTAATAAACAACAAAATATTGTAAAAATACTAATAAAATCAGGCATGGAAAATGAAAAAAAATTAATGAATTATTTTAATAAAAAAATTATTATTTAAGATTATTATTATTATTATTATTATTATTATAATTGTTGTTATTATTAATAGTGTTATGACTATATGTTTTATTTTCTTATTTTTTTTTTATTATTATTAACTTTATTATTAGAATTATACTAACAATTTTTTTATTATCTTATTATTATTATTATTTTCACATTGTTCTATTTAGTGTTTTCTCCCCATAATTTTATAGAAACTCTTCCTCCACCACATTTGGTCATGCTCCAAACCTCTGCATATAACTGTCTTATTACAATCAATCCCTTCCCCCCTTCTTGATCCACCTCATGCAACAACCCTATGGTCGGTGACATACTCTTTCGACAACCACCTTCATGCCACCCGGACCTCTGGTCTCACCCATCCCAAATTGGATGACCCTCCATTTGAACCATGAACAACATGCCCATAGCCCGAATAAGGAAGAAATGACCCTCTGATATAATACCGACCATCCAGCCTCCCTAATCTGGTGACTGTGACCTTTTATAATTATGGTTTATGTATGATATTCATGTCTTATTTATTATTTTTATTTGATAATATGTAATTTATGTTTTTATCATTCAATACACATAAAATGGATAATGTTGTTCTTGTGTACGTGTGAATTATAACCTACACGAAGCGATGTTATTCTTTTTTCCCCACCATGCCACATTGATGATATAGAGACATATATTTATATGAGTAATATGATATAAATGATTTTATAACCATTATGTTATAATAAAATAATATTTATCTATTTTCCATAATGATATTAGATTAATAGAAATTTTACTCTGGCATACGTATAGTCCACCATCTCAATAATTGTTACATAGATCATTTTTAATAATTGTATTAAATGAACCGATTAAAAAATAGATATTATAAATAAAAATAATAAATATTTAGTTATTGTTATTAATGAGATGTTTTAATAATTACCTCTCTTAACATATTCTCCATTCCCAAGTCAATTAGTACATCAAAACTAAATGGCATCGAAACATTTGATGTAAATTTTTTTCATTATGTAAATTTATATAACATAGTAATATGTTTATAATTGTTAAAAATTACTATAGGATTTCAAAATTAAATTTCAATTACTTTGGTAAAAATCATATTTCATTGATTATTTCCGGATTAGATGACATGTGAAATGACTATTTACTATCATGTGTTGTACTTAAACTTGTTTTATGTGGATTTATAGTGGATACACTGAGTTAATTCATTTTATTAGCTCTCAATTCAATGTTTTTAGGGTTTGTTTAACTAAAATATCTTGTTTTAAATTATTTATTATTTATTTTTTAAATCCTAATATTTCAATTTCCTATTTTAAAAACTTTTTATATGAATTAATTTATGTAGACATCAATGTTTAAAAAAAGTCTATTTTCAAATTGATATCAAATTATTTATAAGTGGATTCATTTTTATGGTTATTGTAAGGGGATTTAATTTCAAAACAAAAAATTATAGGTCCACTTTCAATACATTTTCAAAATTAAAAAATTAATATTTTTTTCACCTATATGGCATGAGCGACTAGTCCCACTATCATTAATTATTTATGATTTGAATAATCATCTTCATATTTAATATTTTATTTTTGAAAGAAATTTTTTCTTATAGATGTAGTCAAATGGTTTTAAAAAAATAGTGCCTTCAAAATGAAAATATTATTTTCTCTAACATTTTTTAATGATATTTTCATCCATAAAAAATATCATTATCTTATTATAAGTATTTTGGTAATCAAAATATGAATTAAAAAAAATGATATTTGGATTCCAAAAAAGTTTTTTTCAAATATTTTTAAAGGAACTATTAAAATTATTTAATGATGAAATGCTAAATGAATAATGCGATTTTTCCATGATACAGAACATGAAAATTATGTTAAAATTATGAGACTATTATAGCATATACGATTGGTTAAATTCCATTTTAACACATGGGTGATCCTAATATACCTTATATATATGGTTGGGTCCCATTATAGTTTATGAGTGACCCAATATATCTTATTAAAAGGGTTAAGCCCCATTATAACTGTTTAGTGAGCTTGATATAAATGAATTAGCATATTAGTTTTCTGAATACATACAAGATATATATTTTTATTATTCATAATTACACTCCATGAATTAAACCTATAACCATTTATGAATATATAAATGTCTAAATATATTTACTTGATTGATAATAATAATACACGAACCATATGTTTTGATCAATCAACATTATCCTTGATTCTACCATTTGTTGGAATTGACCCCAATTCAAAACACCATAAAATTTATATGGATAAAGTAATATATATATATATATATATAATGTAAATATAATATATATATATATATATATTATAGTTGGATAATTTCTATAAAAAACCTTGACTCCATTGTGTCGTTCTAAACATTTCGTATAATAGAATATAAGAGAGAGATAAGGGATAATCTATCTGTGTGTAAGGTATCATCCTATAAGATTATGAAGAATGATTTAACATATAAGGTAAGAGTAATATTTAATTTTTTTAAAATATTTATTTCTTTAAATCACATTAAATTTAATGTATTATTTATTTAAAATTATTTATGATTTGAATGTCTTGTTCTGTGTATGGGATTTTTTTCAAAAAAAATCATTTACGATTTTACATTTAAAATTAATATGTTAGAGGAGTTATTAATTATTTTTAAAAAATAATTATATTTAAATTAAAAAATATATTTCAGTTTAATTCTATTTAGAAAACATATATTATATTGTATTGATAATAATGGCAATAGTATTTAATTTTGGGAATAAGTGATCATTGTTATTTCAGAAGAAATACACTATTTATTGATCCCAGTATGATTAATGTAAATAAAATAATACATAATATTACAAATGATATAATGGTAAAATAAGAGGTATATGTGATTTTATTATGTATTTATTTTTATCATGTTTTTATCGAAATGATTAGCATATTAGGGAGATTTTTTAATAAATAAAATTAACTTTTTTTGTTATGAGATATTATATTTAATTGATGTATTTTTAGATTAATATAATTAAATAATATTGGTAGACAATGAAATCAAATCCATCTATTTTTTTGTATTCAATACTGTTATAGAATATTTTTAAATAGTTATGTGTTTTTTTATTTTAAATGATCTATGGGTAGTAATGATGATTTATTGGGATTAATGTTTTTTCATTAGATAATGGTTTTTTATTTGTTTGGACAATTACCTTATTGTTTATGAACCATTTTTGTTTTTTATTGTAAAAATATAATAACAATGGTTTATTGCACTTTTTTGGATTATGTGATTCACAATATATTTATACTAGTGCATTATGAATAAAAATTTCTTTTTCTCTATTTGAGCCCATATATAATTTTTTTGTTGAAATATATTAATGTTTTAATATATATTTTTGTGTAATTATATTTACTTTCATTCATATTATATATAGTAAGGTAATTCATAAAATCTAAGAAAGGGATTTTGAAGAAAACATTATCTCCATATTTTTTTCATACTATGAAATCAATATCATATAACCCATCTTATATTTATAGTTTTTTGATGGTAAACTATCAAATAATCATGTTCCTTATATCTCTTATCATTCATCTAGAGTTTAATTTGCATTTATTTCCATGTTTTCTTACATGGAATTCCAGTACGTGTTATCTTAGGTAAACCATTGTACCATCATTCATCTATATTCAAATGGATTTTTTGTTGATTCTTTTTGCAATGTGGGATTTCAATAATAGTATATTGAAACATTGAACCTCTAGTTTTAAATAACATGATAAAATTGTGAGGAAAAATTTTATTAATGGGGGGTTAATGAAAAATACAAATTTTTCATAAATAAATACTATGTCATATTAAATAAATGATGCTAAACATCTTTGTCATACAAAATGAAAAATATTGTTATTTAACGTGACCATTATAACCTAGTCATTAATTTACCTGGTATAAATATTAGTAAATTAATTCTAAAATTCATATACATTTACTACTCCATATTAATTTATTATTATATTATTATAAAATAATGACATTATTTTTAGTAAATTTCTGTTAATCATATAAAAATATGATTTCATCAAAAATGTTTTCTATAATTTTTTTTGTACAAATTATATTATTAGTTTCGTGAACATTTTAATATTTTATATAAAATTAAATTCATTTTTTAAATCATCCATTCAAAATTATCCTATGTGAAAATATTGATTATTTATAAAAAAGTGTGATTTTCCAATGAATAGCGAATAATACTATGTTGCAATAAAAACTATTTTTTTATAAACAATCTAAAATTATGTTTTGTATTTAATTTAAAATTTAGTTATTTTGAAATGATTTAAAATAATCTATTAATGATCTTAATATTTTTTATATACTTTAATTTTGTATAAAAATTTTATAATTAATAATTCATTTATTACAAAAACAATTTATTCATTATTTTTTAATTATTATTTTTAAATAGATATATTCATATTTTAGGTTTTTTAATTTTGGAAGACTAATTCATTATTTCAAATTAGATGATCCATATTAGTTAATAATATAATTTTTATTTTTAGGTGTAAAATAATTAACGTGGTAAAAAACATTTACTACAATATAGGTAAAATATTGGAGAGGGTTTGAGTTAAATGTTAAAAGACTCAAATCACTAAAAAATACTACATAAAATGGGTGATTGATGTGATTCATAATGATATAAATTATTTAAAAAACTAATAATGAAGAAATTTTTTATTATTTATTCCACCCTAATGTCATTTATTTTAAATACAAAAAAATCATTATTTAATCTCTTGAACCCACCCATTATTAAAAAACCCCCATTATCTCCTCACATATCTACATCACCTACCTCAACAAAACATAATCATTTTTTTAGAAATTCCATATCTATGTTATGAAGGTCCTCAAAATTCATTAATGACCAACCCTAGTATCCCTATGTGGATATCCAAATGAGAATTATTTAAGAGAAGGTAATCCTTAATACTCACACATTCAATTTTATTCCTTCATCTAATTCCTCTTATTAAGTGGATAAAATTTTAAAGTCTTGATGCTATTATAATAATTTTAATTAGATGTTATTATGTTAATGGAAGAACTATTTTTCATCTCATATTTTTCATATTTAATTTGAAAACGTCTCTTTTATGTACGTACGATATACCATCCTCACATAGCGGGGTAATTGTTTTTCATCACCACTAGACTTATAATGGTTATGATGATAAAAATAATGGATCTATATGATAATTATTAAATTATACTGATTTTTAAAATTAATATACCAAACAATTACATACACTTTCAAGTATTTTAAATGATATTATCTCTAATGCATCGGTACGACTAACCATCTCTACCAAGCGATAAGGTCCATTTTCTATGATCATAATTTTGAAATTAAAATAAAAATGAATCTAATGGTTAAATTTTATACTGATAACATTAAAAAAATTAGATGGGATATATATATTCATTGAAAAAAAAATGTTACATTCAATAAAATAAATCTGAGGTATGAAGTAAACTAACAACACAAATAATGAAAATAATAAAATATATCTAATGAAAAGGTGGTTAGATGTGAAAATAGTACGATATAATATTTTTTAAATCTTAATATGTTTATAGTAAAAATTAATAATTTTTTGAAATTTTTTTTAAATGATTCTCTTCAATGTTTTAACATTTTCAATAACAATGTAAGGTAATTTGACTCAATTTTAATTTATTGAAGAATATTTTGATGTTATTTACCAATATTTTGTCTATGTTACATAGAACCCCCCTCTGAAATTTAATAATTTTAATTAATTCATTCTCATTTTGTTTAAATTTTTTATAAATTTTTTTCTATCATGGTTTATACGATTCGATTGATTAAAAAGTTGTAATAGATTTATTAACTCATTTACCATTCGTTCGATTAAATGTGTGCTTCAATAATTAAGTTTGAAATGACATGTTATTATCTGGTTGTAATTTCAATAATTTTATGTGGATTTATAGATGATTAATATGATAAATTCATTTTATAAAAACTTATTTCAATAATATGATATTTTTAATGGGGTCTTGAACATAAAAAATCCCTTCAAATCTAATAAAAATCTATTTTTAAATTCAATCACTATTTTTCCAATAAATTCATATTGATTTTTATAAATATATTTATATGAAAATGAGTATTATAAAAAGGTAATTTTTTAGATTACATAAAAAATATAAAAGGGAATAATATTATGGATTTATGTAATGGACATTATTTTATTTCTTCTTTTGAAGTCCATTTTTAAATCTTTTTTATAATGGTTAAAAAGAAATTTTTAATAAATAAATAATGTACATAATTTACTACCATCTTGATTACTTGATGTATTAAATCATGATTTACATGTTTACATGTTTATTTGAAAAAAAAATATTTTCTTTTTACGGTATTCTATTTTTTTTAAATTAATTTATTTTTAAATGGAACATTTATTTTTTGGACAAATTTTTATTGATATTTTAGATAAATAAAAAACACGTTTAAATATTTTAGGCATTTTTATATTCAAATATTATTTTTAAAATAAATTGATATTTTTTTAAAATTAATTTATTTTTAAATGGAACATTTATTTTTTAATCATTAAATAGTATTTGAGAATTGTTAGTGAAATATATGACACAAATATAGAATATAAAATGGTTTGATCCGAATTATTATGGATTTTTTGGTTTTTAGTCTCAATTAAACCATTTTAAAAAAATTATTTTAATGAGAAAAAATATTTTAGGGGGTATAAGTGAAAGGAATCCATTCGTCCAGTGAAAAACAAGAAAACCCAATAAAAATTTCTTAAATACCTAACATTAGTTAAAAATATTTATTATATTTTCCATGAAAGAAAATTACCATTACTTTTGAGATTAAATTATTTCCATGTAAACTCACTAGTAATCATTTAATGATTAATATGTTTATTGGGACATCATTTTTCATATCATACTTACTTATCATGTAATGATAATGAATACCAAATGTTGTAAGCCTAATTTCTACCTATCTTATAGGGTAACCATTCCATAAATATGTGTTATTTTAATCCAAATAACATTCTTGAAACATTTTTAAACATACTAAAAATCATTAATATATATATCCTCATTGGTTATCTCGATCCTTTTATTTTCCATCTCAAAAAATAAGAACCCATAATTAAATCAAATTAATAGATCATATAAACCAAAATACAACCAAAAAAATTAAACATTTGTATGGGAAAATTAATAGAATTTTTCCTCAAATAAAATTTTTCATACAAAAAATTAAGGGTTACATGTTTCTCAAACATAAATATCCCAAAAAAATTATCAAACATTCAATATTTTTCAATAATATTAGTTCTATACATCATTTTTTTAAAAATATAAACAAAATACATATTATAGAAAAATAATTAAGAGTTTCATGTTTCCCATAATATTTATAAAATACAACTATATCACAAATTCAAAAACTCAATACATAAACACCTAATTCATTCAACTTCACACAAATAATATTTACAACGCTTCATTATCTTTTTCCATCATACATTACTCTAGTATGAAAATATATAAATTATATCACTCTGATTCATCAACATAAAATGAAACGTTTGAATTAAATAGTAAGCATTAAAATACTAAAAAACATAAATACAATGATGATCATTTATTTGATATCCACATTGTGTTAATATTCTAGATATTAAATGGTCAGGTCCTTTTTGGAATATAACTTTTAAAGATTATTGGTAATGTAGAGATTTTGAAATCAAATAAAAAATTACAATGACCCATAAATTTTTTTGATAAATGAAGTGACATCCCCAAATTCAAACAATTTTGTCAAAGTTCATTGAATAATAAGAATGCTGTCAAAATCATTTGAATGGTATTCTTCAAAAAAAAAATGATAATAAAATCATCTGAAATGGATAATAAGGTTGTGAAATATCACATTGCAAAGATATTGAAAAACGGTCCTTAATCTGCATAAAAATTTATTGAAACATGAAATGAATTATCACATGTAAAAATGAAACCATTCATTTCATATATGAAAACCTTAGAAAAACTATATTACAATAACCATCAAATCATTTATACGTATATCGACTTTCATTATAAAAATATATATATAATTTCAGTAAAATTCATGAAATACTGATATTAAAAAATACAAATGGTTTTTATAAGACATTGAACTTATATAAATCCATAAACATGTAAAACCATGAAAATATCAATAAATCATAGATAATTTTTTATTCTAGTATGATAATCTACGAAATATGTACCATGTATAAGTCACATTCCTAAAAAATTTAAGGGACACCTATATCCCTTCTTTTCTATTCATGTTTATTCTTTTTAAAGACTTTTACTATTAATTAGCTATGTTTTCATGAATTAATAAATTTATCATTTGAATCAAATTGATTTTATTATAATTCTATATCATTTATAACCTCTCATTATTTTTCTTATTTAAGTTCTTATGCTTCTTATATTTAGTAAGGGACTGATCTCTCCTCTTTCCCTCTCAAGCACCTTCATTATTTTAAGTATTTCTTTTCCAATAATTATTGGTGGGATATGATTTTCCACATCAATCTTTCTAACCCTTTGATGTTACAATGATTATTTATGCATTTATCTCTCATTAAAAACATAATTAATCTTTATGTACTTCTCATTATACTGAAGAAATTTAGTAAAGAAACTTCGACACAACTTTCTATCATTGATGTATATTTTGTTGTTATAAACCTATATGAATTCCCAGCAGTTTATAATTCCCCTTGGAATGTTATATCATGAATTTATTTATATTCAATATATTTAATGTTTTGTTAAATGTTATTCCTTCATGGGGAATATGGTTTGACTAATTAAAATGTGGTATGGTAATTTGTAACAAAATTTCTATAAACTATGTTTAACAGATACTTATGTGATTATACTATGATAAGATCATATGTGAAATGAATATGGATTATCTAATGTTGTATATACACTTGTTTTATGTGTATTTATATCTGACACTCATAAATTATTCTTTATATTAACACTCGCATCAATGATATGACATGTGTAAGAGGATTTCATTTAAAAGTATTCATTTCACATTTCTTTCCACATAATTGAGATGGGAATTTTTTAGGTATATATAATTTAATGAAATTTTAAACATCATGTCACCTTAATATATTGAGTCCTATATTATATTTTTTATAGGAACCTTCCTCTAAATTTTTTTCCAATGTATGAGTGCAGGTTTTCATTATGAGTGATTTGAAAATGGAAAGTATATCTTCTTTATATAGTATTTTCATGATGAATGTATTCATGAATATAACTTTAATCTAATTCTATTTAATTATTTATAATACTTTTTCTTTTATATTCCATTAATTAGTGTTGTAATGATAAAAAATGGTTTGGTGGTTACAACATTAGACAACAATGGATGGTTCCATTACATTCTATGGATGGTTGATTACATTATGACCTCTAACATACTATATATTATGAAGATGGATGTATAAAATATTGGCTATTCCATTAATTTTTTGATATGAAAAATTATGTCCCAAGATACATATTTATCTTATATATGATTAATAATGAGTTTTCATGGAAATTATTTAATATTAAAATGAATGATACTAATTATTATTAATTATAAATAATTCTATTCTCGTAAGAAATGGTATATCCTTAAGAAATGGAATTTAATGTGTCATAGTGTTTTTTATGGAACTAATAGTTTACATTAATTTTTTATAATTAATATTATTATTGGGATCATCCAACGCTATAAAATGTTTTATATTTGGTATAGTAGTGATTAGGAATAATTATGAGGTCAATATGGATGTTGTGAATATTTTTCATGAAAAGAAATCATGTTTTATTTTGAAAAGTTTTTTTTGGGAAAAACCGATACTAAATATAAGTTCCCACTTGTAATATATGGGCTTTCATTGAATTATTTTTTCCTAATTCTCTACAACTATAAACCATATTTTTCTGTATGATTTTAAAGATTTTAATACTAGTTTAAAACCACCAAAAATGTAATGGTTTTTTTGGTAGTTATAGTTTGTATCAAAGACTTGTTTAGAAAAATTTGATGATTATGTTGTTTTCTTCTGAGTTTTTTTATGAGTTGTGGATATCATAAGTGGTTTAAATGTTTGTGGATGACTATAAGATAAATGTTTAATTCACCCATTTTGATTAAGAATGATATATGATGTTTGAATACATAATTTGATTGTTAAAATATTATATATTTTCTAAGGGTATTATCAATAAAGGTACAACATGAAATTTAAATTTTTATAATTAATTTCATATTTTAATTACATTATTTCTTATAGATTAAGAATCGTTTATAAATATCAAAGTAAAGTGATCATTCACAACATTATTATCCCCTTTTTATGATTTGGTTGTCTATATTATTGAAAAATATGTTTCAAATTATTTTGATATCATTCTTAGTATTCAATAAATCTACAATAAATTGTTCAACTTATCTTTCAAATTTTATTCTCTTTGAATTTATTCGGTAATGATATATTTTTCAGATGATTTATAAACATCAAAATTTTCAAATATCTTTAAAAAGGATCATCAACAAAGTATATGACCATGTACATTCTAAAATTTTATGATAAATGAGATATCATATAAATCATATAAATCATATAAATCATGATTTATAGATTTATATTATGAAATATATTATTATTTTATATGAATAAATAATTTTTGGGATGATTTTGATGAATCATAAGGATATAATTCATGTATTTCATTGTAGGAATAATGTGTTATAGAATAAGATAATGAATCATGGTTAATGGTTTTAGAAGGATGTGTTAATGTATTGATAATAAAGGTTATTTTTAGGATGTTTCTAACAGTTCAAAATTTTTATAAATATTATATTATTCATGTTTTTGGAAATGGGTAACCTGTAATGTTGGTTAACAACCCATTTTTATGGAAATGAAACTAGAATTGAACCGAAAACCAAATGGTGGAATGAGTGAATCACCAACCAATGACATACATAATTTCCAGAGTATTATGAAATTTTATTTCATTATTTCAACTATCTGACACGTAATTGTTTAGTTCATTTTGGGAATTTGTTTTTATGGTATTTATTACACTGGTATTGAAAAATTATTCGGTGATAAAGTGATTAATGTTATTTTATAAACAGATCACTATTCTGGGTACCATATAAGATCATCTTCAAAATAATATGTCATTTAATTCAAGAAATAATTGATTAGAAATAAATTGGAAACCTATATGATTTATATTGATTCATGTTATTTATGGAAATGATTTGTAAATCATGATGATAATGTGATTAGGGAACATACAAGTTTGTATGACACATTGGGAGTGATTAATATTATTTGATTATTAATATTAAATTTACACATGTTGACCATGTGATCAAATCCATATGATTTTTTGGATTCCATATTAGTCTATAATTTTTTAGGAATTTTAGAAATAGTTATTTTTTGCATGATATACTTTAATCATTTGGTATTAATGATGAAATTTAGTAAATATTGTATTTTTTTCTTAAAATGAAGGTTTAATAATTTTGGTGAAATATATTATCCAATGATATAAATTTTGGTTTTAGATGATGTCTAAAAATTGGAGGATTTAATTTTTAATCATTTTTATATTTTTTGAACCATAAATGTTCATTTTAATGCTTCAGGTTTGAAAAAATCGTCATGAATACACATAATATGGGTAAGAGAATAAAATTAGGGTTTAATTGATAAATATATGAAAATATACTTATAAATTATCTCTATTTAATTATATTCTTATATTAGGATGTAAATAATTTCCTCAATACAATAAAAAGGATTTTGAATCAAACAAATTCTCATTTTAATGTTCATGATAAGAAATAAATTTCCTTTCAGTAAATGACATATTTAATTTTTTTATGGTTAAATTTATAATGATTATGTTTTTATCAATATTTACTAGTCATTAGATGTTATTATTCTCTTCTACTACCAATTTTTTCCCATCCCACATATGTTATCCTATTTGGATAACTGTTATTTCTTCCTTCATAATACTGTCGTACTTCCAATTTTACACTTTTAAAGTTGAATATTTATCGATCCATTTAGCTATGTTAGAATTTAAAAATTTTAATATAAAAATTTAAAAACCCATGTCTTTTATCCCAACATCAAATTTAATGAAAAAAAATTATTTAAAAGTGGAGAATCAAACATATCGAGTTATAAAACACAAATACTATGTTCAATTTTGTAAAAAAATACATAACATTGAGTTTAAAGGAATAATGGAGTCTTAATATTTAAATAAAACCATTATAATATACAAATTATAAGGGTTTAAACAAATATATAATGTTCATCATAATTTCTAATGTATTAATTAATAATTTGTATGTAACTAATATATTTTTTTAAATTCATTGTGTAATGTAATTATATTCTTAAATAACATGTTCACTTCAAGAGTTAATTTTATTGACTTATTCATGAATGTTATATAATTAGTTTCTATAAAAATAAAAAAATATTAAATAGAATAAAATTCATTTTCTAAATCATCATATAAAAAAAATTTATGGGGAAATATTGAATTTTTTTTAAATGATTTATTTTTTATTGAAAAGTGAAAATACTAAATTATATGATATAATGTATCTTATTTAGAATGTCAAATTATAAATATTTTGATATTTTAGTTAGTTAATTTTTATTTCATATAATCTATATATTTTTTAAAATTGAATATTATAATAGAATTTTTATGGAAAACAGTTTATAATTTAAAATGGATTTTTCTCGAAACAATATTTTTCATTTCATTTTGCGAGTTAAATTTTAAATTTCATTATAAAAATTATTTTATTTGAAACATGTAAAACCTATTCCATGTTTAGATAAAAAATTTATTAATTTTTAAATATTTAAAATTATATTTTTTTCAAGCTAAATATATTGCGGTAAAAACATTTTCCATGATATATGTGAAATAATGTAGTCAATTAAAGTTAAAAGATAAATGATCAAAATATTTAAAACAATACAAAATTAAATGTTTGATTGATGCATCCAAAGATTCTATAAAGTCATTAAAATATTCATTATCAACCAAATTCATCTTAATTTAGGTTGGTCAAATGTGGTAGGCATTAAATTAAAATAAACATTATTTAACCACATAAAAACACAGCCTCAAGTATAAATACCTCAACTCCTATGAAATTATGAATCCAAGATTTGAAATTTTTTAAAATCTATATAAAAACCTTTCACCCACACTCTCTATAGTTACAAATTATTCTTTTCTAACCAATATTCCAATTCTGATGTCCACTATGGGTTCTTCAAGGATGTGATATCCCAGTAGTAACATTTTCAAATAATATATTTTTATTTCTTTTATTCTTCTACTGTAACCTCATTAATTCTATAAATATAGAAATAATAACTCCAAAATATTTATATACTATAATTTAACATTTATAATGTAATATCTTATATAAATTCCTTTTCTTATCCCTGATTAATCAATTAAATGAAACCATTATCAGAATAATGGCAGTTATCCGTCTCTATGGATAATGATTTTTATTTTCCATTACATATGATTAGGGAAGACATAAAATAATAAATATGGTTTTATAATATTTTATGATTTATTTTAATATATATATATATATATATATATTTATATATATATTTTTGATTATTTATTTATTAATTTGTTTTGAGATGCCTATAAAAATAGACAAAATAAACAAAACATTTATCATTAACATTTTATAAAATGGATCATAGTAATTATAGGAAAAAAATAATTATAAAAATTAAAAATATAAAAGATAAATAACACACTTTATATCAACTTCTGTGTTAATATTATCATTTTCCATGATACATTCCAAAATATACTCAACTGAATGAACCATTTAAACAACGAATCGAGTGATCCTAAAAAAATGTTATTTATATTTATAAATCACTGAAATGGACATAAATGAACATAGTAAAACTATTATAAATAAATTATATATGGAATAGGATAATAATTTCATAATTAATTAATATAATTATATAATTTGGGTCATTGATTTCAAGTGAATAACACATTTATAATCACGGAAAGGGACCCCTCACTCTCTTCTTTTCATTCAAGTTTCTTCTTTTTGTAATCCTTTCATTAATTTTTTAAATCCTATTTAAAATTATTTCTACAATAAAATGGTTTTTATTATAATTATATATAATTTATCCCATCTCATTAGAAACATTAACTAAGTTGTCATGCAGCCAAATTTTCGTAAGGGATGACTCTCTTTTATTTTTTACTCAATAGAATTCTTTATTTAATGTATTTGATTTCTAATTCATATTTTTTTAGAAATTATTTCCCATAGAATAATTATTTTACATTCAATGATAAATATTTGAGATTCACTTTTTTCACCCAATAAAATTATTTTTGAAACATTATGTACAACTATTTTTTAATTCCAAAATTTAGTAGGGGACTTTATATCAATTTTATTACATGGAGGCATCTATTGATGTTAGGAACATATATTATTTAATGAGTGGTTTATAAATCCTCTTTTACATATTATTCAATTAATTTATTTATTTTCATAATATTTTCTATTTTCATAAATTCTAATCATACATGGGACATACATGTTGACTTTTTACGTAATGGTAAGGGAATTATTAAATCAATTTACAGACATTGTGTTAAAATTTTATATAACTAATTATGTAATGACACGATTATGTGTGAATTAATTTTTATAATATTTTGTGGAGTTTCCAGTTGTTTTATGTGTATTTAAAGCACATACACATAAATGATTCTTCTTATTAACAATAACTTCAATGATATGATACATTAAAGGACATTCCTTAAAAAAGTGTAATAAAAATCATTTTTTTAATATTAAAATTGGATTTTATTGAAATATAATATGAATTTAGTTTACCACAATTAGAGAACCCAGTGGATTAGAGGTTATAACCTAATCTCCCAAACATGTGTTATCATAGAACCACAAATCAATGGATAATCATGTAACCACCTGTCCTTGGTTCACAATGCATCCACATGTAATTGGGTAATAACAGAACCACCCATCATCATAAAAAATGTACAAGAATAATTAAATAATAATAATAAATGATTTATTATTTCATAAATACACTATTTGGATAAGATAATCTTTCCATATTTAAATCATCTATTTCCTAAAACTGCATACATATAATGGAAAAAACTTTATTTGAATATAATATGATAAAATTGTAATGTAAGATTCAATATATTATAGTGTAAGGAAGGTGGGAAATTAAATTCATGATATATATGTTAAAAAACAATTTTAATTTTTGAATCAATATTATAAAAGAATAAATTTTTTTAAAATAATGTCCCATACAAACATTATATCATTGAAGTGAGCCTTAAAATTATTTTATTGTGTGAATCACTAATAAAAAAATAAAATAAGTGGAAATATACTAAAATGAATTTAAAATTGCTTTCAAAAATATTTCTATAATGAAATACATAATGAAGTAGATGTTTAACTCATTGAAGGGAAATTGAGATATGAACTCCCTAACCACATTGTAATCAATAGAATCGTATATACCATATATGAAAAATGTTTAAAAAATATTAAATATAAAAATAATTAATAAATTCGTGAAATTAAATACTAATGGGGTAAAATGAACATATTAAAAAATGTATATATTCATAATATACTAATACCCCTAAATGTAAAAAATCTAATTAATTGCCTAGATAACATTTTGCAACACCAATGGCACTAAAAAATTAATCATAATATAATTTGGTTAGGGAAAAAGTCCTCTATTATAATTTTAAAATAAAAATATATAAATAGGTATATATAAATTCATATCCCACTTATATGAATTTTAAATGAAATTACTCTAATAAATAATGCATTTGACTAGAAAAGAAGATAGAGTAGTCCCTTAATAAATTTTAAAAATATAACGTATTAGTTAAAAGATTTAAGGGAAGTAGACAAATTATATCTCATTATAGTAAAATAATATTTAATGAAAATTGACACATATAAAGCCATGAAAATATAACCAATTCAGATTTGTAGGATTTTATAAGAAATTATCATTAAAGGAAAATAATATTGGGGGAATTCATTTACCCTATGTCTAATTTTGTTCTCAACATGATATTAATATCATGTATAATCAAATTTGAATAATTAATTACTTTATTAATAATTTATTATCAAATATATATTATTTAATATAATTTATTATTTTCATTTATGGATATTTCAGTGAGTTATAATGATCAATTCCATGGCTCCAAGAGTATTTGATCCTTAGTTCCATGGTTGGTTCACATTTTTATATTTATGGATGATTCATGTCGAATGAGAATATTTTTCCCAATATTGAATAAAATGGTATTAATTGAAACCCCTAAGGATAAATATTCCAATATATCATTTTTTCATACATAAAATTTATCAATTTGATAAAATGTGAATGATAAATTTGTACTTCCATTTAATGGGGTTTCTAACCATCTCAATCTAAAATCTTTATAATTAATACTATGTTTATATACTAGTTATGGAGTAAAAAATAAGTTATTATATGATTATTTCAATTTAATTAATCCATATTTATTTTTCTATGACTATCCTTAATAGACGTAATGGAAAATGATAAATCATTAACAATGGATATTGTTAACCACGATAATTTTGAAAATGGTTTTATTTAATTGAATATAATTCTATAATTAAAGGGATGGATATGTGTTGTCTAATTAGTAATATAATATTTAAACTATGTACATGATTCTATAGTGATTATTCTTCTTGGATGAAGGAGTTTAATATAATGTTGAAGAACAAAAAATGAAAATAATTAGTTTTAGAATTTCATCTCGTGGATATCATATCCTTGAAGGACCCCATGGGGACTAATGAATTTACCTCTTAGTGAGACCAACATATTATAAACATGGGTTGAGTTTAGAGGATAGAAATTTTTAGATATTTTAAATGCAATAATTATTGATAGGTGAAGGGGTGGTGATTGGAAGTATTTATAAATGAAAAATATACTTTTAAGATTATTTGAAGGATAAAAATATGTTTCTAAAATTGTTAAAATTATATATAATACTAATACACATAACAACATTAAAACTAATAATAATTATTATATAAAAATTTAATAACTGTCCTGATCAATTATTGAAAATGGACACATTTACAAATACTATTTTCAATCAAAAACACCGTGATACACATTAAGTAACATGTTTTATGATTATAAATTACAAAGGGAAATTAATAAAATATAAATAAATTAAAATAAATGGTTTTAAAATTAAAATATTTGATTTTTATAAATATTTAAATAATATATTGAATAAATTAGAAACATTTTAAACATAATTGTTATTGACTCTTAAAAACGAATAACGTTTTTGAAAAATAATAATATTCCATTCAATAAATATATATTTGAAAACAAAGGTTTAATAACTAAAAACCATGTTGGGTTATGAAAAAATATTCCCCAAAAACATACATATATAAAATGTTTGACATACTTAATAAAAATTGAATTTTTTAAAATTATAATTTTCAAAAAATAGTAAATAAATGACAATAAAATATTTTCCGTTAAATTATAAAATATATAGTAAAAATAATACATCAAGGTTATCCTCTTTCATAAAAAAATTAACTAATAATCCAAATTACAGATGATAAATCCCATTACACATAAAATGAACCTCCGAATCCTTATTTGGTAGAATAATACTTAAATTCATTATCAATAACTTTTTTAATTCTTAAAAAAAATGGAAATAATATTATTAAACTATTTCCATATATTATTATAAATAAAAGATAAAATTTCAAATTATATATTTACATTTTTAAAAAATTAATTAATTTTTTTCGTAATATCTATATAATCTTAGGTTGAATATTTTATAATTTTATGAAAATCTTGGTATTCTAGCAAAAAGTGATAAAATCAATTTTTTATTTAAAAATGTGTTTCATATTCAATTATAGGCAAGATAAAATTATATTATTGATTAGATATAAATTTTAACTATATTATTCTGATTTATATTATTCAAATTGTGTTTTTTAAAATGGGTTTATATATTAACTTAGAATAAAACAATTTTATAACATAAACTGTCATTTTTTCCAACAAAATTGATTTTCAATGTGTTTCACTATTTTAATTTTAAATTAAATTCCTTCATATCAGTATATTCAATTTTGAAAAAATAGTTTTCTCTTTTTGGATAATAAGGCCAATATTAGGTTATATAGTCATTTTTATTTTAATTAATAAATGAATCTACCATGGTAAAAAAATATTTCATGTGTTATAGGTAAAAAAATCTATTGGGTTTATGATTTGAGGTAAAATCCTTAAATACATAAAAAATTAAAACATTAAATGATTTTTTGGTGTTTTCCAGAACCATAATAGGACATTAAAATAATATTTATCAATAAAATATGTTGGAAGTAAATCAACACCTAAGTGGATATCCTTACATTTAAAATCATCATTATTTAATCCCTTAAAACCACCACTCCTCATGTATAAATACTCTTATTAACTCGTCACTTCTCCATATAATATAGATCATTCGAAAATAAAAATTATACTTCGAAAAATCATTACACAATTTCTGGTCGTCCTGGCGTTCAAAATATACAAACAATAGTGTCTCGAAGAGGAGATCCAAAAGAGGATTCATTAAGAGAATGTAATTGTCAAGAGAAATAAATTGTCATTATTGTGTCGTTAAATTTTATTTATTCTTATTGTTCATATTAATGTGTGGTACCAATTATAAAGTAATATTTACCCTATATTAAATATAATATTATGTTATTGTTTAAATTTCTTCACTTATTCAATCTTCATTTCCATTTGATAAAAATCATTATTCATATGTATAGAGGACTACTGCCTTATAAACTGATGTCATTCTATTTTAGTTATGACGTGTCACACCTTGATATAATGATCAATTTAATATATATGTATATATATATTTATTGGACATTTTCAGACATCTAGAATCATGATTTCACATAAAACATTTTATCTTCCATTATATATGGGAAACTATAACTCCACCCATTGTATTATAGAATACCAATTTAAGAAGCGATATGATTTGTTTTAACTAATTTATTACATATAATATTATAATTTTAATTTTGAGAAATATGGGTGATATAAAAGAAAACATTTAATATTAAATAAATATTTATCATTATTAAATTAAATAATATCATTGTCATTCTTGTATTTAAACTCACTGAAAAATTATAACTATGTTCATGAGTATGTTTGGAGTACCTTCTCCATGAAGTGATATGATTAATTTTCCATAACCACAACACATGGTTAAAAAAAGTGTATTTATTTAAATAATATGATATATTTTTAATTATTACTTTTCTAGAGATAATGGATTGCAAACAACTTTTAATTATTATTATTATATCAAAGTTAATCCGGATATATGAACCAAATATCATCAATGTGGTCATTATAAATATAAATATTTATGTAATTAAAATAAAAATTATAATAAGTGAAATAAAAAAAATAAAAAAATAATCATGAAAGGAAATAATTCAACTAATTTTATTAGTTGTTCATATATGGAACGTATATGGCGAGTCAGACTCAATATAATGGAATTTTTATCTCTTTTTATTTTTGTTTAGTTAAACATACAATAAATTGATTATTTCATGCAAGGAATATGTGTAAGATTTATTTTGATTATGTTACATTTAATTACAACTAATTATATGTGTATTTATAAATTAAACACATAATAAATTCTTTAATTAATGATCCCTTCAATTTTATGATATTTGTATAAGACTACATAACTAAAAACTATTTTCAATTATTAAATGATTTATTTTATATATATCTTAAGTTTAAGTTCATTTTATTAAATTTATTTTTAATAATTTATTTATTTGTACATGAATTTTTTAAAATCAAAATTTTCAAATTTCTATCAATTTATTTTCAAAATGGAATCTCTTTTCCGTTTTTGCTAAGGGACTTTATCACAATTTCCTTTAATTATAGATTATTTATATTTATTCACATATATTACTTAATATGTTCTATGTATATTAAATTAATATTTTATATCATTAATTTATCTATTCTTTTGATATTTAATTTTTTTAAAGATATTCTCTATTGGGATTTACTATTCCTCTTTTTCCATAGTGATAAGAGAATTTTATATTAAAAAGAACCAAAATTTAATGATTTAATTCCACCCCTTTCTATTCAATGTCCATTTTTATAAATATTTTATTAATTTATTATAATTGACCTAAAATATTGATAATGTAAATTTTATTTCTCATTTTATTTTAATTTAAAAGTTTGTAAAATTAATCTTTTTTTGTTTACTATATAAATTATTTTCACAATCCATAAAATAAATGTTCTATTCATAAGGTACATGAAGACATTGAATTTTATTCTTCAATTAATATTAATTTATCTCAATCTTCATTTGAAATATTTCATTTTTTCATAAAATAAAAACTCATTTTCTTTTTAGTTATTTTGTGTATTATTGTGAAATTTTAGAGATTAATATAGACTTATTCCATAAAACTGTCTAATAAATATAGATAATTATTTTATTTTGTATTAAATATTTCATTTTTGGTTAATTTATGTTATTAAGTGGAATATATAGCTATACATTTTTATATTTTCTGATAAGTATTGGTTTATTCTAGTTCTTATGGTGTAATATTTATTTTTATTCACTATTAAATGAAAAATATGAGTTACAATGAAATTTAATGGAGGATGAAACTATAATTTTAAATTTATCATATTTTATTATTCTTATAGTATATACTATAAAAGAATTCCTCATGTATATATAATGAATAATTCTCTATAAATTGTATTGTTTTATCTTTTTAAAAGAGAAATTATTTCCTTCAATGTATATCAATGATATGCAGTTTTGCGGGGGGTTAAATTTCTCATGATAATTTTCTCTATAACTATCTATTTGTCTTTTGGATATAGGTTTATATACCATTTCCATGGATTTATTTATATAAAACTAGAATGTGTTACCTCATGAGATCTTTGTATATTCAAATTATACTTATCAATAGGATGTTTTAATAATCCTTTTTATAATTTGATATTTTGATAATGGTATTTTAGAAATTCAATCCTATGTTAACAAACCTAACATCAAAATTGAGATGATAAATTTTTCAAAAGGGTTGGAATTTGACATCCTTAAATTTTAGAAGGAATCATTTTGTTATATACCATACAAGATACTCAACACCGAGCATAAAATAAAAAACTAAATATTAATATTTAAAAAGTGATTATTATAAAATTGTCATTAAAGTGACTCATATGAATCATAATAATTGATTTATAAAATAAATATGTTAATAATACCAATTTTTATTGTACTTTTAAATTTTTTTAAAATAATAATTTTTTTCAAAATTTTATGTTATATGTCATAAAAATGTATTCATCAAAAAATGGGTTTCTATGGTTTTTATGAATGAATATTATGATTAATATATTTATGATTTAGAAAATTTATTTCAAAAAATAAGAATTTATTTTTCAAATATAAAAATTATATTGGTATTATTCATTGAAAAGTTTTATAATATTTAATTTTCAACAAAAATTGAACAATACAGATACTTATTGAATACATTAGTGTATTTTTAATGTTACTAAAATATAAGACCATGTTATTTATTAGTTTTAATTTTTAAATAATTCAATAGTATTTAAAATAATAAAAATATGTACAATTATATTCATATTGTAGATTTATTTATAATTTTTTAATGTAATTTTTCTAGAAAAATGTTTTAGTGGAATGTTAGTAGGTAAAATTAAAATTAAATTTTAAATATTCAATTATTTTTATTTTAAAAAATACATTAAGTATTTTTATGTGGTGGGAAATAATTTAAAAATATTTCCCCAGTATTTTTATAAATTATGAATAGTAAAAATATGTATATATATTAATATGGTGAAGTGTAAATAGTGTAAAAAATTTGTAATTAAGGGTTAAAATATTAAGATAGGATAAAACAGTGACACATTAACTTCCCTAATTTTATTTTTTGAGTAACTTTCATCTATAATACTTCAGTTATCTGATATGTATCCTTCGTTTTCCATTTATTGGTGATTATGTCATTTTAATATCTTATTCAACGAAATAACAAGATTTCATAATTATATTTTTATTAAATTAAAAAAAAGTTATACGGGGTTATCCAATGAATATGTTTGGCGATAAAAATTATTTGAAAATATAATTGATTTATATTCACCATGGTAATTTATTTTTAATTTTCAATAATTAAATGATTTTTTTATAACATGCACAAAGTTGGTGTAGAAAATATTTTATTTATTAAAAAAATAAAATTAATTATATTAAAAAAATTTAAATAAATATTGTTTGTGATAATTAATGTGATCAATAAATTATCACAATGAAATTAAAATTTTAAATAAATAATAAAATAGTTTGTTCAATTATATATTTTATCATGATATTATGAATTTCAATATATTGAATAGCTCTCAAATTTGACATTATAGATATTTTATAGTAAATACAATTTTATTAAATGTTATGAAATTACTAAAAATATTTCATTATTTCAAATAATATGGATAATTTTCTATGTTTTATCCATGAAACATTATTGGGTTGTTAATATTTTAAGGATGACATAACTAATCCTCTAATTGTTAAATTACATGTAGTCACAATATGAGTTAAATGGGAAAAATATTTGCTAAACATGAAGATAAGGGTAGAAATTTATTGAATGTTATATTGAATTTAATGTATGAGATGATTTAGTTTTTTAATCTTAACATTAGGTAAATAAATTTGGTTTGAGGAATTTATAATTAAAAATAATTTATCTAAATTTAATATACAGAGAAATTCAAAGAGTACCCATCCCCTCTCTTACAAAAGCGAATATATTTTTCCCATTTCATCACACACAAACCCTTTTTTATTGATTCCATTCCCCACCCAAATACCTTAAAAAACCCTTAAAATCACTATATAGATATAATTTTTGGAATTTCACTAATCATTGATGTGTTAATGTGAAATTTAATGGGGATTCTCTAGAGAAGAGGTGTCATTTTTCATCAAAAGTTTCAGTTTTTAATTAATACATATCCATAAAATAATATTAAACCTTAATAAAATAATAAATCCTATAAAAATATACATATAGGTTGTTATTCCAGTTTAATGTCATATATTCTTCATCACTTCCATAAAATTGGATAAAAATTCATTTTTCATGTGTACTGCAGCCTACGCCTTACGGATATTGGTAATTGCATTGTCTCACAATAATGGTTATAATGACATGACACACACACACACACACATATATGATATAATAATGGCCTATTTATATTTATGGAAAGATAATGTATCACATGAATTCTTACTTTTCCCTGCACAAGAATATGATAACGTCATCCATGAATAAAGGTGGAATACCAACTCCACAAAGCGATGTAATTCTTTTTTCATTATTATTTAAAATAATTAATTTATATGTATATTAAGGGAATTAATATGATATTTATGATATTATTATTGTTATTTACAAATTAATAAATATTTACCTTCCATCCATAATTTTAATTGAATAATTAAAATGTTATTCATGCCTACTTTCATCCTACAATCAAATAACTGTAACATTGATCATTTTTCATAACCATACATAATTGATGGATTTGGAAAAATAATTTATTTCTAAAATAGAAAATTAAATAATTAATATTATTTTACATTTGATTTAATAATGAACTCATCTACCATATTCCATAAACCTATGTAATATTAGAGTTCAAAATCAAATATTACATGGACATCCAACGTGAACATAAATAATAATTTAATTTTTATAAAATCATAAAAAGTTAAATAATGGGAATAACAAACATGAATAAGTTTTTCATGAAATTAAATTACTAAAATTATTTTATTATTCATTAATATAATGATCATATGTGTTGTTAAAAGCTCAATGTAAAGGACTATTTAGATACAAAACACTATTTTTAATTATTTTATGATTTAAATTTAAAATCAATCAATTTCATTTCCATGTTTTCTAATTGATTTTTAATAAATTATTTGAATGGAAATGATTTTTTAAAGTAAAATTTTCAATTTCCCTCGCCTATTTTCAATATTGAATATCTATATGGATTGATACATGGGACCATCTTTTGAAAGTTCTATGTGATATATTAAATATATTTTCAAAGACTATGTGATAAAATCATTCGAATTTTTGGGTTTCATTATTAATATATAATATTATTGAGGTATTTTAATTATAGTTATTTTGTCAATGAAATATTTTTAACATTGGGTAATAATAATGAATTTATTGATTAATGTAGTTTTTCTTAGTATGATGATTTACTCATTTTGGAAAAATATCTTATCATGTTCTAATCATTTTGTTTTTGGTTACTTTTTAAATACATTAGATAATTATTTTTTAAATGTTTTCAATTTTTTATCCATAAAATATTAATCCAGTGTTTCATAAATGTAAAATTCATTATTAATCTTCATCATTTAGAGAAAAAAAGATATTTTGGGAATAATCAATCATTTTATTACACTCTCACTATAATGTATGTATATTTTCTTATGTTATTTAAATGGAAAATAATATAACACCTCAAAACTAAATTAATTTAATTGAGAAAATATATCATCCATTTATTATTGATAGTTTGAAATCAATGGACATTTAACCATTCACATATTTATGGTTTTGTGATTGTTAAATTTCTTATGATCATGTTATCTATTACTATATATTAAAAATTAGACATTATTTTTTCCTTTTATTCCCAATTTTTCACCCACACATTCCTTCTCCTACATGGAAAGTAGTATGGCATTTTCTTATAACAACTGTACTTCCCTTTTATCAGTTTTCATGTGGCTGTTTTATTGATCCTTTTAAAGAAGTGGGATTTAATAAAATGTATTTTAAAATATCAACCCTTTAAAATTCTATCCCAATATCATATTGGAATGGGAAAATTTATTATGAGGTGATGGGGTGAATTTACCTTCACGATCAAATAAGGGGAAACATGAAAATCATTAGATCATTATCCTGATTACTAATTAATTTTCTATTTTTCATAATATTATAATTATACAAGGACATTATCTAAATTTTAAGGATCTTTATAGTATATAGTTTTAGAGAATTTGGAATACATATTAAAATTTAATACATAATTTATAATTTTAAACTTATACTAAGTATCCATTTTCCCATCAAATAGTAATCATTAAAATAAAAAAATGATTGATATTCATGAAAAATCATATGATTTTCAACTCAATCTCATCATTTATTCCTATACTCCTTTTGAGAGTAGTATAAAATTTAAATGTGTGGTATAAGGGAAAAAAGATCAATAATATAAAAAATAAATAATAATGTTAGTCTAGTAAAAAATTGATTGTAAGACCCTATAATTATATGATATTTTTTAAAATTAAATGGGATTATTTCAAGAGAAAAAACTAAGACGACATGTGATTCTGACGCCCAGGGTACCTGGAATGATCCATTGAAAAATGTTATGTTTTTAATGGTGCACATGAGAATATTTCCTGATGTTGTGTATTAACTATTAAATGTGTTCCTGGAATAGAAATCAGAGGGTAGTGTTACGTTCAGGAAGGTGTTTTTTCCCTTGGTACGAATTAAGTTTAGTCGTCATATATCTCTAGTGACAAAACATAAAAATGGATTAGCCGTAAATAAAATAATTAAATTATTTCATTTATTTTTAAAATATTTATAACTCTAGAAAGGGTACTGATAATGAATATTCGAGACCGCCTTTGAGCTCGTGAGGATATGCTTTCCTTAGGAGAGCCTAATGTTGGACCGCACAGGAAAATAGTGGAAGTAAGTTTTTTTCCATGAATAAAATAATTACTATACAATTATTTTATTTTCAAAACCTTATAACTCATAAACAGTTACTCAAAAGATAAATCTAGGAGTACCGTTGAGCTCATGAATGAATTTTACCCTTCGGCAGAGCATAACCACATCCAGAATGGGTCGATGCTGAAAGATAGATTCAAATATGTTTTCTAGAGAATTAAAATGGTGTGCATGTGCCATTTTGGTAGCATAGAAATGGTTTCCAAGATTTAAAACATGACCACATAATTGCATCCATCACCACGACGTTACCTAATATTTTACCTAACCTTCACCGGCATGGGTCGAGGTAAAAAAATTAATTTTCTGAGATTTCGAGAGAAAAATTAAAATAACTTAAAAAATAATTTTGTTTGTTTCCTTCATCATTTAGAGGTAAAATATCCAAACCTTAGAGAGGTGATGAGGTAAAGATGAGTAACATTAAATGAATCCCTTTAATGGCTCATTAATATGCAGTGTAAAAACTTATTAAATTAAGCGTAACTGACACACTATTTCATAAATGAAATATTATGACGAAGCGACGATGCAGCGTAACAGAAACAATGTGATGCATTTATCTTTTAATGAATTAACATGGGTTGAGAAACAAGATTAAAAATGAGGAACTCATATAATGAATCAACAAAGATAAATCCTCTCAAACTAATTCTAGTGAATATCTAGCGGCATTAATGAACCTCGATGAATGGGATCAGAGAGTGATGAATTCCAACAACATCAAACAGAACGTGAATCCCCGTGGATGTATTTCATCAGAAAAAATCATATCCCATGTAGGGGTTTGTTTTTTTATGTTTATATCCACTTTATTCTTTTAAAAAATTTAATTTGGATCAACCCATGAATAGATTGATCCGATGACCACTCTTTCATGGGAGAAGATATTATTCTATCCCAGGGATTGCATGAGGATTAGGCTATTGTTTAAATCACAAACCTCTCCTCCATTGTATCAAAAACATCTATCAACTGAGGTTGTGGTATAACATGAATAAGGACTACACCATTTTTTCATTGTGTATTATGGTGCATTCTTTGTGATCACACCATAGAAATGGTGGAGTATTTTTTTGAGTCCTTAGAAAGAAATATGGAAACCCATTGAAGCCAAAGGCATAGATAACTTGAGAAAAAGATACCATAGTTGACCCGGTGTCCCACAGAAGGCTCCACCAGTGTGGTGGTGCTAGTTACCGGAGGCGGCCGCAGATGGGTGACAGCGCCTGATGACGACCTGCCGAATAATGTGACACATCCAGCTCGGGCCTCGATAGTGCAACAGGAGCCTTCGGTGCTCAGACTGGTAGTTGGAGGAGGTGTGAAGTGGCCATCTAGTCATGTAGGAAGGGTAACCAGCACTAGTTGGGCCACATTGTTCTGGCACATGGTCCTGCGGGAATAGTATGGGGGAGGAAGGGGGCTAGATCCTCCAGACCGTGTGAAGCTGAATTGGGACGCAGTGCATTGAATCAGACGACACATAGTTTCTAGGCTAAAGGGGATTGGCCCACCAGGTGGGCCTAACTAGGGCACCTAAACTGGGCTGCTGAGGGGCCCGAGATAGAGTATGATGGATCACTCTTATATTTTGGGCTGGAAGGATAAATCCTGGCCTCTAGGCGGCCTGGGCTGGGAAATATAATTGGCCCACTAGTGGGTGCTGAGATAGATAAATCTGGGTTGTTGGACGGCCCAATGTGCTGGGCCCATGGCAAAATTGGGTCGGGTCTAGCAAGGGAAAATGGGTATGGACTAGTGGCCATGTTTGACCAAGCTAGCCCAAACACAAACTCTGTTGAGTCAGATCGGTCGAACCGGGCCGAGTTCGGTGGGTCGGCCAGACTGGGCCGGACCAGGTGCTTATACCCCCTGCCAAGGATTACTATATTGCCAATATTATTTAGACCAAGTTTCTGATTGACAAGTCATTTATGACATTGTAACCCTTCCGATGAGACGTTTCTTCTATAATATATAAGAAAGATTTCATAGATGTTATAATGAGACTAATGGCTTGAAGATTAGTTTCACCTAGAATCAATCGCACTACGTGTAGTGATCTTATGGCTGACTAAGACACGAAGACTAATAACATGAGATCTTGTTTTCATTAGTTATGATGGTGACATGGGATGTGGTTCTGATTGAGCCTATAACACCCAAATATTTTATAGTACGTTATTTATTCAAAGTAATTCAATAACATTCACTACTCGCAACATCGAGTTCAAGCGCACCATGATTTACCAACGTAGCCGTTCAAAAAAGATTATGACCAGTGTTAAATGAATATTGACATTTATATAATCCTTATAATTTTAGAATTCATATTATGAGTTTCTTAGACATAATGTAATAACAAATTCATTTTTTCAGATAAAAGAAGTATTTTTCAAATAATGAAATTTTACAACCTTTTAATGGATAACCCTTTTTAAATCCAATATTTTAAACTTTTATATATTGAATTTTACAAAATAAACATTTTATTTAGAATCGGGACATATGAATTTAGATTCAACACATTTTTGGTGTTTTTCTGATAAATTTCATATTTGTGTGAATAGTGAAAAATACTATATTTTAACTGAAATCAACTTTTTTAATCATAATAATTTACAGTGTTAAATTATACATTTTAATGGGTTTTAAGTATCAATAGATTAAATTTTTACCATTTCATCCAATGCTGGACATTGTAAGTAATTTCACATTGAAATTTGACATAAACAAGTGTCAATATTTTGATAATTATTATTTATTAAAAGTACGCTTTTTGTTTTTGACAATGGGAAATAATATTAAATTAATAAATTGAATTTATATGTTTTAAATTTGGTAAAATATACTTCATTTTTGAATTCGGAATATCAAAATTAACTTAGGGTGAATTCTTTCTATGTTTCTGAAAACATTAAATTTTTTGATGAATAGTGAAACACACTATGTTATTGTTTAAAACCGACTTTTCATTTAAATATTTATTTATTTAATTTAAATTTATTTTAGGTAAAAATAGATACATAATATCTATATATGTTAACTGTAGTTTATTTGAGTCATTTTATAATAAGTTTAGATATATAAAAATTTATTGAAATTTTACCGTCTTTTACCCACCTCCTAGGAGCATTTTCAAATTTACATAAAACATAATTTTACTACATCTATGATTTGAATATCAAAAATCCGAGAGACATAGTTGATATCAGTAAATAAAATGTGGTTCAAAATGATGAAAATAATTTTGGGTCAATATTAACTTTTTTCTTTTATTTACAACGGTTAAAATTAAATATGGTAATTAAGGATGAAAAATGATATTATAATTACTTTAACACATGTTCTAATTGTATTTGATTTGTTTAATTTGACCATAAAAAACCTTAGGAATAAAATATTATCCTTTAGGTCCACTTGGATTAAATTAGAATATTTATTATTATTTAATTCAAAGAAGGGTTAAAAGTGTTAAATTCAAAGTTTAATAACTAAACTATTTTTAATTTAGGGTTAGACATAAGATAAATTCCACTAAAAATATTCATTATAAAGATAAATATATTTCCTACACAATGGTAATTTATTTATATTTTTTAGAAATTAAATATGTAAATTTATTTATGACACAATGATGATACATAAATAAATGTATTAATGAACGATTAAAATAATTGATATTATAAATATTAAAATAAATGTAATTTGAGACTTTTTATGAATTAAAGTAATTTTATATGATAATATGACTTATTAGGGTTGATTAAATGAATTTTTATTTTGAATTAATAAAGCTGTTATAAATTTAGAAAGAACAAAATACCAAATAGTGTCAAAATTGACAAAAATGTATTTTTAAAATAAATATTATATTATTAATTGGAATTCTATTCCTAAAAATCGAAGGATCAACCAAATGGATTAAATAATATTATATATGTCAATATAAAACCTCTTTGGCTTCTCTTAGAAGTTTATTGTAAGTTTATTAACCATATAATATAAAAATACGAAGAGACATGGTAAATGTCAAACTATTTAACTATGTGTTAAATCTAAATGATAAAGTTAATATAGTGACCCAAACCAATCTAAAACCTTTTAGTTAAGTGTTTTTCCAACCTTCCCAACCATAGACATTAAATAATACATTTTGGAGCCATTAGAAACCAAAAAGTTGTTTATTATAAAATAATATTTTACGTTTTTCTTAAGGTGCCCCACACCCCTCTTATAAAAGGTCACTTCCCCTTATCTCAACTTCACACCTCACAAGGAATTTGAATCAGGCTACTCCTACCCAAATATCCTCAAAACTATTCTCCCTTTATTCTAGAGGCCTTTCTTTGGTCATAAATCCATCCAATGGTGCTGTTTTTATCAAATCAAAGGGAAGAACCCGAATAAGAGGTAAATATTTCATCACCTCTTTCAAGTTCTTTTCTTCTTCCACGTCCTCTTTATTTGTTGTTTCCATTATAAAATAATAACTCTTGTATCTTATATATACTGTTATGCTATTATATAAATGGTACAAGCATATTCATTATTCTATCTATCCTATAAATGACAATGTCTTCATACGTGCTTACTTATGGATTACCGTCTCGACGTAGTGGTGCTGTTAGTTATTCAGACAATTAATTATTTGGATGGTTATAATAATGAGTATAATATATTTAAATAATAAATATAACATGTTAATTATTAATTAAAAATTATATACCATCCAATTACATATGATTTCCCAATCAATATAATGATATTCTCACTTGTGCGTACTTACGGATTACCGTCTCCACGACGTGATGAGATTCATTTCCACGTTCACCATTCAACGATGATTATAAAATATATATCATTAATAAGTATGTAATATCTGACATAATAATGCTACTGGATATATATATATATATACATATATCTTATTCACTTAGTTTTGTTCAATACGATATGAAAACGGAAACAACGTTTATGCGTACGTACGGACTACCGTCTCCATAAACGATGTTTTCCATATCTTATATATGTCTATAATAGATATTTATATTCTAAATATACATGATATATAAATAATCTTTTATATTCTGGAAGTATTTAAATATTAATCTATGTGATATAATCAAGAGTAACAAGTTAAAACACGTACGATAAAGAAAGCGATTATTACCCAAAATGTTAATTTAACATGGAAATTATTTTTAAATGGGTAGTATAATGTCATAAATGAATCATGTATGATATAATAAATATTAATATGGTTCTTTATTGTTTAATATCATACAATGGTCTTCATACAAGAGGTTAAAAGTACCCTCGACTAAAGAAATGTGCAAGGTAAAGGTTAATTTCACAATCTCTTTATTATCCCAGGTTGTTTTTATGTAAGTATATGATGTGATATATTTATTATCCAAGTCCATGATTCAGAAAAGAGTTTTCAAATGGATTCAGTTTAAGGGACTTTTTACTAAAACATCATTTTAATCATTTTAAAAATTTATTCATTTAAATCCTTCTCATTAATGTCCATGTTTTCAAAATGGTTTTTAAGGATTTATTTATATGGAAATGATTTTTTTTAAAATGTCAATTACATTGAAAAGTTTCAAAGTGGAATGGAACACATTGATTAAAAAATTTCATTAAATTTCTTCCTTTCTCAATTGTGTGACTTTTAATTTTTTTCATGAAAAGGGATATTTCTCTCAAATAGTTATACAAATCATTTTCATCAATGTCAAAATCCTTTAATGGATTTCAAACTTGATTGAAGTTGATTTATTATGATACAAATATTCAATATTTTATTGCAGGTATTGTGATATGTTTGACTGTGGATGTATTTTTTTATACCATTCATTGTTTAGGGTTAAATTATTGACATTTCGTATGCTAGTTTTAATATGAATTTTTATAGTATGTTTAATCCTTTTCATAGGAGGAATGCATTAGACATAGTAAGTGATGGGTGGATCCCACTATAACTCCTCGATGCATCAGTCGGTCTTAAGAGACAAACTACTGTCCTGGAACAAGGCCTTGAAAGAAATCATATTTTTAGTCTTGGCACAAGGCCTTGACAATGTGGTTATGAAAGTCTGACATTATAAATTCCATCATTATGAAAGGGGATATTGATATTTCCTATGATTATTTTACTAGTAGAACATCTATGTGAATAAGTAAATGGAATTATTTGATTTGATTTTTTCTATATTATGCTGATGTTCGCGTTTAAAAGGATTTTGTGTTAATGTTATACATTTCATTAAATGTTTATGCTTATTTATGAATTTTTCTGCTGTATTGTTATCCTTACTGAGCATCTTAGCTCACCCCTTTCTATGTTTTATTTTCCCCATGATTCCAAGAAGTGCATTGTGATTTATATACAAGGTTAATCTAAAGGAATAATGGCATTTATAAAGGATTTTATATGTTGTATTGTATGTTATAAAGCATAATGTAACATTCATATATTTAATCTATTCTCCAAGACTGCTAAACTAATCGGTATTTTGGGACATAATTCCTTGTAATCATACCAATGTATTAAAACAATGCACTGACTCTGGGCTTCTGGGGTCGGGGCATTACAGTTGGTATCAGAGTAAATTTTGCAATAACCTTGGAAACTAGATTTAGATAAACTATAATTAGAGCTCATTACCCTAAGATAGACTTTGAGGAAGAGTATAGAAAAACTTTATAGAATTTTTGTACTTTAGAAATTTTGTGATTTTTCCAAGAAATACATCTCTATCTGGATATGGGCGGGTAGAGGTGGCTCTAACACAGATTTACCTAGGGAAAAAATACGAAAACACCACTTGGAGATAGACTATAATGGGAACTGGTGCACACCAACAGGCCTTGCTGAACTCATGGTTACGACACTCCTGGGATATATTCTTAGGATAATTAAAATTTTCATTACAAGCCATTATGAAGGATTTAGGAGTAAATACATTCTCAAAGAATAAATTTTATGATTATAGATTATATTCATAATCTTTTAAATTTACGTTAGGTATTTTACAAGTTTGGAATTATGCATTTCGATTCAAAAACTAACCTAGAGTATGCCATTATTTATAAACAGTTCCAAGTAGAAGTAATGAGACCTCCAGCAATACACATGATCCAATGAGTAATAAGGATCACATCTTTCATTAAATTTATCAAACATTTATAAAGGAAATAGTCTCCCATATATTATCATCATATGTAGAAATAGTATCATGTGTTAATAAGATATGTAATGAATTATCTATGTCCTATGGATTTGAAGGGAAGACAGAGAAAAAAAGGATGGTAGAACGAAAAATGGATAAAGGGAATAAGGTAAATAAGGATTTTCACATATGTGATAACTATGGAAAGAATCACTATGGTAAATTCTTGAAGGGAATAACAGTTTGTTATAATTGTGGAGAAAAAGGACACCAAGTATGTGATTGAAAAGGTAAGAAAAATGTATCAAATGTATAATGCTTCATCTACAGAGAGTAGGGACACTACATGAATCAATGTCCAAATCACCAGAGTATACCCCAAATTCTGAATTTGATAATAATAAAGTTATGATAATACCAAAGATAAAGAGGAATGATTAAGAGTTCTTATGTTGTTATTAAATTGTTGTGTCATTTGAGTATTGTATTAATGATGTACATGTTATAAGAATTATAAAGTATATAAGGATTTTACTAAAGTACTCTTTCATTAAGGACTTGATATTGGGTTGAAACAATAGAAGTGACTCAATGGTAAGATAACATTTTTGTAAAATTCATGGTTGAAGGAACAGAAAATTTTTAATATGGTCTTGATACTGAGGTATTAATTTTGGAATAAGATTTGATGGATTTTGATTAATTATATTGGATATTCTTGACTACCTTGAAACTGATTAATGATTTGTATATTATATCATTTTTGGAGTATAATTTTTTTTTGGATAGGAGTATATCCATTATTCTATAAGGAATAAGGGAGAATGAATGTAATAAAAAATGTTTTATGGTAATTTAAGATGTTTCAATGTTTTAAAAGAATACACGATGAAGGCGTTCACATTTTATCACCTGACAAAAAAAATCTTCATTGTGTTTAACTTATTTATAAATAATATACTGAGAGTTTGGATAGAAGTATTTTGGATAAGTCTAAATGTTGGAATGTATTATGTTTGATATTGGATACTATTGTTAATGTTATTTTGGATTGTTTTAAAAAGAACAACCAAGAGGTTGGGTGACAACTAGTCGTATCCGGAAAGGCCACGAGACTTGAACCCGTAACTTAATAGCGACAAGGGTGCATCCCCTACGACTGGACTACATGATGTACTAGTTTATATAATTTATTTTTTTAAATAGTCTGACAATTTAATTATAAATTCATTATCTTTGTAACCCTATATGATTAGGATAAATAGAATATTTTTTTGAAATCTTTTAGAGTGAAAGATGAGTTTGTGGTGGGAATTAGTTGAAGGATGAAACTCTACTTGTCAAAGTATATATATATATATATATATAATTTTTCCCCTCTTATTAAGACTAAATTTTATTAACCCAATTTCTGAAGTGGGTTTTCCCACAAAGGTATTTTCAATTTTCAACCTTCTATTTTTGAAGAACAATTTCAAATTTCGAGGAGCCAATTTATAGAAGGAGGAAAAAATATAACACCCAAAGATTTAACAGTATGATATTTCTTCAATGTAATTCAATAACTTGAACTACATGCAACACCGAGATCAAGCTCACCACGACTTACTAAACTAGTCGTTAAAAAAGAAGATATGAATAGCAATAACCGAATTTTGAACTTTATATAATACTTATAATTTTAGAATCCATATTATGAGTTTCTATGACATAATGTATGAACAAAATCATTTTTTTCAAGTAAAAGTTGAATTTTAAAAAAAATGCAATTTTACAGACTTTTAATGGAAAAACCTTTTTAAATCTAATATATAAAACTTTTCAATTTGACAAAATAAACTTCTTCTTTAGAATCAAAGAATAATAATATAGTTCCAATAAATTTTTGGTTTTTTCTGATAACTTTCATATTTGGGTGAATAGTAAAAAAATACTATATTTTAACTGAAAACAACTTTTTTAATCAAAATAATTTATAGTGTTAAATTATACATTTTATTGGGTTTTAATTATAAATAGATTATATTTTTACCATTCAATTCAATGCAGGTCATTGTAGGTTATTTCACTTTGATATTGGACATAAACAAATGTCTATATTTTGATAGTTATTGTTTCATAAAAATACTCTTTTTAGGTTTTGACAACGGGAATTAATTTTAAATTAATTAATTATATATATATATTTTTAATTTGGTAAAATAGACTTCATTTTTTAATTCTAAATATCAAAATTAGCTTAGGGTAAATTTTTGTTATGTTTCTGAAAACATTCAAATTTTGGTGAATACTGAAAAACACTGCGTTATTGGTTAAAAACAACATTTCAATTAAATAATTATTTATTTAATTTAAATTTATTTTTGATAAAAATAGATACATAATACCTATATAAGTTCATTTTAATTCATTGGAGTCATTTTATAATAAGTTTAGATATAAAAATTTATATTGAAATTTTACCGTCTTTTACCCACTACCTAGGATCATTTTCTAATTTACAGACAACATAATTTTACCACTTATGTGAGTTGAATATCAAAAATACAAGAGACACAGTTGATATCAATAAGTAAAATGTGGTTTAATTAGATGAAAATAATTTTTTATGAACAGTAACTTTTACTTTTATTAACCTCGGTTAAAAGTATATAGGGTTATTAACTGTAAAAAACGACATTAATATTTCCCTAACACATGTCCTAATTATATTGGATAAATTTTATTAGACCAAAAACAACCTTAGTAATAAAATATGATTCTTTAGGTCCACTAATATTAGATTAGGACATTTATTATTATTTAATTCAAAGAAAAGTTAAAAGTGTAAAATTCAAAGTTTAGTAACAAAAACAAATTTAATATAGGTTTACACATAATATAAATTCGACTATAAATATTAATTATAAATCAAAAATGATTTCCTATATAATTGAATTTTATTTATTTTTTTACACCATATATAATTAATTTTATTTATGACACAATGATGAAGCAAAAATTACCTTATTAATGAATGATTAAAATAATTAATATTATAAATATCTCAATAAATGTAATTTCAGACTTTATATGAATTCCACTAATTTTATAGGTTAATATGACATATTAGTGGTGATTGAATGAATTTTTTTCGAAGTAATAATGCTGTTATGAATTTAGAAAAAAAGAAAATACTAAATAGTGTCAAAATTGATATAAAAGAGTTATTAAAACAAATATTATATTATTAATTGGAATTATATTCCTAAAAATCTATGGTTCGGCCAAAGATCTGAAATAAAATTACATATGTAATTAATGAACTAATTGGGGTTCTCTTGGATGTTTATAGTATGTTTATTAACTATATAATATAAAAATACAAAGATAAATGGTAAATGCCAAACTATTTAACTAAGAGTTGAATCCAAAAGATAAATTTAATATAGTGACCCAAACCTATCTAAAACCTATTAGTTGAGTGGTTTTCGACCCATCCCCACATTTTACATTATATAATACAATTTGGGGCCCTTATAAACCAAAAAATATTTTATTATAAAATAATATATTTAGTTTTTTCTAAGGTTCCCCTCAACCTCTTATAAAAGCGAACTTCCCATTCTCTCAAATTCACACCTCCAAAGCCATTTGTATTTTCCATCCCCTACCCAAATATCCTCCAAAATATTATCCTTTATTCCTAGAGGCCTTATTTTGGTCAGAAAGCCAACCTATGGAGCCCTTTTTATCAAATAAAAAGAAAGAACTCTATGAAGAGGTAAATATTTCATCATCTCTTTTTAGTTATTTTCTTCTTCCACTTACTCTTTCATTGTTGTTTCCATTATAAAATAATAAATATAGAATCTTTTATATACTTTTAAGTTATTATATAAATGTTACAACAATTTTCATTATTCAATCCATCCTATAAATGACAAAGTCACCATACGTGCGTACATTCAGATTACCGTCTCCACGTCGTGGTGTAGTTTGTTATTGAAACACATCATTTTTTGGATGGGTATAATAATGAGTATAACTGATGTAAATAATAAATATAACATGTTAACGATTCTGTATATATGATATATGATCCAATTACATATGATTTATCCATCAATATAATGATATTGTCGCTCGTGCATACATACAGATTACCGTCTCCACGATGTGATGAGATTCATTTATCTGTTCACCATTAAATGATGATTAAAAAAATATATATCATTAATTAGTATATAATATATGACATAATAATTCTACTGGAGATATATATATACATATATTACATATATCTTATTCACTTAGTTTCGTTCAATATGATATGAAAACGGAAACAACGTTTATGCGTACGTATGGACTACCATCTCCATAAACGGTGTTTTCCATTTCATATATATGTATATTATACATATTTATATTCTAGATATATATGATATATAAATCATGTTTTATATTCTGTATGTATTTAAATCTTGATCTAAGAGATACAATCAAGAGTAACAAGTTAAAACACATATGATAAAGCGATTATTACCAGAAATGATAATTTAACAATGAAATTATTATTAAATGGTAGTATAATTAAATAAATGCATCATATATTATCCTAAATTTTAATATGGTTATGGTATAGTATAATAACATACTATGGTCTTCATACAAGAGGTTAAATGTACCCTCGACTAAAGGATTGTGCAAGGTAAGGGTTAATTTCACAATCTCATTATTATCGGTGGTTGTTTATATGTAAGAATATACTAAGACATATTTATTATCAATTTCCATGTTTCATAAAAGACATTTCATAGGGATTAAATTTAAGTGACTTTATACTAAAACATAATTTTAAACATTTTATGTATTTATTCTTCTAAATCATTCTCATTAATGTCCATGTTTTCAAAATGGGTTTTAAGGATTTAATTATATGGACATGATTTTTTTTATAATGTTAATTCCATTAAAAAGTTTCAAAGTGGTATGGGAAACATTCATTCAAAATGGATTTAAATTTCTTCCTTTCTAAATTGTGTGACTTTTATATGTTTTCATTATAACGAGATATTTCAATCAAAGAGTTATACAAATAAAATTCATCTATGACAAAATCCATTAATGGAATTTAAACTTGTTTGATGTGAATTTATTATGATACAAATATTCCATATTTTATTGAAGGTATTATGATATGTTTGAATGTGGATGTGTTATATTTATACGATTCAAGGTTTATGGATAAAGTATTGACATTTAATATGCTAGTAATAATACAAATGTTTATGTTATATTTAAACATTTTCATATGAGGAATGCACTGGACTTACAAAGTGACAGGTGGATCCTATTATAGCTTCTCGATCCATTAGTAGGTCTCATTAGAGAAACTAGTGTCTTGGCATAATGACTTGATAAAATAATATTTATAGTCTTGTCACAAGGCCTTGACTATGTGGTTATAAAATTCTATCATTATTCATTCCATCATTATGATAGTGGATATTAATATTACAAGTGATTTTTTGACTAGTAGAATATCCATGTGAATAAGTAAATGGAATTTTTTAATTTTATCATTTCTATATTATGATGAAGTTAAAGATTAAATGAATTTTTTTAGTCTTATACATTTCCTTAAATGTTTATACTTATTTATGAATGTTTCCATTGTATTTTTATCCATACTGAGCTTCTGAGCTCACCCCTTTCAATGTTTTATTTTTCCCAGGATTCCAAGAAGTGCACTGTGATTGATATGCAAGGTTAAGTGAAGGGAATAATGGCATTCATAAAGGATTATTTATGTTTTGTTATATATTATAAAGTATAATGTAACATTCATATATGTATTTTATTTTCCAAGACTGATAAATCGATCGGTCCTTCAAGACTTGATTCCTTGTAATCATACCAATGTATTAAAATAATGCACCAACTCTGGGCTTCTGGGGTCGGGCTGTAACGGAGCCGACATGTCCATAGTGGGTAGTTACTTTGTGTGACCGGGCAGACCCATATAACATACTGGGGATGGGAACTTCAGTATGATGGCCAAAGTGGGATGCGACTATGTGTGACATAGCAGGCCAACGACGTGGAGTGACTCAGTGTGTCCTACCATACAGTACGAATCAAGGATTACTACCACAACATTCTAAGACTAATGGTATGTGAATCTGTGTTACCCCATAGGACCAATGTGGGTAGAAGCACTCTTTAACAAAGCACATGCATGGTACTCATCCAGGGGGAGTACCCTAGTATCCCAAGGTGTTCAATGTTGCTATTCTTGGTCTTAGTTTTCTATACTATAGATTATATTTGGGTGAAATAAATCTTAGTTTACTTGGGGTAATATCTTCAGTTATGTACTTAATGTACTTGGAATACTCTCCTTAGTGTTGTACTTAATGTACTTGGCGTAATCTTCTCAGTGGTGTACATAGAGTACTTGGTGTACACTCCTTAGTGGTGTACTTAAATACATGGTGTACTCTCCAAGGTGGAGAAAAAATAGTACCTTGTGCATACTCTCATTTTTTTTGTATTTACTTAGTGGTTTGGTGTCCCTACTGAGTTTTTTTCTCACCCTTTTGAAGGATTCCCCCACACTAGTCGTGTCCTGTTCTAGTGATCGATGATTTGATAGAGACGTTGGTGGTCAAGGTCTTGGCAGTGCATAATGAGACGAGATAGACCGATGCTTCAACAGATACCTCAGTGGTCCGAGACTAGGTGGTGCCCAATAAGACAATATTGATTGGCGTACTACTTTGGATACAGGAAGATACCATTCACCTACCCTTTGGTTTGTGTCTCGAGTGGACTGACCGAGGTAGTTGTACATTCATTTTTGTGTTTGGGTTTGTATTCTTTCCCCTTTGTACATTCCTTCTTGTTTCTTGGCTTGTATTTTGGCCCCTTTATAATTTCAGTTTGTGTGTGAGTACAAGTTTAAATGGAATGTTCCTTCCATTTTTTGATATGCCTTCTTGGTTCTAGTCTCCAACGCCTTCACTATGGATGGAAGTCATGAGGTATTCATGTCATGGGCCATGGAGGATGGGTTGAGAAAAATTTTTATCTATGCAAATGGGATCTACTTGAAGAAATAAGAGTTTTTAAATTTTTATGGGGAAATAATGTTCAGTTTCTCGAGTTCAGTATTTTTTCCCAGGAGTCTAGTGTTGGTACAACGGCCGACGTATCCATACACAAGGGCCCTAAATTATTATTTCTGACAATATACATAAAAACACTAGTTTCATGCATCTTCAAATGTTTTCTCATGATCTTTTTGAATCATAGTCTTCTCATCATGTATAATATATTCATCTTGATTCATCTTGATATCTTTCAAGATGCATCCACATAGATATATTTATAGGATTTCAGTGCATGGCAATGAGGATGGACCACAGAATGATGAGGCTTAGGTACAAGTATCATTTCCCGATATGGAACCTTCGATATCTTACCCGTCTTTTCCAATTCCCATTGGTTAGTAGTTAATTCTTATGCTAGAATTAGAGGATGCATGTAAGATCCGAGACTTACACAAGTTTCAGTGAAAGAGACCCCCATGTCCAAAGGAGAACCCTATCAATATGTGGATATGGATTGTCTTGGGTTGTGGACTGGGTTTTCGATATAGTTTGGGAACCATTTGATCAAATGGTAGTCCAGGTAGTGAGCCATCTATGTGGCTCAGTAGGGAGACGATGATTATTAGATTACCTGATATTACAATGACGTCACTTTTCATTTAACAGGTATTGATAACGTCTCTCAGAGAAGGGAAACTTTCAATAAAATCTAAGGGCTATGCATTCACATGATCATCAGAAGCTTAGGTGGGATGACATGTTAGTAGCGGAGTATTAATCAAGCTGTACAGACCCTTCCAGCTACTCGATGAATACGATGAAACTAGTTCTCAAGGCTTGGACCACCGTGTGAGATGTTTTTATGGTCATATGAGCCATAATTACTCTTATATTCATTCCTAATTATACTATTGTGTTATATAGAACCATTGAAGTTTAAGTTCCTTTAGATGAGTGGATACAACCAGTTGATGTCAGCAGTGTGAATATTGAAAATCGACGTTAGTCTCAGATTCATGTATGAGTACAAGGTTGTCTTTCAAGAGGATGTTTGATGACTAAATCCACATATAAAGGTAGATTTATTCTTTTATCTGTACCTAGAGATAACATCTATATCTAAACCTACATATTGAAAAAATTCTAGAGAGCTCCAAGAGTAGAGTATATAGTTAGAGGACTAATAGTAAAAGGGGTTCCTAAGGTCTAAAGATTCACAATGGGAATCCCCAGTATTTTTCTCCAGGAATACAGATAGATGCTTGAGGGTATGCGTGGAATTTCGGTGCTTGAACCAAGTTACTAGGAAGAATATGTATCTTCTACAATGGATTGATGGCCTCTTTGATCGGATAAATGGATCATGATTTTTCTCAAAGATGGACCTTAGATCAAGCTAACACTATTATCGTTTGAGAGATGAGTACATCTCAAAGATGTATTTCAGATGTCCCGACGGCCACTACTTGTACACAGTGCTTTCATTTCTCATGACAAACTACCAAGCTGTGTTCACAAGACTAATGAACATGATCTTCCAGTCATACATAGACATAGTTGGTGTGGTCTTGATTAATGAAATCTTAGTGTATTCAAAATTAGGAGAAAAAGATAGACCTAAGGATGGTTCTGGACACACTCCATGTGAACCATCTCTATGGAGAGCTCTCAATGTGTGAGTTCTAGATACGAAAGGTCCACTTCCTGGGAAATGTCATCTCAGAAGCTAGAGTTACGATAGGTCAAAAAAAAGGTAAAGGCAGTGCATTCATCGGATCCACCCAAGAAATTTACAAAGGTGTGGATTTTCCTAGGGTTCGGTTGGTACTATCAGAGGATTGTACCAGACTTCTTCAATGTTGCAGCACACGTGACCACATTGAAAAAAATGGAAAACCCTTAATGTGTATCGAATGATTCCAGTAGAGCATTTAGATGATAAGGAAGACCATGATGAGTTCTCCAATCATGAGTTTGTTTAAGGAGGGTATCGATTATATGATGTTCTATAACGCATAATGAACTAGGATTGGTTTTTTCTTGATACATTGAAAAGTAGTGATTTTTTATGGCTCATGAATGTTGATACCACATGGGTAGAACAATGCAACTCCTGACCTTAAGTTAACAGTGGCAGTATTCACACTAATGATGTGGGGACAAAACCTTTTGGGACAATAATTCATCATCTACTTTGACCACAAGAGTCTCAATTTTATCTTTTTTACAAAGGATATTAATTGGAAATAGTGATATTTTATAGTGTTCCTCTTGGAATTTGAATTGGAGATTATATAAACTCATGGGAAGGGGAATTTGTTTGTAGATGCTGTCAGCAGAAGTCCGAGTTCAAAGCTACTGAACGAGACCTCAGAGCAGTTTTCCCAATTTCAGTTAAACATTGTCGATAAGGATGAAGAAACTTATCATTAGTTAATGGTGTTTTTCTCAACCACTCTTACAGTGAGTATGGGTGGAACAATTCAGAGATGCTAGCTGTGTGGCCACATATGCCTAGCTGTCCATAGGATATTCCCATGAGGGATATTTGAATAGTTGGTATCACATCATCTTTTTCATAGGACACACCATAGTACTAAAGGAATTGAGGGAGTAAATGTTTTTAGTGCTCCATATATCCCCTTTGGTGCAGCATCCATGTGAGGTAAAGATTTAATAGGACCTCAGACACCCGTACTAGTGGCTGAGGATGAAGAATGCAGTGGGAGAATTTGTTTCTAGATGCCTCATTTGTTAGAAAGTGATCTTCGGGCACTAGGTTCTTGTAGGTTTGAAAAAACTCATCGAGGTACTAGATTAGATGATTTATGGAATATCGATGGACTTCCTGATGGGTTTACCACATATGTCCAGGAGAAAAAATACTCTATGGGTTATCATTGACCAACTCACCGAGTCGAACGACTTCATAAATACCAAGGCCCTTTGTTTTTGTATAGGTATCTAGATGACACTATGTTCTAGAGATTTGAAAATGGAGTGACTATTGTGAATTTTCCAGCAGTGATCGTGGATCTACATGGGAGGATTCATTGTGAATAGTTGAGTCCTCTAGTGAATGTTTGTTAGAAGCACGAGATCCTCTAGTTGGGAAAATCAGAGTGGGAGGTTCGGATTCATTCCCAGAAACCCCTTATGTTTGATTATCCCTTGATTTGACTAATGGGGGCATAAATCCTGAAGGGGGGTGGGTGGGTAATGCATTTACCTATAATTCCATGATTTTTTTAAATTATATTGTATTATTTCATGAACTAGAACTATAAAGACATATTATTCTAAGGCTCGGAGTATCTAGAATGATCTGTCAAAAATTATTATGTTTTAAATATATCACCTAAGATGTTTTCTTAAAAAAGTGGAATAAAATATAAATGGTTTCTCATATTATAAATATGAGGGCACAATTTCATTTAAGATGGCATATTTACCCTAGGTGCGACTTAATTTTAGTCGGCATAGGCCTCCCATGAGAAAACCTGGAAATTCATTAAGAGAAAATAAAATAATTAAATAAAATTATTTTATTTTTAAAATTCATATAATACACCAATGGTGAATCATATTGAATATCTAAGTTCGTCGTTGATATTGTAAGGGTATTCATTCCTTATGGAGATCCTGACATTGGTTGGTGCAGGCCAAGAGTGAAAGTTAGTTTTTTTCCACATATAAAAATATTAAGTAAAAATTATTTTATTTTCAAATCATTATAACTCATAAACAGTAACTCAGATTGGGAATCTGAGAGTACCGTTGAGTTTGGGAGGGCATGTTATCCTTTGGTAGAGCTTAATCTTGACTAGTGAGGGTCGAGGCCAAAAGTTAGTTTTTATTCATTCGTTGTGAATTAAAATAGAGCATGTACTCGGTTTTGGTAACCTCTAAACAGGTGCCCGGATTGAGAATACAATTTCACCATTTCATATGGAATGGAGACATTATAAATTAATGGACTTAACCTCAACCGGCATGGGTTTATGGAAAACGTTAATTTTCAGTCCATTCAAGAAAAAAAATTAAAATAACTTAAAAAGTAATTTTTTTATTCCTTTATTATTGAGTGGTGACACATCTATAATGCAGTGTAGAAATGAGATTAGGAAGAGTTGAATTAAATAAATCCCATTAATGGATCGTTAATGTGTGGTATAACGACTCCTTAAATGAAGCGTAACTGATACACTGTTTTATAAATGAAGGAGCTTAATGGATCAACGACGTAACATAACAGAAATGATATGAAAAGTTTCTATTTTTAATGGATTAATGAGGTTTGAAAAATAGGATAAAAATGGTGGAACTCCTCTAAAAATCGATGGTGAGGAATCCTCTCCAATGAACACCATTGAATCGCTAGAGACATCGATGCACCTCGATGAATATGATCAGTGAGAGATGATTTCCAAGGGATTCGAATGGAATGTGAATCCCCATGGATAGTTCACTTTATCAATGATCATATCTTATCTTTGGGGGTTTTTTAAGATTCAACTCCCTATTCCTCTATCTTAAACAACGAATGTGGATTAACCCATGAACATGATGATCTGTGGGTTGATTTTTCTTGCAGGAGGGTATTATTATATATCATGGATTGCATTGGGATTATAATATTGTTTGAATCACAAACATCTCATCCCATGTAATTAAAACCACTTACATGGAGGGTGTGAGATGTAATGAACAATTCCCGAGCCCCTTGTATTTGTGAGTTCTTGCATGTTAGTCATGACCACACCATTGAAATGGAGGCAAGGATGTTTTGTTTATGGAAAGAGGCCTCCCATGGAATCTGGAGGTGAAAATGGCATGAGGGAGGGATTAGCGTGGTGAACCCAGTGGTCTATGGAAATATCAGTTGGCACGTAGGCACTAGAGAACAATGGTGGTGGCCTTTGGTGATGGGTATGGATGGGAGGTGGTTCCCCACGACAACATGTCGAAGGTTGTGTCGCAGCCTCATCGGGGAATAGTTGAGCCGCAGAACCATCTATCTCATGGGACAGTGGCTGATTGAGGCAGTCTATCACCATTCGGCTAGGTCGGAATGGTGGACCACCCCACATGGGTCGTGGTGCGCTGGTATGTGGTCTAGATGAGATTGTGTGTGGGATGAAGGGTTGTTGTCACTTGTGATGAACGTGCATCCAAAATGGGCTGCAGGGTGTCGAACCAGATGACGTATGGTCTCCGTGCTAGAGGGGCCAGCCCGCAGGGTGGGCCAAACCGGGGCACATGAACTAGGCCACTGAGTAGCCTGAGATGGAGTATGTCTACCCAATATTGCAGGTTGTGCCTATGGGATAATGTCAGGCCACTAGGTGGACCATATTGGGAATAAAACCTAGTCATCCATTGCGTGTTGGGCCAGATAAATTAGGATCGCTGGGCGACCCGATGGGTCGGTCCCATGAATGAACTGAGATAGGTCCAGTAAGCCCCAATGGGCCTATGCCAGCAATCAAGTTGACCAAGACCCAAACATTGAGGGTTGGATCAGTCGAATCGGGTCTTTGCATGTGAGCCGTCTAACTGGGTTAGTTGAGTCGGTCTAACTGAGTCGAACCTGGCCATGACACAACTGATCCTCGATAAATAAAATGACAATATCCTTTATATTGGGAATTCAATTGACGAGACGTTTGTGGTGTTCGAACCCTTGTAATGAGGTGGATATTTTGGAACAATGTAATGAGGTTTTCATAAAAGATGAAATGTGGAGAAGGGCTTGAGGAGCGGTTTCTTGTAGATTCATGTGCATGACGTGCGGAGATCCAATAGCTGACTATGACCCAAGGACTGCTAACAAGAGAACCTATGTGAATCAGCATAGATGGTCCAGTGAGATGCAAATCTATGTAACTCAGCTGGCCTATGATGGGGAGAAGCTCTGTATGACAATAAAGACCCATGGTACTCATTGGGAAGAACTTTCTTGGTATGATGACCAACGTTGGAAGAAGATATATGTGACCTGGATGGCCCACAATGGGAATCAGATGTGTGTGACACAACATACACATGGTACTAATCAGTGATTAGTAACACAGCAGTCTGAGGCTAGTGGGAAGCGGATCTGTGTGACCCGGTATGCACATGGTGGGGATCGGATCTTTGGGACCCAACATACCAACGGTAATCTTCTGGGAGGAGTAACCCAGTATCCAAAGGTGTTCAGTGTTGTGACCAATGGTCTTTCTCTCTATACTATACATTATATTTGCATGAGATTACTCATATTGTACTTGGTGTAATCTCCTCAGTGGTGAACATGGTTTACCTGGAATACACTACTCTGTGGTGTAGTTACTGTAGTGGGAATACTCGCATCCGTGGTGTTCTCAGTGTTCTTGTAGTACTCTCATCAGTGGTGTAATTAGTGTAATTAGTGTACTCTTTTGGGTTGTGTACTAACAGTTCCTAATGAATACTCTCATTTGTGTTCTTTACATTTTTATGGGGCCCATATTGAGAAATATGTGACTCACCCCAGTATGGGATTTTCCGACAGGTGTCGTGTCTCGTGCAAGTGATCGACGATTCGATAGAGACCTTGTTTATCCCTAACCCGGTGGTAATTAGTGAGACTATACAGATGCATCGATGGATATTGTGGTTGTCCAGGACCTAGTGGTTATCTATGAGTTGGGACAGAAGGGTGTACTACTTTGGCTACAGTCAGCTACCCTTCACCTACGCATTAGGTAGGGTCTTGAGCAGACAGTCCAAGACAATTATAGTGTCTTTTCTGGTTTTGGTCATGAATTCTGGCCACTTTTTACATTCTTTTCTGGTTTTGCACTTGTATTCTGGGCCCTTTATAATTTTATATTTTTCACATGTATTGTTTTAAAAGAAAAATGCCTTCCCATTTTAGGATATTCCTTCTCGGTGCTAGTCAACATATAGTGGCCTATGGAAGGAGGGCTTGGGGTTGTCATGGAATATTCCCTAGGGGATGGGTTAGGACATTGATAACCCATGTAACATTTTCAATATTCTCAAGGTTATTTCATCCTATGAAATAAATCATTTTCTCTTTCAAACACAAGCACATTTAGGTCCAAAAAAATATCCCAATCCCATTGAATTAAAATAAAAAACATTATTCAAAATGCATATAATCACTTTCAAAATCCATTTAAAAAAATTTAAATGGAATTAGGATACTTCCAATTTAAAATATATTCATTACACTTGGAATTGAAGATATGTAACAAGTATGAACCATAAGGTAATCTATATCACATAAAAATTCATCTACGATGGTGAAGAACCCTTTTTATAATAAATACAATGGTCACTTGTGAGCTATAATGGTGCTAAACACTTCATATAAGTTATATTGAGATTACTAGTGAACTAAAATGCGTCAAAATACATCATATATACTTTATCAAGATAACTTATTTCGTATATATTTCTCATGTATAATATCATGATTAAAAATTTAATTTCTATACGTTTCATCATAAAAAAAGTAAAATATATTTTTAACTCATATGTAAAAAACATTGTAATTTAAAAATGTTGCTTTCATTTAAAAATAATATTCCAAAAAATTTACCATGTACAGGGTAAAAATGGTCTTCCCTTAATAAAAATGTTAATATAAATGTTTTTTTAATAAAATAAATTTTTCATTTGAAAACACAAATTTTTTTAAAAAAATCCAAACATAAAAATATGAAACATTATTTGAAAATAAATTTGTATACATGTATTAGAAGAAGTAATTAATTAATTTTTTTTGATATAAGAATATTTTTTTCATGTTATATATATAATAAACATTCATTTTTATCCTTTGCAAAAATAGTTAAAAATGGAATTTTAAAAGAGGATTGTAAAGAAATACCTTTACAAAAAACCTTATTAAATGAAATTATGAAAAAAATTGATGGAAATTTAAAATAAATGATTTTATAAAATTGATTTTCATTTAAATACATTTACAAAAATAATTTTTAAAATATAGTAATGGAGAATAAATATTTTAAAAAAGTAACATTAGAACAATTAATAAATTATATTTTCTTAAAGAGTCTCTTACAAAGATAATACCATTGAAATGTGAAATAATCTAATGAATAGATTATCTGTATCCAATATAAATAAATGTAAAATAAGTTGAAATAAAATAAAATCTAGTAAAACATTTTTTCAAAAATAATCCTAGTACGACATAATCAACACTGCAAAACATAACCCAATTGATTAGACACGAGTAAAGATATTCCCTCAATACATCGTAATATATCAAATTGTATTACCTATGAAATGATAATATTTTAAACAAAATAAATACAATTATAATGATTTCATTGTAGAAATAAAATGTCATTGGGTAATTATATACTCTTTGTAAAAGAATATTGGTGTATAACATCAATGTATTCCTAAATGAATCAAAATTGAAACACATTCACATATAAAGATCATATCATTATAGTTATTTTTAATTAAATGAATCAATCATATATATCATTAGTATGTTTATTTCAAATATTTGGAAATAAAAAATAATATAATTAAATTTCATTTCACACAAAATATTACCATGAAATTATCAATAATGTGCGCCTTTAACCAATGATTGGTAATTTCTTATAAAATTTATTATATTAGGTTAGATTTCCTTCTAACATTATCAAACCTAATTATGTTAATGGATCCTCGTTTAGATATCCTTTTATAGACACTAGTTTTGGTCTGTTGGAATAAAAGGACCATTATAAATTAGGTACTAATGCTAGGAAGTGAAATGGGTAGCGGTTGGTTGAGATAGATTGTGTGGAGAACTGAGGAGGAATGAAGGGTATATATTATTGTGGATATGAGACTTTATTTGATTAAATAATTATTATTTAGTATTTAAAGTTAAATAATTGTTTTGGCATTAATATTAAATAATTTGGTTGATAATTAATGCTTTAATGGATGGTTGGGGTGTTAAAATACATCCAAAACCCATCTATTGTTGATGTATTTAGGTATTTAAATGTTCTCCTTTTAAATGTAAGCCACTACATTATTTTACTTATACCGTGTCAAATATTTTGTTTACAGTGATAAAATTGTGTATACGTAAATATTAAAAATATCATAAGCCCTAATTTTGAATTTATGATTACAAATATTATTGATATTTTGAAAAATTAAAATAAAGGAGGTTGTAGAATAATAATTAAAATGAATCTGAAAATATCCAACTAAAAATAGATTATTAGAGAAATGATGTTTTAAAATATAAAATTATAATATTCTAAATTGAAGTAAAATTCATTTAAAAACATAAATTGGATTACTATTAATAAAAAAAGATCATTTGGAATTTTAATACATACAAAAAATCTAATTTTACTTTCTAAATAATTTAAAATAAAATACAATTTTCATTAAAAATATATATTATTCAATATTAATTTGAAAAAATAAATTTAGAGAAAATTATAAACAAATTTCTATTTTATAATTTTAATAATATAATTTCAAATAGCAATTACATTTGATGAAATAACATTTATAAATGTAAAAGAAATTTACTATATTTTTAAACCAAAAAATAAATAAAAAATATTTTTAATGAAAATATATTTTATTGAAGAATAATAACACTTTTCTAAATATCTTATAATTTTATTAAAAATATCTATAAAAAATATTTTATAACCATTTTATATTTCATTATTTAGATATTAATATTAATTATAACCTATTTTATAGCTATGTTATAACAGTCGTTTTAAAATAATATGATTACACATTGTATTTATGATCGATGTATTAAATCATGCATGCTATCGATCATAGTGTTTCCTTTTAAAATATCATAATGTTACAATTAACAAAAATATAATAAATTATTTCCTCATAATATAATCATGGGATGTAAAACAAGTGTTTGCATTTTAATATTCTTTTTCCGAAATCTCACGTCAAATTTTTTTTAAATAAAACATCCACTTAAAATGATTAAATGGAAAGTGAAAATGTCATTTGAGATGATACATAATAGAAAAAAATGAATGATATATCGGACATAGATGAAAAATATATAATAACCATGTACTTATATAGAGTTATATTGAACAAGTTCATGTGAAATTTATCCTCCAGATTGTTTTAAATCAATTATAGGTTAAGAGGCCATTGAAAAATCTATTTATAATATAATTTTATAACATTTTTATTTGATGATAATTTTACAAGATTTTAGGAATTGCAGTATCATATCTACTAAAAGTAAATGGTATTATATATCCTTTAAAAGTAGTGATTCATTCTTTAATAAGTTTTCACGATAATTTAATCTTTGGCTACAAATGTTGAGTATGATTCTTTTTTTCTTAAATCACTAGAATTAACTTCTAATGAATCACATAATCCAAAAAATAGTAATTATCTCTTAAAAATATCTATATATATTAATAAAAAAACAAAATTATTGGCATGGATAATATAATTCAACAAAAATAATAAATTTTTAATCAAATAAAATCATCATTATTCAATATAATTCAAAAGTAATACTCAGTGTTCAGCTTAGCTAAATCAATAAATATGTGTCTTTAAAATTCATCAAAATATCCAATATAATAATGTAACCATAATTTTACATGGATTTGGTCATATAGTCTTACAATTTTTAATTTTACATTTGTCTCAAAAAATAACATCAATCAATCATAATGTCTCATACCAAAAAAGTAATTTTAGAAATCCTAAAATCGCATTGATATGATTACTATTCCCATAAATAATCAGATACACCATTAATCCTCAATAAAATTGTATATGCTTCCATCATATAATACAATCTTTAGTCCCTAAATAAAATCCCATAGAATTCTATATATGTTAATTAAATTGGGTTTCTAAAAAAGTGAACGTCTAATGAAATAACATTAATCCCATAATAAGAAATTAATTTTCAATCACATGGTTAATTTTTTAATAAAATATATTTTCATATAATGATCTTTAAATTTTTCCATCAAATATTTCTTATAATGAAAAAACTATCATACTAAAAAGGAAATTACACAGTCCAGTTCTTTGTATTTCACCCATTTCCCTTATCATTTGTGGGTTTATGCCTCATGGACTTTCTAAGCATGAAGTGATTTCACATAGTCATCTAGATTTCCTTTTTTAAATCTATATTATTCTCCTAATATTACAAATAATATATAAAACAATTATCAAATTAACCTTAATTTATTTAATATTAATTATTTTTATCCTGAAAAGTTATATAATTCCTTTAATTTTCTATCTACTTATGTAATAAGATATAGCTAACTCAAAAATAAATGCATATAAAATATAAATAGTATCATTAATTTTTTTTAACATAATGTTTCATTGGATTTATGCTAACATCAATTATATTATATTTTTAAAGGAACCTAAAACTAAAATCATATATTTAATATTTTAATGTTGTATTTATTAAATCATTAACATGCATGTACATGTTTTAATATGTGTATTATGAATGTTTTTATATAAAAATTAAAGATATAAATATTGTTTTTTCAAATTTATCACAATTTTTTTCATAAATGAATTGTTTCAAGGTTTATTTAATCGACATTGTTTTAAATTCCCTTTTTAATGTTCCATTTTAAATTATTTTAACGAAGATAACAAATAATGTTTCAAAATATATTGTAAATGAAAACATTTCAACCTATCCTGATTGCTTAATATATCAAATATTCCATTAAAAGTTTAAATATGTATTTTTAATGAAATTTTTTTAAATTTTATATGTTTAGCTTATAAAAAAATAAGTGATATTCAAAAAGGATATTAATTTTCCTAAAATATTGATGATATTTTTCTTGAAAAAACTGTATTTACTTTATTTTTCATTTATTTAAATTGAAAATGAGGTTTTTAAAGAGAATGGTACTTCGATATCTGAATGTTCATTAATATGGATTTGAAAGGGTTTTTCAAATAGTATTAGAATGAAATGTTTCACTAATAATATTTTTTATTCATGATATTACCATTTTATGTATTTTAACCCTTTACCTGTGTGCTTTACCCCACTACTTGTTTTTACTTATACTGTAGTAACATTGTCTTACAAAAATTACATTTTATTCCAAAAAATTAATATTAAATTATTAAATAATTTGGAACATCTTATTGAAAGTATTGAATCAATTTTTTAAAATTCATAATGTATAAGAGGTATAATCTAATTTAAAATTAATCTAAAAAACATATTGCAAAATTGTCATTTTTTGAAAAAAAGGTATTTGTGAATGTAAAATGTATTTCTAATAAATAAAATAATAAAATACATTTACAAAATAAAAATGGATTAATTTAAATAAAATTATGTAATTAAAATTTATAAATAATCAAAATTCTAACTTTACAATGTAAATAAAATAAAGTGTACCATAATAATCATTATTTTCATTATTCATTGAAAAATAAAAATTTATATAAAATTATCAAAAATTCATCCTAATATAATTTATCACATTTTGATATTAAAAACAAATTTTATTTTTTCAAATAATGTTTCTATTACTGATAGAAATTAATTATAATAATCTTCTAAAAGATGTATGAAATCTAATTTTTAAAGGATATGTTTTTCTATTAATAAAAATAATTTATCACAAATTATATTATTATTTTATAATTATTTACCAATAATTTATTCTGAGTTGGATATATATATATATTATAAATGAACTATTCCTATTCACACCCACCAATTTAGCAACTAGGTTATAATAATCAAATTTTTAGTAATACCACATAATCCTTCATTGTATGAATAGTGTTTTATATCTTGTACACTATCAAAAATAGTTATTCATATTAATATTTATATAGTTAATGATATCCCACATTATTAAGTTTAATTCCTTAAATATGGACTCATGCTAGAAAATCAAGGGGTTACTAATCAAAATTCATTTTTCTAATCAAACATCATAAAAAGGATCTAGAAAAACCCACTTGAAAATTGAGAAATGAATGTATGAAGGTCAAATATGATAAAACTTGCATGGTTTTCAAGAATTAAAATATGGGCATGGAAGAAAATATTATCTCTTGACTGAGCATGATACCTCTACAACATTCAAGCCTCTATTTGCTAATTTGACCTCAACCACTTGAAATATAATCTATATTGACATTCCTTAAGTCATTTATTATTATTATTATTATCATCTATTTAATTTAATTTATATAATTTTCATAGTTTAAAAATTAATTATTTCATGTATTTATTTAATAATTAACATAATTCATAAATAAATTGATAATTGAAAATTTAATAAAAATAGTTTAACATCGACCATATTTTTCATATCAACTTATTTATAAGAAATTTAAAAAAATAAAAAAAACAAGATATACATACAATGATACTTTCATTAAATATAAATTACTAATGTATAATATCTATTTTTCTTATTTTTTTTTAAATATTAAACAACAAAATATCAATTTTCTGTAATATTTTGAATTTCAGAAATAAATATTTGAGTTTTAATAATAATAAAAGTGTTTAGTAAAAATAATTACTATATTTTATGAAATAAAAATTTTAAACTTATAATAAAAGACAATTTTTTAAATTTAATACCTTCTAAATAAAAAGATATAATAATCATATTGTTTTTAAATTAAATAATACATTACATATTTTATCATATTATTAAATAAAAGTTTTAAAAATTAAATATTCCCTTTATCGTGTACAATTTTTAGGGCACATAGCATCCCTAAAACATAAAATAAAGAAATATACTAGTGTTTGAAAATTTTGAAAAATGATAAGAAAGGATAATATATTTTTAAAATCGATGATTAGTTTCTAAGGCTGGATATTTTTACTATTTTATAGTAGTTAATTTTTTAAACATCTCCTTCACAACTGTTCATATTTCTCCTAAGAGAAATATTATTGATCACCTAAAATAATTATAATTGATTCATATTGAAGAATATAGAAGAATAATATATAGGTATGTGAAATATAAACAAATACATTGATTAAGTGATAATCTACGTGGTTCTGTACATTAAAATTATTAAATATATATATGTATATAAAATATATATTGATGAAACTAAAAAATAATAAATTAAAACCATATAAAATTTATATAGATACATTTATATGAATTGATAATATAAATATCCTTTTTAATCACTTTATCTTACTTAATTGTAAAAATCATTAATATGTCATAGTCTACATCAAGGTGAAAATGAGCAAAATATAGTAGATATTTTTTGAAAAAAAATCAATTTAATAACCAGTTAGTATAGACACTATGTAATATCCGGACACTAGTGTAATAGTATTTATATATCATGGATATATTTATAAAATTATCATCACCTCCTGATAATAATATTGAATTGTTGATATGAATCGTTGTTCAAAACCACTCAACAACCAAAAATAAACTTCTCATTAACTAATAATAATTAATTCTAACAAACCAAACCAATATTTGTGAATGTAAAAAATAAAAATAAATGAAATCTATTTTGTTAGCAATTTAGACAATATCCATGATTAAATTAATTTTATATTTTTATTGAATTATAGTTTCAATGATTTATATAATTATATATGCACATATACTAATTTTATGGAAAAAATATTGTATTTTTTATAATTATTGATTGAAGAAAAAACCATAAATATGAAAATTTTATAACTAATGATGTTGAGAGAAAATATAAATAATGAAAATTATATAATAAGTATAAATTATTATGGAAATTTTATTTTCAAATAGATTTGGATACCTAAAAAACTAATTAAAAATATACATAATTATAGATCTCTTTTTAGGATATGATGGAGTTATCATTTGAATTCCCCCCATTCACCTATAAATAATATTCAAAATAAAAATCCATTTTTAATATCTAATATTATTCATCCACATTTTAATCCTCCTTGTAACATGAAGACATTCTATAATTGATCAGATTTCAATTATAAAAATATTATCAGTAATCGAATATCACTCTTTAACTATAATTCCATAGACACCATGCCTCCAAAAATCAAATACATTGGGTTCATTTCCCCCCTTACGCACTCTCCATATACCCTAATAACATTATCAATTCCTCTTGGTGAAACTATCACTCAACAATATCGAAAAATGAAGCCCTGAGTTTTTGTTTCCATCATTTACAATTTCACGATTAAATTATATAATTGTATTTTTATTATTTATTTAAAAAAATTTCCTTATTAATTATTATTTAATGTTATATAAAAAATTGTATTGATAATATAAAAAGTATAGTAATATGGATGTAGAAAATCACATCCATGAAAGTTATGTTAATTATCAATGTTTTTAATGAGTGTTGATGATTTTCACTATACTAATGTATTTTTTTATGTACCTTCATCTTATTTTTGTGCTCATACATTATTTAAAAATTTATTTCACAGGGATTATGGAAGAGTAGGGATTGAAATGAGATAAAGGAGAAATTATTATATATTTTAATTATTTTAAATCTTCTTTTATTTTAAATTTTATGATGGGAAGAAAAAATGGATAATTAGTATATATCCGTCCTCTTGTAATGTATTGGTTTACTATATAAGAGTTATTATTAACTGTCTAAAAATATATACCAAACATAACATTGGATTTATAATAATTTCAGCTATATTTCACAATTACTAGAATATGAATATTTAAGGATAGGTCCTTATAGTTTGTATCAAAGGAAGATTTAGAAAACAATTTCTAAGAGGTTGTTTTATTGTGAGGGCTTCTTAAATGTTATGGGAACCATCACAATTTATTAATTTTGAGGTTGATCATAAGATAAATTTCATTGAAAAATACTTTTAGGATTTATGTTATGAAATATTAAAGTGACTAATGATATTATTTGAAACAATTATTTTTGATATATTTTTGGATTATTACATTTTTTGGATGAAATTTATGAGATAACCTTTGATGTTAAAACATTTAATTAATATTAATTATATTAATGTAATTTTTAGGATTTTATTAAATTTATATAAATTTTATGTGGATAATATTAAAATGTTTTTATAAAAGTAAATCCTAAAAATTTTGTGACAACCTATCACATCTATATATTTCATTTGAATTGAATCCATATATGAAGGAAGACAATGGTGCATCACATAAAACTAACATATATGATTTCTGGGTTAGTGTAAAATTATTTTTCATTTTTTGAATTAACTGATGTATAAAAGTAATATTCATTTTCGGAACATAAGTTATATCATATTTATAACCATGGTATTGAAAAATTATTTGGTGATTAAGAGTTTAATTTTTTAAAAAGACATTCACTATTTCAAAAACCCTATATGATCAATTTAAACAGAATACTATATGATTTTATTTGATAAATAATGGTTGCATAATCCTATATTATTTTATTCTTTTCATATAGTAATTCTAGGTATTTAAGGAAATGATTATTTTATCTTGGATATTATGATAATTGGGATATTAGATTTTTTGTGTATGAGTTATTTTTGTTATTTAGAGATAAATGTTGAAATTATCTTTTGATTTTATATGATAAAATCCATATAATTTTTTGGGTCTCAATATTATTGAAGAAATGGTTTTTGAGGAATTTTAAGGGTAGTTATCTGTTTATTGATCTATGTATTCTATTGGTTATTACAATTGAATTTAGTATATTAACAATGTTTTCCATTACATAAATTCTTGTTCTTAAGTATGAATTATATTTTATTGTACAAACCATTAAGTTTTTGGTTAAATCATAATAAAATTATGAATATATAATTATTGTATTGGGTATTTTGATACCTATAGATGTTGATTATGAAACTTCAATAATGAAAATACTCATCTCAAATACTAATCATTTAGAAGAAAATATTTGTTTTGGTATAGATTGTTTAAGAGATAAAACAATATTTTTTAACATAGTATATTTTTTTGTTATTATTATATAATAAAATATAACTCCTCAACTATATGAATAGTGTTTTGAATGAATAAAAATTTTTGTTTATATTTTATACAATGAAATAATAATACATTTAGATTAGAATAGTATTAAAATTGTCAACGTTCCCAGGACTGTATTCTTTTTCAATCACTATCAATCCTTGTTTGTCAGATTTTAAATTTCATGACCAATTTTTGCTAAATTAAAAACATTGGTTGAAATAAAAATTTATCTAATACTATGATTTTCTATCTTTTTAATTAGTTGTCTTATTTACCCTTTTCTCAATGTGTGATTTCCAGAAAAATTCTAATAGTCAAAAACACATTATTAATCCCATGTTCATTTTTTGAGGGATGTATTTTTTAGGTAGGGGAAAGTGTAACATCCCAATAATTTAAATTGAATGAATATTTTTTGATGGAATACTAGATACAGAACATCAATCTTAAATAAAGAATGAAATCATATTATTTAAATGTGACAGTTATAACTTAGGCTTTATATAAGAGAGAATAAATAGTACTAACAGAATTATGAAATATATAATGTTTATAATCATTGATAAATTATTTGTTTGTTTTTTTAAATATTTTCAATAATTTTTAAATGTCATTCTAATTAATTATTAATAAATCAGTTTTTTATTTATAAAATAAATTTATTTATTTTTATGAGTGGTTATTCTAATTAATTTTTATTTTCATTAGAAAATTTAATGGAAAAAATAATCATAAATTTGGAATTCATCATATGAAAGTTATCCTATGATGATATTTTATTTAATTTTCTAAATGGTATTAAATTTTATCAAATAGTGAAAACACTGATTTTTATTGAAAACTATATTTTATTTTAATGTATTTAAAAGTAAAAATGTGTTTTGAATTAATATTAAAATATCATAAGTTATTTCTTTTTTTTAAAATACAATTATTTTTTAAAAATGGATTTGATACTTGAATTTCATAAATAAATATTTTTTATTTTAAAATTTATTTTTTATTAAAGAAATGACTTCCTTTCATTTTACCAGTTTAAATTTAATGTATATTTTGTAAAATGTGTCCTTTTAATTTTAAAAAATGGATTCCATATTTTAAATCATTGGGTAAAAATTTATTGTATTTGATAAATTTAATTTGTTCCCTATATTATTATATTTGATGGTAATTTTTTTCCACAACAAAGGGTAAAATCGGTTTATTACTGGTACAAATAATTAGATAAATACTATAAAATGGAACATACACCTTCCCCAATTTTCATTAATGAGTCAGTTTCCTCTATAATAATTGATGGTTTGATTATATGTCATCTTCCATTTAGAAGTTTTTTACTATAAGAACCATATTATTCAGTGAGGCACGTATTCCTTATTATATGTTAATTATTAGTTTAGGTCCTTAAATATGACATAATTTGAATGCATGTTGAGGTGATAGATGGATTTGTGGAATCTAGGGTTGTTACATAGATCATAACCACTGCTCTGGGTGAAAGGTAGAGGCCATATAGTTAGTGAAAACTATATGGGCTAGCCGCACGACCATGTGGACAACTGCGCATTTTCAATAGATTTTGATAGTGACATTTGACATAGTTTTCACATGGTTAGTAAACTGCGTGTTCTTCCCTATTCCTATAGAAAATTATACACATTTTATCATGGATTGGAAAACAATACACCCAGACTATGTGAACCATAACATTTTGAAATTTTAAAACAATTAAATTAAAATAAAAATCCATTTGAACCATGATTTAGGATTTCAATACAATATTAAATAATGGTAAACCTTATAAAATCACTCACCATTGGTTATACATGTATTTGAGGTTGATATTATGTAAAATCTCCAATTAAAATGTAATTTGTATCCTTTTATCATTAAGGGTATGATATAAATTCCTTTTTATGAATTCTAGATTCCTCTAGCTATCATAAGTACTATTTGTATTATGAATCATAAACCTAAACTCCACCTTATTCATCTGTTCTTCATATTTATTAAAATATGTGCCAAATCAGGACCTAATATAAGATATGAAATCTATACTATACCTAAGGAACACAGTCTCATGCATTTTATTATTTTTTGGAACATTTATACACACTGTAATGTTGTGCGCCCATTTTCCAAGCATCAATAATATTGAAATCTAATCATAAAATTGATAGGTATGACCTAATCAATGAGAAGGTATTATTTAGTATTATTATAGGAAGTATACCATGAATCTATATCACCCCTTGGGTATTTAATTAATGGGACTATTTTATAGATTGAAACTTGGATCCCTGTAAGGCATTCCACTTTCCCTTGTATGGGATGTCACATGTGAATTGAATTGTAAATCTAACTTCTTAATTAGATAATGAATTTAATTTTATATTAGATGATTTAAATTCATGGGATTGATGAATTTAACACTTGTATTTAATGTTCTATTTTTTATTAATCTTATTTTCCATTTCACTACCTTTAACATGTTATTAAATAGTGGTTTTCTATGAATTCGTTTTCTAGAGGTTAATTTCCTTAAATTTTATTTTCCCAAGTGAGTTAAATGGTATATAAGACATGTAATTTCTTGTTATTCATGTGATGATTCATGTTATAAAATTTCCATCTGAGTATTTTAAAACCCAACCCTTTTGATGTTGTCTAATGCTTGGGTCACCTTTTATTTTGAGATAGAAATGAATACTTTTGAGATTGACCATGGAATATTAAATGAAATGTTTCAAATGTAAATCAATTGATTAAATTCCTGTAATAAATTAGTAAATCATGTATCCAATTGATGAATTCTAGGGGAATACTCATTGGACCTGTGATTTGTATTACATGGGACAATATTGGATTCAAATAAAGGATTCAATGGATGGAATCAATGGACCGAACCATGATTATGCCTATGGAAAATCAATGAAATAGATGGATGATTCCATGGACATACTCATTGAGTCTGGATTATATTCTGAGTGAATCGATGATCTAAATGAAGGATTCCATAGACAGACTCAAAAAAGTATTTGACTATTTTTTCATGGTTTATACATATGATCCCTATATCACCACTAAGAATGGAACCAATTAAAATGACTATATACCTCAAATATAGCGATACAAGGTTATTAAGTGTTTTCTTATGATGGTATTTTATGGTGTTTGTATATATCAATCATTGGTCATACATCAATTCCATAATATTAATGTTAAGAACGTGAATTTTTTGATATCATACCTAGAGGGATACCTTAGTTACATCTTAGGAATGTTATGGATGAATCAAGTTCCAAATTTATTTATTAATAAAATAATATATGTTGCATCTTCCAAGAAAAATCACCCAATTGGATTCAGGATCGACTCATATCTTCATTGATGGCCTTTTTCAAACCATGATTGTGTTATTTAGTATGCATGAGTTGTTGGTCTAGATTCGAATATTGATAATTATAAATTAAAAGAGATAGAATTATTAAATGGGATTTATTATATGAGATGGATGTTTACTTTTGATTACTTCTTTTTTCATTGTTATTCTACCATCACACATCATATATATTTTCATAAACTGATTGGAACAAACCATGGGTGGATGCCTACTGGTATTATACGTACACCCTATTTGGGTCCCATTTTGGGACCCAAAAAATATATGATTGTAGGTGTCAATAATGGGAAATTCCATAAATCATGTACTTATTGTTATTATTAAGATCATGAGAGGATGGGACCTTGTTGAGTCTTTGGATGCTACTGTTATTGTTTTGGTATTTCTATACATTTGAGACATTAATGTAATATGAGTTTTGATTACCTTTTTTGGTTATTTTATGAGAAAAATTTGACATGTATCTTAATCATATATATTACATGACTTCATGATTGGTTTATAATATTTGTATTCCACAATGTATTTCAATTTTATGGTTTAATATTTCATATATTAAACTGTTGTTGTATTTCCATTGTGTTGTACACTCCTAAACTGGGTTTATTATTCCCACTAACGTAGTAAGCCCATCATATCTAGTAGGAAACATCTAGAATTTGAGGAGATGCTCTTGAGGACATGTAGGCAATTGGTATTAGATAACTACCGACTAGATTCTAGGGTTAAGATGTTAAAATGTAATTTATAATATTTTATTAAAATAAACTACATGATGTCATAATAATATTTGTAATAAATAATTTATTTTAATTTTATGTTATCTAGAGTATATGTCGAACTAAAAATTGTTTTCAGAAATATAATAAAATTATATTCATCATAGTAATTTATTTGTAATTTTTATAAAATATATTATAAGCTAAAAATCCTATAAAATGTTGAAGTTATAATTATTATATTCATTGAAAAATAAAATAAATGACATTAGAAATATTAAAATAATAATATTTTCAGATAACTAAATTTATTAAAGAAGTTCTAGAATGACCTTGATATTTAAATAATACAATTAAATAGTTATTACTAATTATAACATCAATCTTCATATTATTAATGTAAATTTAATGAATTTTTATTAAAATTGGAATTATATATATTTTAAAGAATATAATTTTTAATAATTCTATAATTTTTTGAAAACAAATAAATAATTTAGGAAAATGAAATAGATAAGGTTTAAGGTGTAACATATAACTTATTTATTGTCCATTTATCATTTTATTATAAATAAAATAACTCTTATCGTTTATAAATAAATATTTTCAAGTAAAAAGTGATTTATTATAAATGAGGCTTAAAACCAAATGAAATGGGTAGAAACATAGAAAAAAAACTTAACTTGTTTTTATTGTTTAAGATTATTTGGAACAAAATTTTTTTTATATTATAAATTAAAAATATTAGATCAATTTGTAAATAAAAATTAATTTATATTAATTTAATTTGTTGATAAATTCCGTGAGTTCCCTACCTATCTATTATAAAATTTAACCACATAATCTCATTCTATTATAATTGAAAATAATTTTCCATAATCCAATCCCTGAAAACATCCTTTCCTAGAATCCATTTCTATATTTTATATGCTATATTTTTTGATGAACATATACCATTGTATTCTTAATGTATTTTTAGTGGAGGATATCTAAAGAATATGTATATATTTTACCAGCTTGTTTTAGTTATATTTCATCGTCAAAATCCATAAATTCATAATAAAACATTATAAAATATTCAGTAAAGTATACTAAATATGTTCATATTTTTTTATCATTTTGTAATTATGTAAATCAATATCCACTTTTATCGAATAGAAAATAAATCCATCCTTCGTGTGTATGGTGGATTACCACCTCATGAATCGATCTAGTTCATTTTCAATCACTATATTTGAAAAATAGTTTTAAATGAGAATTATGGTTTATATATGATATTTATAACATATTTATGATTATATTAATATAATTTATGTTTTTATGTTTTTATCATTCCATAGACCAAAAATGATAACGATGTTCGTGTGTATATGTGATTCATCTAATCTATAATGATATTTGATTCTTTTTCATCACCACCAAGTAGTGATGATATATATATAAATGATTATTATGTTATTAAATATTTTATTATCATTATGAAAATAATAAATTATACTTAAATTCTTTCAATACTGTTTTCTCAAAAAATTGAAATGTTATACATGAATACATAGGCCCTACCATCTCCCTAATTGCAATGCAGATCATTTTAAATTACCATATTTAATTTATTGATATAAACAATTTAAGTTTTTATAAAAATTATTGTTATTTCATTGTTAGTATTTTTTTAAAGGTGTAATAATGTCTTCATTTATGATATCCCACTTATCTAAATCTTTTTGGACATCTAACCCAAATATCTTCAAAACATCCAATGTAAATATAAATGATTATGTTACTATATATAACAAATTAATATGTAATATAAATGGAATAATATAATTAAAAATGGTTTTTATGAAATAATAAAAATAAGATTGGTTTATTATTTAGGATTATAAAGGACATATGAGAAGAATCAAACCTGGGGTATGCTAATTGTTAACTCAGTTTCCTTTCAATGAATTATACTTATAATTAATATATTATGCCATGATAGGATTATTTTTGGAATCTATTTTGATTATATTATACCTTATTTCCATTTTTTTAATTTAATGCTGATACACATAATCTACCATATTTTTATTAAAACACACTTCAATGAGATATTATTCATAAGGGACATTATTTTATAATTTCTTTTTAATTATCTATATAACAAAGAAAAATAATAATATTATTTAAAATATATATAATGAGTAAATATTTCAAATTTCATGATGAATTAATGTTTTGAATCATCCATTAAAATATTACATTTCAATTTTCAAATATGTTGTTTTATAATATAACTGTACAATATTCTTTTAAAATATTTGATTTTCTTTAGGGAATGTTCATCTGATGAAATAATTATTGTTTTATGATTATATGATAGTTCATGGACGTTATTTTAATTGATGGGTGGTTTTTTTACAATCCAAATATTGGTGGTTCTATGATTTTCCTCAAACTTTTTGGTAATATTCAAACTTGACCTTATGTTTATTCTAAATGAAACTTAGATTGTTGCTCCAAGTATATCCATTAGTGTAATGTCATGTATATCGTGAAGGTATATTTCATTGTATTAGTGATGGATTAATGATGTTTTAAACATGTGTGTTACATCCATAGTATGTGTTATAATAAAAATGATTCCCCACGTCACATACATTAAATTTATATACATGATATTGATTTCTCATGAAATCATTTTTTTAAAAGCTAAAAAATTGATCATTTTGATAAAGGGGATTCCCTTTCTAGGTACAAAAATATGTTTTATTGAAATATTTTTAATAGGTTTTCATGTTTTTGAATTGAATAATATATTTATTGTTTTAGGTCCCTTAATGATATTTTTATGCTCATCCTATATGTAATTTTTTTTCAAAATGTCAGAGAAATTGTAGGGACAATGATGACATAAAGGGGAAAATTTTAAAGATTATTTATGAAGAGAAACAATGTTTTATTTAATGATTTTAGTATATTAGGAAATTAGTTAATAAGTATATATGTGTCCACATATAATTTATGTGTTTACTATGTGATAGTTTTTCCAAATTCTTTGAAAATATGGACCAAAAAATCATAGGGATTATAATAATGTAATTTATTGTTTTAAATGTATATGATATGTAATCTTTAAGGATGGGTCATTAAAATAAACTAAAATTAGTATGTCGGGTATGATGAAAAAATCCATGTAGGATCTAACTAAGTGTTTGATTAAAATACAAACAAATATAAACTAATTATTCTATTGTAATTTAATAAATGGAATGAGATTTTTTTTTAAAATGTTATATGTCATAAAAACTCCCCCTATCATAATTTTCGGAACATTTTAATATAATCATTTTTTCAAATAAATTCAAAACAAATTATAAATATTTATCTCTATGAAATATACGCTCAAGGTAATATTACATTAAATTTTATGAGGATCTTTTTATATTATATAATTTCAGTAGGACTCTTGTTGTGGTCATTATAACAAATAAATTGGACCAGGATGTAATATATCACACCTAATAGGGGTTCCATGAACCACATTTGGTCACTTAGTTGGCACATTACACTTTATCAATAGTCCTCACGCATGAGAGATCTTTCTAAAGGATTGATCTAGACTCATAAATGATCAATATTATTATTACCACATTATATTCTTTGAAAGATAATTTAATATATAGGTAATTGAATAACACGTGAAACTATTTTAAACATTATTTTAAACTATATTTATTTACAATTGAAAATGGGGGAAATATTTTTCATATGTGATTTAAAGAAAACAACCATATTTAAAAATTTCTTAATTAAAAAAATGATTTAATTTTTATGAAAAAATTGATTTATTATATAAATATATTTACAATATATATATCATTTAGTTTTCAAGAATTGGTTTTTGATTAACTCAATTTTATAAATAATCTTGACTTGATTTATTAGAAATTCATCTCTCGGATGGAATTGATAATTTAAAATGAAGTAAAGAATATACAAGTGGGAGGAATTTCTTACGGTTCACCATTCCAAATTTGAATCATATATTCAATGAATTACAATTTAAAACATGGTATATCCATATAAAGATGTATAATTATTTAATGGGTAAGTATATATACGATTAAAATGGATATAGTACTATTAAAAGAGGACCATTGATTTGATTGATTCTTATATCATCCATCGATATGATTTTTGAGATCCATTGATGAAGAAGGATAACCCAAAATTTCAAATCGATTGAGATTATGTCGTTGGGGATGAATAAATAAATAAAATGCTAGTTAGGGTGATTTATAAAACAATACCCTTAATTTTCATAACCTCTTCCTCACAACAAGAGATATAGTTGTAACCCACTAGTGACCCCATAACTATCATACTATTATTGGAGATTAAGTGGATAGCTAGTGGCTATAGTATAATTTTTAATCCACTACCAAGATCATTAGTGGAAAATATACACCTATTTTCTACACAGTCCCAAAATCAATAGGGTTGTAGCTACTATCCTTCCCATTGGTTAGAGTGTGTCTCTCCCTAGCTAGTATTTGGTCCACCTACATTGTTTTAACCATCATGGTTATGTTCATACTTGTTGAAACTGAAGCACAACATACATGGAAATTACATTACTTATGTGGAATACTCAATACATTACAATAAAAAATGCACATAGGTTGTATTAGTTTAGTGTATTTGGAATTTCAGAAAATAATTTTTTAATCATGGTAAAATACCTTCCACATCTCCCATAATGATATTTCCCTTTTATTTTCCTATTTAAAACCATTCTTTATATCCTAAAAAAAGGGTGAGCTCAAATTCTCAGTTAGGCTAAACACGAAGAATATAAAACAAACCACAAATATATTTACATAAAAAAATGAACATAAAGCTTAAACATCAAAATCATGTGCAATAACATAAATCATGGATGTACTTAAGGAATGGATTATAAAGAACATTAACCATGATAAAATATAATGGGCATAAAAAATATAATTGTTTAAAACTAATACATGCATAACATGATTTCTATAATAGTCAAGGCGTTTTTTCCATGACCATCAGAGCAGACAAAGTCCATTACTGAACAAGGATTACATGTCGTTCCAGCAATTTATTACTGAACCAGATTTAGTTATTGTTCCAGTCAAGTCTTTCTCATGTGATAAAAATCATTACCCAATGAATTGGTAGTAGATATAGGTTCTATCCATCTCCTAATGAAATAATTATTATATGTCCCACAAAATCATAAATCATTTAGCTTAGCATAATCCATGAAATAAAATGGGATTTGTACACATTATTCCATCATAACATGATCCATATATGATAAATGGACTTCATAAAAACAATTACATCATAAAAATTACCAAATTAAAATAATACTAGGGATATAAGAATAACCAAATGCCATCTTAGATGGAAAATAATTTTGATAATCATTTCTTCATTATAAAAGTTTTCTTTTATCAAAATACCATGAAATTTTAAAGGAAAAATTTTTAGTTGAAAATAAACAAGAAATATTATAGAGGATTCATCATGGAAATAAGGTGTTAGAAATATGTAAAAATCTGTTTATGCCATATATGTTAAAAAAATATTTTCCTCGTACTTATATTAGAAAAGTCAAAAAGTTCCTACTATGGTAAAAAAATAGAGATTCCATCCAACAGTGTAGTAAAAGTAAAAATTGGGTAAAAATTACTCTAATAATAAATAAAATAATAGTAAACCTTATTTGAAAACGTATTTATTAAACATGGAAATGGATGATAAATATATCCCCTAGAAATACTTTTGTATAAACAATATTAGAAAATTTGAGAAGAAAAATTATCCCTTACCTAAGGTATGATTTCTACTCTATGTGTCTTAAACTCTTGTATATTGGGTTTAAACATAATATTAACTAGTAATAAACCCATAATAATATTTATGATATCATATATGATTCACTAATGACTTTATATTAACCATTCATTTGTTAATTCCATATTAAAGCAACGTTTTGTGTAATAATTGTTTCCTATATCCTATGTGTTTGGACATGTTACTATTCATATGATTTCTTAAATAATGATTTACTTAATCCTGAATGTAAAAAATTATTTACATATCATATATATTTTGCATATAAATATATGCTATGTTCATGCGGACTGTAGGTTGTACGTACACATGAATACTATTTTCGTTTCCTTATTAAATTGAATGGAAGTATGTAAATAAAATATATGTATATAAATAAATGTAGTTGAATTATTATGTTATATATTTCATGATTAAATATTATATATACTTTATAATCATTCCTGAATGGTTAACACTGAAAATTAATCTCATCGCATCGTGGAGACGGTAAGCCGTACGTACACACGAGAGACGATATCATTCCTATAGTTGTTGAATGGTATTGAATTAGATTGTTTATAATATAAATTAATTAATATCATATTATAATAATCATATATATTTATTATTTACACCATTATACCCATCCAAGTAAGGTGGTGGTGAAAAACAGCTAACACCATGGTGTGGAGACGGTAATCAATATGTATGCACATACGATGATTTTGTTTTCATAAAATGGATAAATGGTGAAATAGGGTTGTATAATATTTATAAAAACATATATATAAATGAAAATAATTATTTAATTAATTTATATTGAAACAATTGAATAAGATTAATTAGAAGAAGAAATAAATTTGAAAATATCAGTAGAAGAGATTACCTCTTCCTCGATGTGCCTCATTTAAATTTGTTCCTAGGGAACCAGGAATGGTCTTTTGAAAAATACCAGAACATATAGAATGTAACTAGTGAATTTAAAAGAGAAATGGGTAGGGTTTGTCCGAGCATGAAGGATAAAAATTTAGTGAACTGGATAGGGAGGATGTGCCCTTTTATATGATAAGAGAGGTGCACATTAGGAATGTTCCAAAAAATTAATTTTTTATATAATCAATTTCGATTAAAAATGGTAAAAACTATATTTAATTCAATGATAATATGATTTTGATTTGAATAAAAATTATAAAATAAATTTTTTACTTGTTTTGAATGTTTTTTATCCTTATGTTTTAGGTTTTACCCTTATTTTACCCTGTTTAATCTTAACATGATTTCATGTTATTTACACACTCTTGGTTAATATAGTTACCATATTCTATCATAAAACCCTAAAAAAATGATATTTATGAAATATTTGGACTTATATTGAACATTTGGAAAATTATAATATTTTCATAAATTTAATATCATTTAATAAACTATTTTATGTTTTAAGTTATGAATTGTGTAAATTCTGGACACTATTCATACTTGAATTTTTTAAAAACTCATAAAAACAAGTTCTTTCAAAAGTAAAGTATTAAATAAAAAATGATATGCCAATAGAATCCATAAAATTATGGGATTACCTAAAAATAAAAAAATTAAATTTGTTTTAATATTTATAAATTCATTTAATTGAACCATTCATTAATGAGGTAATCACTACAAAATATTTGGGTCATAAATAAAACTATTTATATAATCTATAAAAATTATAAATAAAATAACATGTTGCAAGAAATATTTTTATATTTATAATGACTATTTATATTCATAGATATCATTTATATAATCCTATATTGAAATCGATTTCTTAAAAGAAACATGTTTAGGTTAAAATTATCATTACTTTAAATGAATTATCAAAAAGTGTCATTTTCAAATCCATGTAAATCCATGGGGTCCCAAAATCGACCCAAGGATTTACATGGTCATAAATATCTCATAAAATAGGAATAGTAAATACGTTCAGGTAATTTAGTATTATTATAATATTAGTTTTTACACTTATTTCACAAATTTACCCATAATCCATGGTAAAGAAAATAATTACTGAAGATACTATTTATAATGTACAAAAATTAAATGTACCTATATAAAAAATTTGAACCATCTAATTATAAATATAGAATCAATTTCTTTACAAATTCAAACACTAATTTTTTAGTAATTAACATAATATTAATATATCTTTTGAAAAAATAGGTTATTGTTTCAAACATTGCAAAAGATTGAAATTTTTTTACATATGAATTAAATGAAACATTAACAACAATGGATTAAATTTTAATAAACAATAAAAATATATTCTATTAATACTATAAAACTATTCCATAATATATTTTAACCATATAAATCATTTTGATGAGAAATGATTTTTCCCATTTAAAATTAGCATATTTTCACTATTCATCAAAATTTGAAAGTTATCAGAAAAATATCAAAATTTTATTCAAAGTAAAATTTTACAACCCTCTTCCAATTTTTTTTCATATTTTAATGTATAAATTATATAATTTTCAAAACCATATTTAAAATAGGAGCTCCATTAAAAATAGGTAAAACTACATTTTTTTTTGAAAAATTATTCTTTTATTCGAAAATTTGATTTTGTTCTCATAACATGTGAAAGATGAACTATAAAGTTGTATAAAATTAAAAATGTGGTTAATAATATTTATAAAGGCCAATTTATAAAATATTTAAATAATATATCATGGTTTAGTGAAACTCTGTACTGCGTACAAGACAAGCTGTCGAAAAGGGTCACTGTTGCATGTAACACAAGGCAAGTCAGTGTTGCGTGTTGTGAAAGATTCCAATGGTATTTTGTATAACATCATCCATACATTGTTTATTTATAAATTAGAAAAAATATATACTAATTGTTTCATGAAATTAATTCTATCATTACAACTTGAAATTGTGTTAAATACAAGCCATGAATAATATTGCGTATACTACAAGATAATACGATGTTATGTATAGCGCAACCTAATCATGGTCTAGTGTAAAAGACAATAAATAAATGAAAATAAAAAAGAATCAATTACATAAAATCCCAGGTTTTTACATTCTACCCCTCTTAAAATCAATTTTTTCCTCAAAATTCATTGGGGTTATAGGTGGATATCTACTTGAATGATTCATTCTAGAAACACATTTTAAAAAAGGGATAATAAAACTTAATTTTGAGAAGTAATGTAAGAAACATTACAGTGACCCAAATTAACTCATCACCGGGTTTCCACATAAGATAAAATAGGTGGGAACTGAAAACATGGATATGGACGATAAATCTATCTATCATGTTCTGATGGATAGTGATAGAGAATAAGGTTTAGATAATGTTAACTACCAGAAAGACATAAATCTGCGATGATTTAAGGGACCATATGATTCACAAGATAATAGGGCTCAATAATAACATTTTAGGGTTTTAAGATTATTTCCCTAAAGATGATAAATTATTTGAATATAAATAAATACATACTTGATTTCAATGTAATATCACTATTGGTCATTCCCTGAACAATTTCAAATCATCTCTTATTTAAATAAATGATGGTGAATTTTTCATTTTTGAAGTGTTATCATATCATGAGATAGAATGATAGGTCATTCTATTTGTATCAATAAAATAATTAGAACATGTTATCAAATAAACATAAGTCATCCTATTTTATGTTAATACATTAATATAACAAACATAAAATAGAAAATAACTTATATTATCCACAAATGGATAAAATTTCAGACCTTTGAAAAATATATAACTTATAAAGAGGTGATCTAAATAGACATAACATTTATCTCCTATATCTCATAAGGTTGTTCTTGGTTGTAACATTCTGAACATGTCAATACCTTAATTATGTATTCTCTTGATACAAGAATTACAATAGAACCATAGTGAAAACATGAATGCAGTCAAAAGTTAACTCTTTCCACATACCAAAATCCAAAAAAAATATTTACACTGAAACCCTTATATCACGTTGTCATTATATCAGTCATGAACTCATTAATACTATCAAAAATATAATTATCTCTTTATCTATTCATTATGTGAATATCATGTTCTTTCAAAAAATATGTCAATAACTTTTCAAGGCTACTAGTACCATATAATTATAGAAAACAATAATTGACCAATACATAGATATTCCAATATTTCGTAATACTATAAATGAGATTCCACTACAATATTTTGAAGTCCCATTACATAAACACTTAATCATTCCACTATTTCGTTGTCATACTCAAAATTTCAAATAGTGATCTCTTGTGACTTCCCTTTTCCTTTTTCATTAAGAGGTTGTTGATGATGATAACTATTAACCATTGTATTATGGTATTGGTTAGCATAATTCCCCATTTCATTACACTTATAGAATTAAATTGTTTGTGGTGTGTTCTCTATAGTCTTGTATCCATAAACATAATTATTAACCTTTTCTGATTACATTAGCACTCAACTACATGATGACCATCCATTCCATAGAAAAATATTCTAGTCCCTTTAAAACATTCTACACCAATATTCTTTCAACACATTCTAAATAATAAAGTATTTATCTTCTTTTCAAAATTGTTTTGAGATTTTCTCTTGAACTCTATCTTTTGTTTCTTATCAAAACCAAGAAATGAATATATAGCACCAACATCCATTTCTACATTAACAGCACAACGCACAATCTCTTCATATCTACAGAATAATGTTATATCTAATTCCTTTTGAAGACTTCGTTTTATGTGACTAAAGAATCGATCAACATTACTTTTGAGATCAGATGATAAAACCAGAAGCATACTTTGAGCCTTATAGAATTTGCCTCATATGTACCAACAGATTCATCATACATTCTCTTAATCTCAAGGAAATCCATTTACATATTTTTTTTGAAGAATATAAGGTAAGTACTTATTGAAAAACAAGTTTGTGAACTCATCCCATTCCATGGACTCAATATCATCTCATTGCCTTGTATTTTTTATAAAATTCCACCATTGATTAGCTTCACATTCCAAACAATATACTGATAAGATGAATCTATCTTGTTCAAGAAATTGTAGAACTAAAATTATCATTTTAGTTGTATTTATCAATTTTTCAACCACTAATGTATCAGAAGACCCACTGAATAAAGGTGGACGATGCCTCTTGAATGATTCAATAGAATGTTTCTCTTTCCTTTCCTCATTTAGAAGTCATGCAGGATTCATAGATTGAGAATGTTGTGTGAGAATTGAGACAACATTTTTCATTCAATCACCCATAATATTTTGTTTCTCAGGAGTATAATCATTGGTTTTCTCAATGAATTTATCTTTAACACAATTTCATTAGGTTCTAGCAATTTTCTATAACACAAAAAATATAGTGAGAGACAAAAAACTAAATCGGAAAACTACATAATCATGGGGGAGTACATTCGATATCTAACATATTAGTTTTAATCCCAGGTTATTCGTGATCGTTATCACAATTCTAGTTCTATAACCAATACTTAAACAAAACCATAGGGACATCCCTAGACATACCTTAGAAATATCTCTTGGTATCTCACAATTTTTTTTTAATTCTAGTTTCCAAAGGTTAACTAAACCTTCACTCAAATACCAACAATTGAGAGCCAATCGTGACATACATGGACATTACATTACTTTTGTGAAATAATTAATACATGAATAAAATAGATGCTCAATGTCCATATTAGTTTAGTGTTTTTGGTAACTCGGAACATAATCATTTAATCATGGTTATGGAACGTCAACATCTCCCACAATGATCTTCTTATTTTGTTTTCCTTCCTAAAACCTTCCTTAATATCTTGGGGAAAATTAACACATAAAAAGGGTGAGATAAAATTATTCAATCGGTAGACATGGAGAACATAAAACAATCCATAAAAAATTGAACGTAAAAAAATGAAAAAAATGATTAAATATCCAAATCATGCACAATGACAAATATCATGGCACACTACAGGAAATACAGTTTTTTGTGAAGGGGTATTTGTGATGGGAACTAATCACATCTCAAATAGTCCATTCTAGGGGTTATTTCCTATGGGGGGGGGGGGTTCATCCTGTCACAAATGACAAGTAATTTGTGATGTGATTTTGGGTCTCGTCGCAAAAGGTAACACGCGAGAAAGTTATTTACGATGGGGGAATTACCTCGTCGCAAATAGTGTGTCGGTCAGAGGGTATTTGTGATAGGTCTCATTGAAAAAACTGATTGCGATAATTGTGTTTTTGAGACGGGATGTTGTCTCGTCACAAAAGGTGTTTCGACAGGTCACCTTTTGTGACTGGCCTCATCCCAAAAACCCTTTTAACTGCCGACAACAATTAATTCAGGTAAAGTTATTTGCGACACGCCACGTCGCAAAAAGTACCTTTTGTGACGGGCTTACCATCGCAACTAGTCCCATCCCAAGTAATCTAACCTATATATACCCCCATTTTCCGTTCTCTTCCTCTCATTTCTCACTTCCATTCTCACTCTAAACTTGAATTTTAGACTGAAAATTTCTCCCAGTTAATTTTTTTACTGAGAAGTTGTTGAAGGCACTTACACCAATCAGATATCAATTTCAAAGGTATTTATATTTTATTTATCTTAGTATTTATTTAAAATTTTTATGTTAATTTTAATTATTGTTGATTAGTTGTAATTAAATTATATTTAAATTGTTTTGTTATCGGTATTTTTGTAATGAATAGTAATAATTAGTAATAATTAGGAATAAATAGTAATAATTAATAATAAATAGTAATAATTAGGAATAAATAGTAATAATTAGGAATAATTAGGAATAATTAAGAATAATTATTAATAATTACTAACAAATTTAAATAAATAAAAATAATTAGTAGTAAATATGAATAATTATTAGTAATTAGTAATAAATTGTAGTAATTAGTAATAAATAGTAGTAATTAGAAATAAATAGTAGTAATTAGGAAAACATAGTTATAAATAGTAATAATTATGAATAAATAGGAATAAATAGTAATAATTAAGAATGCATGGGAATAAATTATAATAATTGGAAATAAATAAGAATAAATAGGGATAAATATAAATATATAGTAATAAATATGAATAAATAGGAATAAATTGGAATAAATCTTAATAAATCGGAAAAATAGTAACAAATAAGAATAAATAGGAATAAATAGTAATAAATAGTAATCAATAGTTATAATTAGTAATCAATAGTAATAATTAGTAATAATTAGTAATTAATTAGTAATAATTACAAATAAATAATAATAAATAGTAATAATTTGTAACAATTAGGAACAAATAGTAACCAATAGGAAGAAATAGTAAGAAATATTAATAAATAGGAATAATTAGTAATAATTATTAATAATTAGGAATAAATAATAAATAATTTAATTAATTAGGAATAATTAGGAATAATTAGGAATAATTAGATATAATTAGATATAATTAGTAATAATTAGTAATAATCTGTAATAATTAGTAATAATTAGTAATAATTATTCATAATTAGTAATAATTGATAATAATTAGTCATAATAAGTAATAATAAGTAATAATTAGGAATAATTAGGAATAATTTTTAATAATTAAGAATAATTAACAATAATTAGGAATAATTATGAATAATTAGTAATAATTAGTAATAATTAGGAATAAATAAGCATAAATAGGAATTAAAAGGAATAAATAGGAATAAATAGGATTAAATAGGAATAACTATGAATAAATTGGAATAAATAGGAATAAATAAGAATAAATAGGAATAATTTGGAATAATTAGGAATAATTAAGAATAAATAAAAATAATAATGAATAATCAAGAATAATTAGGAATAAATATGAATAAATATGAATAAATAAGAATAAATAGGAATAGATAGAAATAAATAAGAATAAATAGGAATAAATAAGAACAAATATGAATAAATAGGAATAAATATGAATATATAGGAATAAATAGGAATAAAAAAAATAATAAAAAACAATTAGGAATAATTATGAATAATTAGGAATTATTAAAAATAATTCCAAATAAATAGGAATAAATAAGAATAATTTAGAATATTTATGAAATAAATAAGAATTTTAAGTAATAATTAGGAATAAGTAGGAATAAATAAGAATAATTAGGAATAAATAGGAATAAATAGTAATAAATAGGAATAATTAAGAATAATTAGGAATAATTAAGAATAATTGTGAATAATTATGAATAATTAGGAGTAAATAAGAATAAATAGAAATTAATAGAAATAAATAGGAATAAATAGGAATAATTAGGAATAATTAGCGACAAATAGCGACAAATAGCAACAAATAATGACAAATAGAGACAAATAGAGACAAATAGCGACAAATATCGACCTATAGCGACAAATAGAGACAAATGGAGACAAACAGATACAAATAGAGACGTTTTAGTGACATTAGTAACTACAGAAGCATGAGGCGGAGATGCATCGAGGGCAGAAGCAACATCATGAGGAGATGAAGTACAAACATCGTCTGACTCATAGTTTATGGATGGAGTTTTCTCCACCATCTACTATAGCTCCTCCACCTCCTCTAGAATACGACCCCTAGTGACTTGTTTTTTATGTTAAAAACATTTGAATTTAATATTTATTGTAATTTAAACTATTTACAGTTCTTGTCTATTATATTGGTACAAATATTACATAATTTATTTATTTTTAATATTTTAATATTTATTATTAGTATTATATTTTTATATTTGTTTATTTTACTAATACTAATAACATTTTATGAATTTTTTATATTTTTTTGTAAATATTAGTAATTGTAATAATTTTTTATTTTTGAATTATTTTAATAAAATTAATATTAATTTTTTAATAACCATAATTTTATTAAATATATATTTTTAGTATTATATTTTTTAATGTCTGTTTATTTTACTAATAATAATTTTTTCATTTTTCTATTATTTTGATAATATTAATATATTTTTTTCATTAATCATAATTTCATTAAATAATTTTTTTATTAATTTTTGTATTTATGATAAGACTATTTTTAGAGGTCTCCTATCGCAAATAATCTAAATATAATTTTTAGTATTTGAGATGGGAGGACGGGTCTGTCAAACATACTATTTGCGACGAGCTCGTCTCAAAATGTTATTATTTATATAATATATATAACAAAGGATTATTTGTGACACCATTTTCTGCAACATGCTCTTTGCAACGAGGCCCCATTGCTAAAGAATATTTGTGATGGGGCCCCGTCACTAATGAATATTTGCGACGGGATCCCGTCACAAATATCCCATCTCAAATATCCCATTTTTTAGTGGTTGAAGTATGTTAGGAAATGATCATAAAAGAAGATTATCCATGATTTAATAGAATTGGAAAAACATGTATTTGTGGAAAATAATAATAACATAAATTGATTTCCATAATAGTAAAGGAATTGTTTCCAAAACCATCAGAGTGTACAAAGTCCATTACAAAACAGGGATTGATAGCCGTTCCAGCCACGTATTATAGAACCAGATTTACCTGTCGTTCTAGTAATGTCTATCTCATTAGATATAAATTTATATAGAATGCATTGGAGGGATATATAAGTCCCACTAATCACATTATAAAATCATTCTTACATGTTCCACAATAACATAAGTCATTCAGTATAACATAACCCATGAAATAAAATGGGATTCTAAAACATCCTGCCATCATAAAATAATCTATATAAGATGAATGAACATCATTAAAATAATTCCATAATATAAAAAAATCAAATCAATGTAATAATAAATATAAAAACACAACCCTAAGTCATCTTAGATTTAAAATAATTTCTATAAAACACTTGAACTTAATTCCTTAAGAAAATATGCTTTCTTATTTAAAAAACTTTTTCTTTTCTCAAATACCGTGTAATATTTAAAGTAAAAAATTTAGATTAAAAAAACATGAAATATTACAGAGGATTATTCATTTAAATAATACATTGAGAGTATATAAAAATTTGTTCATGGAGTATTTGTTAAAAAAACATTGAACTCGTACTTTTAACAGAATTTTCAAATAGTACCTCCTATGGTAAACAAAAGAAGGATTCCTTCTATACTATGTTGTAAAACATAAAAATGGGTAAAAATGACATTAAAAATTCATATAATAATTGTAAAAATTATATTTAATTTTTATTATAAAAAATTGTAATGGATGATAAATATATCCCCAGAAAATACTTATGTATAAATAATCTCAGATAAAAATGAGATTTTAAAATCATCTGTCAGCTTAGGTCCGATATTATTATGTAAGTGAACAAAACTCATGTTTTTTATGATTAAATAGATTATTAACTTGTAATAAAACTGTAATAATATTTATGATATCATATAAGATTCACTTATTATTTTATATTACCTGTTCATTTGTCAATCCCATGTTAAAGAAACATTTTTGGTAATAATCGTTTCATTTATCGTATGTGTTTGGACTTGTTAATCATCATATGATTACATTGATCATTAATTAAATACATCATGAATTTAAATAATGATTTATATATCATATATATTCAGTATATAAATATATATAATACATCAATAATTGTAATGGAATACACCGTTAATGGGGACGGTAGGCTGAACGTATGCATGAACGCTGTTTTCATTTCCTTATTAAATTAAATATAAGTAATTAAATGATATATATATATATATATTTATAAATAAATTATCATTATTATTTCATATATTTCCTAATATTTTATAATACATAATTTATAATAATTCTTGAATTGATAAATCTCATCACATCGTGGATATGGTAAGTCGTATGTATGCAAGAGCGACAATATTATTCCCATATTTATTATATAGTATTGATGTGGATAATTTATAATATCTAAAAATTAGTATAATGTTATAATAATCACAAATAGTTATTATTTCTACCATTATACCCATCCATGTAAGGTGGTGGTGAAAAAAAAGTTTGCACCACAGCGTGGAGACGGTAATTCATACGTACACACACACACGGTGATTTCATTTTTTATAGGATGGATAGAAGGTGAATTACTATTGTTTCAAATTTATAATAACATATTAGTATATCAGTGATAATAATTTTATTAATTTATAATTAAAAAACTAAATAATATGAAGTATAAGATGAAAAAAAACTAAATGAATGGGTAGAAGATATTACCTCTCCCTCGACGTGCCTCCATTAAATTTCTTCGTAGGCCACCAGAGATGGTATTTAGAGAATATCATAACCTCTATAATGTTACTAGTTATTTTTATAAGAAAACTTTTCAGGGTTTGGCTGATCATGAAGGCTCAAAATGGAGTGGAGATAAGAGGGAGGATGTGACCTTTTATAAGAGAGGAGAGGGACACATTTTGAATATTCAAAAATATTAATTTATTATAAATTCAATTTCAATTTAAAAATTAAAAAAACTTATTTAAATTTAATATAATGTGATTTTGGTTCTAATACCCATCATAAAAATTTTTTTGACATGTTTTGATTATTTTTTAACCTTGTCTTTTTGGTTTTGCACTTATTTTACAATTTTTAATCTTATTGTGATATCATGTTATTTACACATTGTGGTTTAATTTAATTATCATATATTGTCCAAAGATACACAAAAAGTTATTTATGACATATTGGGACTTATATTAACTATTTTTCCAAATCATTATTTTTTTTAAATTTAATAAACTATTTTATTTTTTACTTTATGAATTATGTCAATTTTGGATACTATTCCTACTTGAATTTTTTAAAAATTCATAAAAACTTAATTCCATCCAAAATAAGGCAGTAAATATAAGATAATATGTCAATATATTCCAAATTAATTTTTAAATAACATAAAAATAACCAAATTATTTTTTTAATATTTATAATTACATTTATCTAAATCGCTCATTAATAAGGTAATCACAAAATCATATTTGTGTCATAAATAAACCTATTTATATAATCCCTAAAAATTATAAATAAAATAACATGACATATTAAATTGTTTTATATTTATAATTAATATATATAAACATAGATATTAGTTATATAACAATATATTAAAATCAATTCAGTAAAATATATATGTTTAGGTTATAATTATCTTTACTTTAAATTAATTATTATAATGTGTCATCTTCACATCCTTTTCAATCCATGGGGTCTAAAAATCAACTCAAGTATTCCCATGGTCATAAATATATCATCTAATAGGATTAGGACATGTTTTAAGATTATTTAATATAATTATAATATTATTTTATTACCCTTATTTAATAGATTTACCCTTTAACCATGGTAAATTAAATAATTACTAATGTTACTATTCATAATGTACAAAAATAAAAAGTACTTATTTACTAAATTTGAAAAAAATTATTAAAAATATTGAATCCATTTCCCTAAACTCAAATCACAGAAATTGCAGTAATTAATTTAAAATTAATCTTGTTGTAGAAAAAACATGTTTTTTTCTAAAACATTGCAAAAGATTGAAATTTTTATTATAATAATTCAAAGAAAAATTAATGACAAGGACATAAATTTCCATAAAATATAAAAATATATTCTACTAATAATTTAAAAACATTCAATATTATATTTTATCCAAATAAATTATTATGATGAAAAGGATGTTTTCAATTAGAATTTAGCGTATTTTCACCATTCATCCAAATATGAAAGTTATCATAAAATATCTAAAATTTATCCAAAGAAAATTTTTATGTCCAATTTCTAAATAAGTATTTTATCCTGAAAAATATAACATATTAAATTTTCAGAGTTAGATTTAAAATGGGTTCCCCATTAGAAGGTGTTAAAACTAAATCTTTTTTGAAAAATAATTCTTTTATCTGAAAAAATGATTTTGTTCTCATATCATTTGTAAGATGAATTATATTGTTATATAAAATTCAAAATCTGGTTAATATTATTCATTAAATATTTTTTATATAATATTTACATAATATATTTTTGTATAATTAAAATTGGTATTGCATACACTACTAGCTATCGAGGAAGGACACTTTTGCATTTAACGCAAGCCAAGTTAGTGTTGCATATAGTAAAATATTCATTTGGTGTTGCGTATAACATAATATAAACTTATTTCATTTATACATTGAAAAATATCAGTACTTAGTGTTGTGTGTTATTAATTATATAAATGTAACTTGAAATTATGTGCAATATATGGAAAGAATAATGTTGCATATATTGCAAGAGAATACAGTGTTGTGTATAGTGCAAGCTAATACATGTATAGTTTACAACACAAGAAAAAAATGAAATTAAAAAGAATCTATCTCATAAAAGAAAAGGGTATTACAAAACCTCATAAAATCCTAAATCCATTAAAATTAACCACATTAAAAGTAATTAAAAACTAGTTATAATCAACAAAAAGAAGAATTAAATTAAACATATTGATCATTTTACAAGTGAAAATGTTGGGATGAGATAAGTCTTATCTTTATGTCATGTGACATAATTTTTAACATCAGTTGGTGTTTCGAAAATTTAATAAATGAATCTTATATATAATATGGAATTTAATACATTACCTATTATTTAAATAAATTTATATAATATATCTAATTTTATAGATTATGGATTATAATATCTCTTTATAGATCAAACATGATCATACCAATATTGTTCAATTATAAATTTAAATGAAATTTCTATAATAATATCAATGTATATATTGTGTATTTTTATGGGTGTATAGAAATTTATGAATAATAATGATGCATTTTAGTCATTTATTACATCATTTATCATTAATTTATTGATATATAAGAGATTCACATTTAATAAGTCATTGGTTTTAAAATATTTTTTAAAATGAATTGAAAAATGAGATATGTAAAAAAAGAGGAAAAAATAAGAAATATAATCATTGAAAATACTTGATATATTTTGTATTATAAATTTCATTAAAATGAGAATAAGTAAAAATTCTAATAAATTTATTTTTCAATAATTGAGAACCCATTTACAATGAGAATTTGATTGTTTCTTAATATTTTTTAATCATTTAATGAAAGATGTTTTTACAGCTATTTAGAAATATTTTTAGCTATTTGATTAATGGAAAATGTATATTTGGGATGTAAATATTTGCTAAAGATTGAATTTATTCATTAATTAATCTCTCTTAATTTAAATAATGATTATTTTCATATATACATATAGTTTTTTAATTGAGGATACATTATTCAAAGGTGATAATAATGTATTATGACCACTGTGAACATATGTACTTGATTCAATAAAACTGGAAAATATTGATAACATGATGTGACTTATCCACCTATACTATATTATTTAGATTAATTATGATTAATAAAATATCCCAATGAGGAATATTAGTGATATTTGTTTTTGAATTATTATAATTTTTAAAAAACATAAGATGATATTAATAATAATGTAAATTGTAAATCAGTTATTTAATTGTATTCATTTAATGGTAACCTCATTATAAATCTAATAATTATATATATTAAAAAAACCAATGGAGATCGATTATATTTCATGATTTTGAGCGAAAAAGGGGATTTTAGAGGGCCTCGATTAATAGTTGTTTAATATAGTATTGATCTATACATCCAATGTTTGAAAAAAAATAAAACAAAATTAAATATTAAGAGGTTGGTTGAACATAACTTTAAAATTAGATGTGTGTATTGAATTCTTCCATATGATATATTTTTAATTATTTTTTATATGTAGTTCTATATAGATAAGTTATAATTTTATTTTGATGTTTTTTTCATTATATATTAAATATTTATATTATTGTAGATAAGTTAAAGATTGATTGAAGTAGTGATGATGAAAATGATAAATAATTTCATAATTATGAAAAAATTTACATTTTGATTTGGTAGAAATTTCATGTAGTTAAAAGAAGATTTAATAAAAATAATAATCATGGTAAAATAAATATGGAGTTATTAGGAAAAATTTCATGATCAATTGTGACTTCAACTTATTTTATGTTTCTTTCTAGGATTATTATTCATGATTTTTTGTCTAATAGGGCCAATGAATTATATGTTGATATTTTTAAATGATTTATTTAACTCAATATTTTTATAATTTTGTTAATATTGATTATTTTAATACATAATGTGTAAAAAATTGTAATTATTTTTTAATATTTTTAATAAATGGTAGATTTTTACAAGGTATTATTGTTAAAAATGATACAATGATTTGGTTAAGGATTTTAGGGATATTTTAGGATTATAAATTTTATAGTATAAAGAATGATGTCATGTTTTAAGATGGACTATATTTCTAGTGATTAGATAAATGCCTCGAAAATATTTAATTTTGTTCAAAATATTTATTGATATATAGTTTTATTAAATGATATTGACCAAAAAATTAAACAGAAATAAAAGATCATATGAGTATATTTTTGTCGGTGGTTAAACTCTGTTGTTTTGTACCGAGATTTATATAATTAATTGAAGATAGGTATGCTATACTATAATTATTAAATTGGAAAAAATTGGATATGTTTGAGAAGAATACCAAGATTCCACATTCAATCCATACTTGGTCTCACATGTAGAAGATTGGATAGTATATATCAACTTATTGACGCTTATTTTGATATTTATGGTAAATTAATTCAAGAATATAATAATTCCCTATCCATTTTTCCATATTATATTATGTTATAGGTATGTGGAAAATGACATCCACACAATAACATAAATAAAATTTTCATCCTTATACATAATTGTCTTTTATAAAAGGAAAATTATTTTATCCACTATTTTAATGACTTGGTAAAATAAACTAGTGGGGCCAATGTGTAATGTTACCTCATGTAGGTATACCCATATTAAAGTGGTTTATGAATAGATCGGAGAATCTAATATGTGTTTTTGGGAGAATTTAAAATCAATAATAGTACCCATTTAGTTGAATCATAACTGGAAATAGTAAAGATCCCAAAAGAAAAAAGGAAAAACATTTCTGATATAATGTGATTGCATAAATGTGATAAAAATAAAACTGAATGAATTTGGTATAGATATCCAAACAAGTTGTGTTATATGATTTAAATAAACTATATAAACTACATAAATTATATATATCGTATCGCATGATCTCGATCATCTAGCACTAGCTTCTCATCTCCACAATGGAGGTCTCATTCCCCAAGATGCATATTTGAATGGGTAATAAATACACACATTGAGATATATATTCACAATATGATTATAATAAAATTAAAAATCCTTTTATATGCTAATAATATAAATCTACAAGTATAAAATGTGTATTTAATGACAGTAAACTAAATACAGAAATAGACAATAACGTGTCAAGTCAATATGCACTAAATATAACACCCGAGATTTTTATGAGTAATATTTTGTTTTTATGTTATCAAAGGAATCTTTCACTACACACTAGCTTGGCTTACTTTACACGCAATCGCGACCTTCCTCGATAGCTTGCGTCGTACGCAATACAGAGTTTCACTAAACAACGATATGCTATTAAAATATTATTAAAACTAGCCGTTATGAATAGTAATAACCACTTTTTGAAATTTTATAAATTTTATTTTTCAAAATGGACTTCATTTTTGGATTCGGAATACCGAAATTATCCTAGGGTGAAATTTTGGTATTTTTCTGAAAACTTTCAATTTTTGATGAATAGTGAAACCACTAAGTGGTAGGTTAAAAACTGAATTTTGCATAAAACTTAATTTTACTGCTTCTGTGAATGGAATTTCGAAAATCCGACAGACACGGTTGATATCAGTAAGTAAAATGTGGTTCAATGAGATAAAAATAATTTTTTGGTGAATAGTAACTTTTTACTTTTTTTACCGCAGTTAATAGTAAATAGGGCAACTAATGGTAAATATGATATTACTATTACCCTAACACATGTCCTAATTCTATTGGATAAGTTTAATTCGACCAAAAACAATCTTAGGAATAATATATGACCATTTAGGCCCACTTGGATTAGATTAGGACATTTATTATTAATTTATTTAAAGAAGGGTTAAAATAGTTAAAATCAAAGTTTAATAAGTAAATCATTTTTAATACGGGGTTATACATAAGTTAATTCGACTATAAATATTAATTAGAAAGCTAAAAATATTTCCTACATAATGGTATTTTATTTATAATTTTTAGACATTAAATAATATAATTTATTTATGACACAATGATGATGCAGTAATTATCTTATTAATGAAATATTGACATAATTGATGTTATAAACACAAAAATAAATGTAATTTGATACTTTTTATGAATACCACTAATTTTCTAGGTTACTATGATATATTAGTGTTAATTTAATCAACTTGGTTCAAACATATAATTCTGTTATGACTTTCACAAAAATCATATATCAAATAGTGTCAAAATTGACACAAAATAGTTTTTAAATAAAATATTATATTATTAATTGTTATTTTATTCCTAAAAATCTAAGGTTCAGCCAAATGACATAGATAAGGATATATATATTAATAATAAACAATTTCGGGTTCGTTTGGCATGTTATAGTAAGTGTATTAACCATATAGTGTAAGAAAACAAAAAGACACGGTAAAAGTTAAATTATTTAACTTAGAGTTAAATCTAATTGATAAAGTTAAAATAATAACCTAAACTTGTCTAAATCCTATTTGTTCATAGGATTTCGACCCATCCCCACTTTAGATTCTAAATAAGACCCTTTGGAACCATTATAAACCGATTTTTACTTTAATATAAAATAATATTTTGAGATATTCCTAAGGTGCCCCTCTCCTCCCTTATAAAAGGGCACCTCCTCACCCTCCTCCTCATACCAATTTGAGCACTCAAGCTCGGCCAACCCCTGACAAAATCCCTTCTCCACTTCCCTATAATAATCCTAGAGGTCCTGGTCTTCTTCGAAGACCAATCTTAGTTCCCTAAGTGGAGGATTCAAAGAGGCGTTCCAAAGAAGAGGTAATATCCATTACCGATATTTTCAATTTCTTTCTTCTTCAACTTCTTCTTCTTTAGTTGTTTCATGATAAAGTAATAAAATCAGTATTACTTACATACTGATATGTTATTATAAATATGAAACAACCCTAATTCACCTTCTATCCATCCTACGGAAAAATGAAATCACCGCGCGTGCGTACGTACGGAATACCATCTCCACGCCATGGTGTAATCTATTATCCACCATCACCTTACAAGGATGGGTATAATGGTGTAATGAGTTAATATTTATGATTATTATAAAGTAATATTGATACTGAAATAATATATATATACTCTAATACAATTCCACGATCATAGGAACGATATCATTACTCATGTGTACGTACGGAATACCGTCTCCACGATGTGATGCGACTTGTTCTACATGATCTTCATTTCATAATGATTATATAAATGAATTGAATGAATGAATATGATATATACTACAATAATACCATTCTGGAAATGAGGTATCTATAACCTAAAGATAAGAAGAAGAATTTATTCGACAAAACACGCATAAGAACAAAAAGTTATAAACACCCGAATAACAAGTAGCAATGAAATATTACTACTAAGAAGCTAAGAATATGACCATATATGATATCATAAAAATAAGTATTATTCTGGAATAAGTCAATAACATTATTTAAATCATTATACAGGAGGTTCGGACACGTACAAAGCAAGTCAGACCTAAGGTAAGGGAAATATCACAATCTCATTTTTATCCGAGATTGCTTATACATTGGTATTTACTGGGGTGTATTTTATCATCCACATCCATGTTCCCTTAATATGTAATATTATTTCCATCCACCTACAATTGTTTAAAACCTATTTTACCCTTTGGTTTGTTTTTAGTAAAAGATATGAAAGAAATATTTTGTCGTTTTTCGTACGAGGTACTTTTTGAATTTTTCTGACAAAAGTACGAAGAATGTTTTTTTAACTTATACGGCATGAATGGATTTTTAAAACATTATTTCCAAGAATCTTCCTTTACAAGTTTTGAAGTTTATTTTTAATCAACTTCTTTTATTTTAAAGTCGAATGACATGTTAAGAAAGGAAAAATGTTTTTGAAGAAGAAAGGATATTTTCCTCAAGAATGGAGTTCAAATGTTTTATCAAAATTATTTTCCATCTAAGATAATATAGGGTTATGTTTTTATACCTATTATTACATTGATTTTATTATGTTTTGAGGGAATTATTTTTATGAAGTCATTTACCTTATATGATTTGTTTTATGATGTCATGATGTTTCAAGAATCCCATTTTTGTTACATGTGTTATGCGATGATGTATGATTTATGATTATGTGGCACACATAATAAAGGATTCATTATAAGATGGGTGAGACCTATATCTCCCTCCAATGCATTGGGTAAAGATTTATATCTCATGAGATAGACATGACTGGAACGGAAGGTTATTTTGGTTCAGTGATACAGGACTGAAACGAGGAGTGAACTCGGTTCAGAAATGAACTTTGTCCGCTAAGATAGTCTTGGAAATGAGTCATGACTAACAAGAAATGATTTTCCATGATTATGTGTGAATGCCACAAGGTTTAAAGTTTTATGTTATGATTATGGGGATCTCATTTTCACTTCTATGATTTATTCCATGTTAAGATATTATGATCTCTTTTGTAGGTTATGATTTTCAAAAAGATATGATATAATTTTTATTTCCTTTATTTGCCCTTGCTGAGCATTTGAGCTCACCCTTTTTTGTATGTTTTCTTTTCCCTAGGTCAGGAAGATGGATATTAAGTAGAATATGCTAAAAGGGACCCTAGATATGATGAAATAAATGGGAGACACTGTAGAAGATTTATGATCCAGTTGTTTATGTTTCCCAGTTTCTAAAGACACTATACCTATACGGTCCTTTGTGGTTTTGTCATATGTTGTAATAAGTGTGCTTCCATTTTGAAGTATTAACAATGTATGTAATGTTTGGGTCATTATAGTTGGTATCAGAGGAAAGGTATAGTCAACCTTTGGAAACTAGGATGTAAAAACCTTAGTAAGAACCCTAAGGATAAGTCTAAACATAGAACACAATCTTAGTGTTTTAGAAATGGCCCTAAATAACCTAGGATAAGACCTTAAGCGTGAAAATTTTATTCTTGAATTATGTGGTTTTCCTATTATAATTAGTTTTTCTCACACTATTTTTCTTGGTTTTAGTCAATGGATGGAACCCGAAGGAACTGTGTTAATGCGGAATGCGATGGGCAATGCAATGATTGTCCCCCTGAGCAACCAAACGATATGGGAGGTGGAATTAAAAATCTTGTAGCCATGCTCACACAACTTTCTCAAGCTATGAATCATGCAGGACTTCCAACCGAGCAAAGGAAGGAGTAACATTCTGTTGAATCCTTCATGAGGCAGCATCCACCTTCTTTCAGCGGGTCTACTGATCCATTAGTTTTTGAACAATGGATTAGTACTACTGAAAAGATATTTTCATTTCTTCAATGTTCTGAACATGATAAAGTCATCCTATAAGTGTATCATTTGGAAGGAGATGCTGATCAATGGTGGAATCTTATTAAGAATATGAGGCAAAGGGATGAAATTGAGTCCATGGAATGGGACGAGTTCAAGAAATTATTTTTCAATAAGTACATCCCTCGTATTCTCCGAACAAAGATCGAGAAAGAGTTTCTTGAACTGAAGCAAAGGGATGATGAATCTATTGGTACCTATGAAACAAATTTTACAAGACTTGCAAGGTACACTTCTGGTATTATTATCCAACCTGAGAGTAAGATCGATCGATTCTTTAGTGGCTTAAAACCAAGTCTTCGAAGGGCGTTAGCCATAAGGGACTTCAATAGCTACGAGGAAATCGTTCGATGTACTCTCAAAGTCGAGATGGAGATTGGAGTAACCCATCAGTCATATGGGTTTGATAAGAAGAGGAAAATGTAATTCAAAGGGAAATCTAAAGAGCACACTGAAAAGAAGATGAGCTTTCCCTTATGCTCAAAGTGTGGAAAGAAACATGGTGGGAGTTTTCTTAAAAGGACAAGTAAATGTTTCAAATGTGGAAAGGAAGGTCATCGGGCATTTGAATGCCGCGATAATGGGAAGAAGATGTCTAATGATGCAAACAAAGGAAGGGATACACAGAATCAACCTACTACACTTCAATGTTTCAAGTGCAAGGAGATGGGGCATTATGCCAATCAATGCCCAAATCCAAGGGTTAATGATGATGGTCGACGTCAACAAAATCTTAAGGCTAAAGACAAAGGAAAGTCACATGAAATTTCTATCAGCGATGTGGAGTACGATAACGAAGTGGTGAAAGGTACACTTATCATCCACTCTAAAGTAGAAAATGTTTTATTTGATTCTGGATCCACCCACTCTTTTATTTCTAAAGAATTTTCTAAGGGTATCACCGTATTACCTCAATAATTAGATGTTGTGTTAGCTGTGACAACACCTAATGGCACAACAGTCGCATCAAAAGTTTATAATTCTTCTCCGATCGAAGTTTGTGGGAAAGTGCTTCTTGCAAATCTGGTGATCCTTCCTATAGTGGAATTCGATGTGATTCTTGGCATGGATTGTCTTTCTTTATACGGAGCTCATATCAATTTCCAAAGAAGGGAAGTCACATTTCATATTCTAGATCAATCTATGATCGTCTATCAATGCAAGGATGAACATAACCTTCTAGTGGAAATTTCTTCCATTTTATGGGTATTGATTCCACTAAATGAAGGTTATTTATCTCAAATGGTTGGTGAGAAACTGGCGATTAAGAATATGCCCATCGTACGAGAGTTTGATGATGTCTTTCCAGAGGAATTAACGGGTCTTCCACCAAATCGTGAAGTTGAGTTTTCAATAGAACTCATACCGGGTGCTTTGCCTATTTCAAAGACACCTTATAGAATAGCCCCAATTGAGTTGCAGGAATTGAAGAAGCAACTCCAAGAGAATCTTGTTAAAGGATTCATATGCCCTAGTGCGTCACCTTGGGGAGCACCTGTTCTATTTGTAAAGAAGAAAGATGGATCAATGAGACTCTGCATTGATTATCGAGAACTTAACAAGATCACTATCAAGAACAAATATCCTCTCCCACGCATTGATGACTTATTTGACCAACTACGCGGAGCTCAATACTTTTCCAAGATTGATCTTCATTCAGGGTATCATCAATTAAGGGTCAAAAGGGAGGATATACCAAAGACAGCTTTCTGTACAAGGTATGGACACTATGAATTTATAGTGATGCCATTTGGTCTTACTAATGCCCCTGCTATCTTCATGGATCTAATGAATAGAGTCTTTAGAGACTATCTTGATCAATTTGTGGTAGTCTTTATAGAAGATATTCTTGTCTATTCAAAGAGAAAGGAAGATCATGAAGATCACTTGAGAATTATATTGAAGACCCTGAGAAAGGAGAAGCTTTATGCCAAATTTACCAAGTGTGAATTTTGGCTTCAAAAAGTTGCATTTTTGGGTCACATAATCTCAAAAGAGGGGATATATGTGGATCTAGAAAAAACAGAGGTTATCGAAAGATGGTCGAGACCAACAATAGTAACTGAGATCCGAAGTTTTCTTGGTTTGGCTAGATATTATCGACGTTTTGTAAAAGATTTTTCACGATTATCTAATCCACTCACCAAGTTGACTCGGAAAGGAGTTAAGTTTGTTTGGACAGAGGAATGTGAAGAGAATTTCAAGGAGTTGAAAAGAAGGTTATCCAGTGCACCTGTGCTCACACTGCCTTGTAGTGGAGGAAGGTTTGTGATCTACAGTGATGCATCCAAGAAGGGATTGGGGTGTGTTCTTATGCAAAATGATATGGTGATAGCTTATGCCTCACGACAGTTGAAAATCCATGAGCAAAATTACCCAACACATGATTTGGAGTTGGCTGTGGTAAACTTTGCATTAAAGATTTGGAGGCATTACCTTTATGGTGAAAGGTGTGATATTTATACTGATCATAAAAGTTTAAAGTATATTTTCACACAAAAGGAGCTGAATATGCGTTAAAGAAGACGGTTGGAGCTGATTAAGGATTATGACTGCTCAATCCATTACCACCTTGGGAAAGCAAACAAGGTGGCAGATGCATTAAGTCGACAAGACCATGCTAGTTTATCCATGATGAGGATCAAAAAAGATCCAATATTTATGGATTTACAAAGGATGGATCTTGGAATTATAATGGAAGGGGAAAAATCTTATCTTTCTCAAATGAATGTTCAACCATCTATACATGTGAAGATTAAAGAGGCACAGAAAGAAGATGTCGAGTTACAAAAGAAGGTGAGAAATGTTCCTGAATTCAACCTTGATTGTGATGGGATAATAAAGTTCAGGAATCGGGTTTGTGTTCCTCCCATCCCCGATTTAAAGAAGGAGCTGCTGGATGAGGCTCATAGTTCTTCATTCTCTATTCATCCTGGAAGCACGAAGATGTATAGGGACCTGAAAGAGTACTTCTAGTGGGATGGTATGAAAAGAGATGTTGCTGAATATGTCTCTCGATGCTTGGTTTGTCAACAAGTTAAAGCTGAGAGACAGAAGTCTAAGGGGATGTTACAACCATTACCCATACCCGAATGGAAATGGGAAAACATCACTATGGACTTTGTCACAGGACTTCCTAAAACATCCAAAGGCAATAATGCTATCTGGGTCATAGTTGATCGTCTTACAAAGTCTGCACACTTCATTGCTATTAGAGAGGATTTCTCTCTAGATCAGCTTGCCAGGATATATGTAAAGGAAGTGGTAAGATTGCATAAAGTACCACTTTCTATTATATCTGATCAGGATCCGAGATTTACCTCTAAGTTCTAGCGAAGTCTTCAGCATACTCTGGATACAGTGTTGAGTTTCAGCACTGCTTATCATCCCCAGACAGACTGTCAGTCTGAGAGAACAATTCAAACCCTAGAAGATATGTTGAGATCTTGCTCTATGGATTCCAAAGGAGGTTGGGATCAACACCTACCTTTGGTGGAATTTTCTTATAATAATAGCTTTCACTCCAGTATTCAGATGGATCCTTATGAAGCTCTCTATGGAATGAAATGCAGGACTCCAACTTGCTGGGATGAAGTTGGGGAAAGAAAGCTATTAGGACCTGATCTCATTGATGAAATGGCAGAAAAGGTCAGATATATTCAACAACACATAAGAGCAGCTCAGAGTCGACAGAAAAGTTATGCCGACAACCGAAGAAAATACCTAGAGTTTGAAGTGGGTGATAAAGTGTTCTTACGAATATCTCCCTGGAAGAGGGTTATGAGATTTGGAAAGAAGGGGAAGTTGAGCCCTAGATATATCGGTCCTTTCGAAATACTGGATCGTGTTGGAAAGGTTTCTTAGCGATTGGCGCTTCCACCGAATCTCTCTCAAGTTCACGATGTGTTCCATGTATCTCTCCTGAGAAAGTACATACCTGATCCTTCACATGTACTCAGCTCAGAAGTTGTACCGCTGGAGAAAGATCTTTCTTATGAAGAACAACCGATAGAGATTCTGGATCATAGCAAAAAAGTACTATGAAACAAGACCACTCGATTGGTGAAAGTTGTATGGAGGAACCACCAACTTGAAGAAGCTACATGGGAGCTTAAGGATATGATGAGGGAAAAGTATCCTCATATGTTTGTTACAAAGTGACGAATTTCGAGGGCGAAATTCATTTTAAGGGGGGTAGAATGTAACACCCGAGATTTTTATGAGTAATATTTTGTTTTTATGTTATCAAAGTAATCTTTCACTACACACTAGCTTTGCTTACTTTACACGCAATCACAACCTTCCTCGATAGCTTGCGTCGTACGCAATACTGAGTTTCACTAAACAACGATATGCTATTAAAATATTATTAAAACTAGCCGTTATGAATAGAAATAACCACTTTTTGAAATTTTATAAATTTTATTTTTCAAAATGGACTTCATTTTTGGATTCGGAATACCGAAATTAGCCTAGGGTGAAATTTTGGTATTTTTCTGAAAAATTTCAATTTTTGATGAATACTGAAACCACTAAGTGGTAGGTTAAAAACTGAATTTTGCATAAAACTTAATTTTACCGCTTCTATGAATGGAATTTCGAAAATCCGACAGACACGGTTGATATCAGTAAGTAAAATGTGGTTCAATGAGATAAAAATAATTTTTTGGTGAATAGTAACTTTTTACTTTTTTTACCGTGGTTAATAGTAAATAGGGTAACTAAGGGTAAATATGATATTACTATTACCCTAACACATGTCATAATTCTATTGGATAAGTTTAATTCGACCAAAAACGAACTTAGGAATAAAATATGACCATTTAGGCCCACTTGGATTAGATTAGGACATTTATTATTAATTTATTTAAAGAAGAGTTAAAAGAGTTAAAATCAAAGTTTAATAAGTAAATCATTTTTAATATGGGGTTATATGTAAGATAAATTTGACAATAAATATTCATTAGAAAGATAAAAATATTTCCTACATAATGGTATTTTATTTATAATTTTTAGACATTATATAATATAATTTATTTATGACACAATGATGATGCAGTAATTATCTTATTAATGAAATATTGACATAATTGATGTTATAAACACCAAAATAAATGAAATTTGAGACTTTTTACGAATCATAATAATTTTCTAGGTTACTATGATATATTAGTGTTGATTTAACCAACTTGGTTAGAACATATAATTTTGTTATGACTTTCACAAAAATCATATATCAAATAGTGTCAAAATTGACACAAAATAGTTTTTAAATCAAATATTATATTATTAATTGTTATTTTATTCCTAAAAATCTAAGGTTCGGCCAAATTACTTAGATAAGGATATATATATCAATAATAAACAATTTGGGGTTCGTTTTTCATGTTATAGTAAGTGTATTAACCAGATAGTGTAAGAAAACAAAAAGACACGGTAAAAGTTAAATTATTTAACTTAGAGTTAAATCTAATTGATAAGGTTAAAATAATAACCTAAACTTGTCTAAATCCTATTGGTTGATAGTATTTAGACCCATCCCCACTTTAGCTTCTAAATAAGACCCTTTGGAACCATTATAAATCGATTTTGACTTTAATATAAAATAATATTTTGAGATATTCCTAAGGTGCCCCTCTCCTCCCTTATAAAAGGGCACCTCCTACCCCTCCTCCTCACACCAATTTGAGCACTCAAGCTCGGCCAACCCCTGCCAAAATCCCTTGTACACTTCCCTAGAATAATCCTAGAGGTTTTGGTCTTCTTCAAAGACCAATATTAGTTCCCAAAGTGGAGGATTCAAAGAGGCGTTCCAAAGAAGAGGTAATATCCATTACCGATCTTTTCAATTTCTTTCTTCTTCAACTTCTTCTTCTTTAGTTGTTTCATGATAAAGTAATAACATCAGTATAAATTACATACTGATATGTTGTTATAAATATGAAACAACCCTAATTCACCTTCTATCCATCCTACGGAAAAATGAAATCACCGCGCGTGCGTACGTACGGAATACCGTCTCCACGCCGTGGTGTAATCTATTTTCCACATCACCTTACAAGGATGGGTATAATGGTGTAATGAGTAACTATTTATGATTATTATAAAGTAATATTGAAACTGAAATAATATATATATACTCCAATACAATTCCACGATCATAGGAACGATATCATCACTCGTGCGTACGTACGGAATACCGTCTCCACGATGTGATGCGACTCGTTCTACATGATCTTCATTTCATAATGATTATATAAATGAATTGAATGAATGAATATGATATATACTACACTAATACCATTATTTAAATGAGGTATCTATAACCTAAAGATAAGAATAAGAATTTATTCGACAAAACACGCATAAGAACAAAAAGTTATAAACACCCGAATAACAAGTAGCAATGAAAAATTACTACTAAGAAGCTAAGAATATGACCATATATGATATCATAAAAATAAGTATGATTATGGAATAAGTCAATAACATTATTTAAAACATTATACAGGAGGTTCAGACACTTACAAATCAAGTCGGACCTAAGGTAAGGGAAATATCACAATCTCATTTTTATCCGAGATTTCTTATACATTGGTATTTACTGGGGTGTATTTTATCTTCCACATCCATGTTCCCTTAATATGTAATATTATTTCCATCCACCTACAATTGTTTAAAACATATTTTACCCTTTGCTGAGTTTTTAGTAAAAGATATGAAAGGAATCTTTTGTCGTTTTTCGTACGAGGTACTTTTTGAATTTTTCCGACAAAAGTACGAAGAATGTTTTTTAACTTATACGGCATGAATGGATTTTTAAAACATTATTTCCAAGAAGCTTCCTTTACAAGTTTTCAAGTTTATTTTTAATCAACTTCTTTTATTTTAAAGTCGTATGAAATTTTAAGAAAGGAAAAATGTTTTTGAAGAAGAAAGGATATTTTCCTCAAGAATGGAGTTCAAATGTTTTATCAAAATTATTTTCCATCTAAGATAATATAGGGTTCTGTTTTTATCCCTATTATTACATTGATTTGATTATGTTTTGATGGAATTATTTTTATGAAGTCATTTACCTTATATGATTTGTTTTATGATGTCATGATGTTTCAAGAATCCCATTTTTGTTACATGTGTTATGCGATGATGTATGATTTATGATTATGTGGCACACATAAGAAAGGATTCATTATAAGATGGGTGGGACCTATATCTCCCTCCAATGCATTGGGTAAAGATATATATCTCATGAGATAGACATGGCTGGAATGGAAGGTTATTTCGGTTCAGTGATGCAGGACTGAAACGAGGAGTGAACTCGGTTCAGAAATGGACTTTGTCCGCTAAGATAGTCTTGGCAATGAGTCATGACTAACACGAAATGATTTTCCATGATTATGTGTGCATGCCACAAGGTTTCAAGTTTTATGTTATGATTATGGGGATATCATTTTCACTTCTATGATTTATTCCATGTTAAGATATTATGATCTCTTTTGCAGGTTATGATTTTCAAAAAGATATGATATGATTTTTATTTCCTTTATTTTCCCTTGCTGAGCATTTGAGCTCACCCTTTTTTGTATGTTTTCTTTTCCCCAGGTCAGGAAGATGGATATTAAGTAGAATATGCTAAAAGGGACCCTAGATATGATGAAATAAATGGGAGACACTGTAGAAGATTTATGAACCAGTTGTTTCTGTTTCCCAGTTTCTAAAGACACTATACCTATACGGTCCTTTGTGGTTTTGTCATATGTTGTAATAAGTGTGATTCAATTTTGAAGTATTAACAATGTATGTAAAGTTTGGGTCATTATACTAAATTAGTTCCAAATTCATCGCCTCATTAAAGCCATCTAAATAGAATTTTTTTTCCTATGACCTGATATCATAATGAAGACCATCCTGAAAAAATCATTCCATTGTGGTCTCATCATCTTCCAAATATGATGTAAAGAGTTGTAGGTCTGTAAAACACTGAAAAAGTACAACACTAAAAACCCTCTATTGTCAGATGCATGAACTCATTATATTATTCATCCCTTGATCTCTTAGGATGGAAGTGGCCTATGAAATTTGTCTCAATTTCCTTCTAATATATCACATCCTTCTTCCCAACATCCTCTAGAATATTCTAGTAATAAATGGAATGTGGGAAAAACCTTTTGGACAAAATAATCACCCATATAACTATGGGCTACTCATTATGATTTAAGATTATCTAGACTAACTCGTTCTAGAACATGGATCCCTATCATCCCACTTCTATAATAAAAATGGGGCTATGTTGATGCAAACCATATCTATTTAGTTTTGAAATATTTGGAATAGTGCAAACAATCTCTCTTTCCATGGATCAAAAGACCCTCAAGATGTTGTTCGAAAAATGATTATCAATATAATCATCAAGAAATACAGGAATCATTAGATCAACCTTGTTAGGAATGTGCTGATTTCCACCCTTAAGACTCTCAAGTCGATGTCATGGCAGTGGAATTTTCTCTAAAAAGAAATATGTTCACATTATTTAATTTTCATCCAACAAATTCATCTCTATAGGTGACTACAATAAGGAACCTCTAGTTCTTGGTATCTTAAGATAGTGGTTACATGTATTCTAGTATGACACATCCATTATTTTACATATCTATTGAAACATATATCTCATATCATAGTGTTACAAGAAAGTATATATCACTTAAAAAATAGATATAACCCTATCATGAACAATAAATGTTATAATATTCATCTGTTCTTACTATGATACATTTATTCACAGCTCTTGTGATATCATGCCCCATGTACAAAAATCCAGAAAACAAAACATCATAAAAAATTTACATCCCACAACATGTGTGAAAGAGCACTGTCGTGGGTGCCCTCAAATGATTAATGTGATTTTGGGGTACTTAGGTGCAGCAGAGTGGCTGACCAAGGTCGTCTCTCAAAGGAGGGAATGAATTTAACAACTTATTAAAGGTATTCTAAAAGAAAAATAAATGAGAATAAAGTAAAAAAACTACTTTAAATGAGTGGGGTTTTTTTATAGTTTATGAATCTAGAAGAAGTTTGCTGGAATAAGATTGTATTTTTTTTGTTTTTAGTTTTGAAATGAATTTCGATTAAAATGACACAACAAGAAGATGTTTTTTTAGAAATCTATTTTAAAAGGAGTAATCAATCTAACTATACCTATTAATTCACTTATTAATCATTATCATTTAAATCAATATCCAATTAATTATGATCCCCTAATTTGTTATCCCTCAAACCCTACGAGAATTAACTTAACCACAAAGATGAAATTACTTAAACACTAGGCTAGCTTCGGAACATTCAATCACAGCACCCTGCTTTGATTGTTGTTCTAAGGATAGTTTATGGTCAGTGGTTAATTAGAGCCCATATATATTATGGAAATGAGGATTAATTGTGTTTAGGTATTATATTTTAAATCTACAAATTTATCCCATGTGGTCTTGTATTACCGATTAAGATTACGCTCTCATAATTTACACAAAATCCCGACCTCGCGTGTTTTTATGTTAATTGTTCAATTCCTTTATTAGTTTGTTGTAATTTAAAAATAAAATTCATGGATCATATTATTTGAATTACATTAGCTCATTGATTAAAAATAATTAAATGAAGAGGGTAGAAGATAGATCGATTACTAAAAGACTACTCTTCCATGGGTGGCGTAATCATCGTAGAAGCGTTTTTCATGTACAAAGGTTTATAATGGGTATAACCCAATAAAGTTTCTACTCAAGAATTTCAGCCCAAAGGGGAATATTAAGAGAAGAATAAATTTAAACAAAACAGAAGAAAAGAGGAGAAATAAAAGAAGAACAAAGAATTTTATTACACAAACAAAATCATTACAACATGAAGGAGAAGAAGAAGGCTTCGTCGAAGGGATCCTTGTTTCAAGAGCTACCCATATTGAAATGGTTGAATAATTGGAGTAGATCCACTTATCCTCTTCCCTAAACTTCCCAAATCACGTCCCAATCCCACCAAATGAGAAAAACACCAATTTATAGAGTGGTGGGGAGGCTAGGTTCAAAGTGGTTTCAAGTGTGAATGGGGAATCTCGGACAAATATTTGATGCCAACTTGCACCACCCATTTGACCAGAAAAACACATGAATTGGCCGGCCTTCCAGAAGTATCCAATGTGAGTATATGGGTCCTGTATCTCCTCTCCAAAGTTTGGCTTAATCCAGGCCCATATGAAGGAGTTATGTCTGAAATACATAAGCTTCTCCATTCTGGCGAGTCCAGCCCAACTTTGAATTCATGGCCCATTTTCAACAACCAAATTCACTTATTAGCTATAGTGTCCTTAATAAAGGTTGTATATAATTAAGTTAGGAACACTTTTGAAATATTTTAAATTAAAATAATAAATATACAAATATGTATCTTCGAAATACTACAGTGAACTATAAAGGGTAAAACTGGAATTTTCATCAAATAATAAAATGAATGATCTAATCGCAAATACATTCTATTTAAACATATTTAACACAATGTGGGGAAATTATATCATTTATTATCAATAAAATATTCAATAAAATAGTGTTTTATCGATGTGAAACAGCCAAGGTAAAATAAAATAAACTATAATAAGAACATAATATACAAAGCAATCACAACCCTTAGTACTTGTTTTCTTCCCTCTTACATGGTTAAATACTCCCATGAAAAATCTCATTATCCTGTCATAACACATATTAGTATCCTTTATATTATTTTCAAAATATTAATGAAAAATAAAAGAGAACATAGATCTCTAATAACACATTGCAATGTCCCCCAATCCATCAATATTCCATGTGGCCAGAAAGGGTTAGTCCTAATACCTAAAGTGAACCTCCTCATTTTCTTAGATTTTGATGACCAAAAAAAGGGTTAGAATAGTATAGTGGGGAGAATATACCCCCCAGTATGTAATTTCATTGAAAAATATACAATTTATAAAAATGGAAATATTAAAAGTAAAGAAAATGTAGATGATAACAATAATTCAAACTGAAAAATAAAATAAGTAAATAATAGATATTGTAATGATTTTTTTGAGTGAAACTAAATTTCATCCTTAAAAAATATATGACATAGTGTAGAAGACTCAAATAAAATACCGAATGTCTTAGGTCATGATCCCAACATTGGACCCTTCTCCAAACATTATCCTAATAGAAAAAAATAAATCAATATCAAGTACTTTTCCTTTTTCAAACCCTACATTAAAAAAATCTACTCAGGTACCATATGATTTCCTGAATAGGGTGCAGTTATAACTTAGTGGCACTGCCACACTATGTATGAAAAATACCTTCCTAATAAGAAGTGTATGAAATATAGTGATAAATACGTGTATTAATTAATTTAAAAATTAATAAAATACAAAAAAACCGTCACTGACTCTGTGATGGAAAATCTCTTATCATGTCTTATGATGATGCCTACCAAAACCATATAACCTAGGAAAAATAACCATATTCAAAACCAAGTCATAATAACATTGATAATGACTTATGACCATGCCAACCACTACAATATAACAGTGGTAAAATAGCCTTCTTCATCTCCATGATGTAATATATCAGAGCATGTCTTACAACTATCCCATCCACCATCATATTTCCATATTACAGTAACTAAAATTAATCTTGGTTAATGCTTGATAATAATTACAATATTTTGATTCAATTCCCCATATAGATTATAGCATGCTACATGGAATGGTATCAACACTATAAGAATTACAGAATGGGAATGTCCAAATCTGACTCAATATCAAAATTTCTACAAATAAATGTGCATGTTCTAGGAAAAAGGACAATATCTAAGAATAATATCATAGGACACAATTTATGACATGTATCTTGGTTATGACAATATCACATCACTATTTCTCAGTGGTTAATTATGAAAATTTCTATTATTCTATCATACAACACTTGAAACTTAAGTCACAAATGATTTTAAATTATATAAATAAGAAATAATCCATAATTTAGGGATTCTATAAGATAAAATTATTCAAGATCACATGTCCTGGTAAAAATAATTTAAGACATTATCCTGTTCAATTGTAATCAAAAGTTTTCTCACCCAACAGGTATCAATAAGCCATGTAAAATATAATTGAACTCAAAGGGCATCAAAGAATTATCTATTCATTAATTTAATTTATTTTGGTGCGCGAGATAGGGAGAAATCACAATAACACATAAAAGTAGAAATTATTAAACTATAGGGTTAATATTTAGACACCCTACATTAAACTGACAATCTGACACTGCTTAAAAGGGATAACAACCACATGGAAAAAAGGTGAGGATGATTGCACTGAGGTTCTAGCTCAAAAACGATCATGATAAAAAACCAACAATTCAATTAGCCAAATTATTTCACCGTAATGGGTGGAAAACTGAAGGGAAGAGGGAAGAAGAATACCTATATGAGCTTATTAGGGGATAAAAATTAATATTTATCATCTTATATGGGAGCAATGAACTCTAAAATTTCATAGAGAATTACCTAGGGTTCAGGGGGGAGGAGATACAATGAAATTGAATGGATTTCAGCCATATATCATGTTTAAAACTGATGGTAACTCCTTTACATAGTGTGTAATAAATTTACACCTCGTTAAACTATTTTAATGTAATATCCTAAACTAATTTTCACCATCCATTTATTTTATTAAAACATTTAACCAATTTCATGTCATGTAATCCCTTTACATAATGTGTAAATGTTCAACAAGTACATTTTATTATAATTATCCCTTTATCAATTTGAACCTCCATTAATGCTTTTCAACTCACCCGAAACCCATGAAACACTTATATAATTCATACCCGAACTCCAATAACTCAACCTGCATACATCCCCAAACATTAGGTAATTTTATCCAATGAAGGATATTTGTCTCCAAATAAGACTTGTCCAGCAAGGATCAAATGGTAAAATTAAAGTGATGCATATCTAGAAATAGATGGGATAATACAAACATAGTGTCCTTCTATTGAAAAAATTAAAATATCATGAAGTATTTTGGTGGTAAGAATTTTTCTTGGTCATGAAATATCAATTCCCACATCATCCCAATTATGTTTTATTTTTATCATGGGTAATATATATTAATATTTTAATGAATTTCAAGATTTAGGGTTTGAAAATAGATAGATGTGGAGAAATAAGTCATGGTGGGTTCTTTAGGAACATTTTTAGGTGATATCCAGGGGAACCATAAATAATGGTCTAATTGGATCAAGGTAATATTTTCATAGTTGAGTGCAATTTTTATAACTATTATAGTCTCTTGAAAAAACATTATGGATTATGTGATTAATCTATAGTATTTCTCATGTAAAAATAAAATTTTTCAAAATATAAATCTATTCATAGGAATCAATATTAAATAATTTTAAAGGGAAAATATCTACATTATGGTTGGGGAATGAGTTTTCTAAATATAAATCCTACACATGAAACACAATCAAAACATATTAAAATATAAAATCACATTGATTACCTTCTATATTAATTAAATTAATCTCCTCATGGACCTTAATTATCAATTACCATCCTCAAAAATATTATATAAATGAATCTTAAAATAATAAAATTTTGAATGTTGCTCATTTTGTGTGGACATCATTGAGGTGAATTTTATTTTCCCTATATTTTCTCATATTCAATATATATATATTTACAATTCCTATTTACATTGAATTGATAGAATGAAAATATGTTATTATTACAATGAATATTTTTTTTAATGTGTAATGTATTATTTTTCCTATGGATATTGGATATGGAAAGACATATCACATTATTTCCATTTATTTTATTGAAAATGACTTCATTCTGTCAGTTAGTAATGTATGTATCTCTATACAACAACTATATCACATTAATGACTCTTTATTGATGTTTTTTCATTTTTCCTATTGATAAAACTGATTTAATTTTATTCTATGTGGGATATCTTGTAAACATTTACCATTTTTGGTATCATAAATGTTGTTTATTGACATTGTTCATTAAAATTACTTTTATGAACATCATGTGTTCAATGAAATTCCTGCAAGAAAAATTTTACACTAAAATGGATTATCGGGTATTGTACTAGTGATTATTTTCTAGTATAAATGATTTATAAAACTATTAGTATGTTTCAATATAATATTTTAAAGTATCATATAATATTGGGGACCTTTATGTGTGGGATGATGGACATACTCCATCCTTACAAAATGTAGAACCATAATGTTTATGTTTTTTGTGTCAATAAACTTTGGTATTACTACATATTAGTATGATTCATGTTATAAATATCACATTGTTCCTTCATGTGTCGAAGTATATATTTACAAATTCTATTGGTCATCATTTTCAAGGATCAATACATTATAATGTTGTTTCACCTATATTTTCACATATTTATATATTTTTTGATATTTATGTTTTTGACATCTTCCGATTATATTGTAATGATTTTTTATTTTCTATTTTATGAGATTTTTTTATATTTTATATGAAATGAAATTAAAAATGATTTATATATATATCTATATAAATAAATATATTTCTAATAAAAAGTATGAATTTAGTGTAATAATTCATAGCATTATGGTGGTCAGATTATTTATATTTATGTTGGTATTATAATGTGTGTTTTCCCTAGACCATCTATATCTCATTTGGTGTATGTAGAATAAATATTGCAAGACACAAGTAAAGTTAATGATTTCATGTATCAAATTAAAATAACATGGTTAATATCATCTTTATTAGGACAATGGTTATTGGTGATTAATTCCCACATAGAAACTTTTTTCCTTATTAATTATCTTTACATTTATGTTAATAATTTTTTCTTTTCCTTATATATCTCATGGTGTTGTACATTTTTTTTACTTTTACAAAAAAATTATATATATTCTAGGTATGCTTGTAACATTTTAGGATTTTTTGTGTTGATCTCTAACATATGGTGGATTATCATTATTTTTATGTAATGTGTACCCTATGTGATTTAATATATAAAATATGTCCTGGATTCAAAGAAGAGACATACATATATAATATAGTTGATATAACTTGGTAGTAAAATATGTTTATTAGAGAAAATTTACACCAATATATATATATATATATTATCAAAAACTAATGACTTTTAATAAGAAAATATAGACATATAGTGTAATATAAATGAATAAATTATTCCTTTAATGAAGTTTACATTCCCAATATATCTATAACACAATTTTTGTATTCTAATGGGGGAGAGAGATATATGAATATAGTGCCAAATATAAGTCAAAAATATTGAACTAATGAATATAATAGATATCAAATAATAATCCATTTTTAGGATTATTTATATTATTATTCTAATTATGGACAAATTGAATTAAATAATAAACAAAAAAACACAGGAAGTCATTTCTAGGGAATTAAGATGAAGATATATTTGACATGATTCAATATATCACCTTTGAATAGTAGGATTTATATACTATAAGATTAACTAAAATATTATTTTATTATGTAAAATAGAAAACATAAGGACATATAAACTGATTAACTCATCATTACAATACTTAGAATTATAATAATTTAAACACATTGAAGTATGAAATAAAGGATTAAAAATTATTATTGACGTTTATGGTTACTAATATTTTGATTTTTTTGAGGGGAAGTCCTCCCTTATGATGGTAAAAATAAATAATATCTAGAATATGATATTAATATATGATTTAATAGTTATTTTTTTACATAATGGATATTAAAATTTTAGAGGGTATAATAAAACACCTTTCATAAGAGATGGATTAAAATATATTGATATCATCAATGTATATTCTATATCAATTTTTTTTATATTAGTGTAATGTCCATATATTATTTAATTATGGTGTGGAAAATGAGTGAAAGAATATATCATTTTGATATAATGGAAAATATCAGACTCCTCATAAAAGAAGTGGAAAACAATTTGTGCCATCAATGTTTTGGATGCATAACATCTCTATCAAGACATCAATTTAATGAAAAAATTGATATCACTAATTTAATTATAAATATTTATAGAGTTGTGAATATTTTTATATTTGGAACGACAAGGTACAACCCATATAATAAAATATTATATGATCATTAAATCATCATTATTTGGTCAATACTGATGAATATGGTCCAGTCAACCAAGACATGAGTCAAGTTGTAAAATATAATATATTTTTTAATTTATATAGGAGAATGATATGTGGAATTTTTATTCGATATATGGAAAAATTAATAGAATTCAAAAAGTTATTTAAATAATAATCGAGAATAACATAGTAATTATAATGATGATTTGATGAACATATACTATAACAAAGAAACCCTCTAATTATAGAAATAAATTGTTTAGAAAAATGTGTGATAAATAATATGGTGTAATTAGTAATAAGTGATCCATAAAATAGATTTATTAAGTGAGACATAATTAAATCAAATAATATTTGAAAAACCATTATTGATTTAGTGTTAAATATATCAACTTTAACGGAATTTGGATGTACATTTGGTTGTTAACAGAGAAAACTAAAAATTTATAATCCATAAAGAAATGTGGAATTCATATGATATTTTTCAAGAATAAAAACACTGTATGAAATTAATAACTGTATATAAATCATTTATTTTATTCAATATATTGATTGAAATATTGGAATGTATGGAAATGAAGTTGATGATTGAATATTTATAGGATACTCACCTATAAGTAAGTCAAAGAAAAAAAATAATAAATGGATCAAAAATTGCTAAATTAATTTATGTTATCATAATGGATAAGGATGATAAATATATTAATAATGAAAAAATATTTGATGAAATGTGGGAAGAAAATTTTAGAGAAAAAAATAATAATCCATGTAATGATGATTCCATAATTGAATTAGAGGATCTGTTTTGTAAATAATGATGTAAATGTTTTAATTAAATAATATGGTTGGGAATTTATATTAATAATTATAATATTGTTAGAGATAAATCTACTACAACATAATCATATTAAATAACATATATAGATTACAATAGTCTAGTATAATCAAAAGAACCTATAATAATCAATGATGTGTGAAATACCTAGAATAGTGCAAGATCATTAAGAGGAGAGGGGTGAATTAATTGTACCCTTTTGGATTTTTCTTTTTACAAATTTCCCACATTTAGTTTTCAAATCAACGTATATTGCTGGGTATACCCTATATACACTCTTTAGATGATACTATACATCAAAAGAATAGGACATGGATATTTACAAGGTTTGGTACCAAGATATACTCTTTTCCATGGTGGTTATTCTCATGAACAATAAGTCTTCATTTTATCATAATATTACTACAAAAATTGATTGGTTAAACTCCCCAACTACATGTTTTTTAAACTCCCAAACTTTACATTATCATATTCTTCATCCAGAAACTAGTTATATACCCATCTTCATCTTATCTATTTAAATGGCATGATCCAATTCAGGATGATCTGACTTTCTCATGTACCTATTCATGAAGTTTAAACAAACTCCAATTGAATCATTCATTCTTTATCAAATATATTGATCACAAGTAATGATCAGTTTCCTAAATGCATCAATTTTTTTGGGTGAGATTTATTCCTTCTGATTAAAGTCTTGGCCTCACATAGATGAGTGCATGTGGTGTACACATATTCTTCATGATTATGAGTATGAAAGAATCATCTTTCACAATCTCACCACTTTGTTTCATCTTGTTCTAATTTGAAATTAACACACACAATTATTTCTTCTCAAATATGTGCATGTGAAACCATAAATCCATATATGTTTAATTAGTTCCATATAACCCAATAACCAATAGTCATCATCCTTTATTCCTTTTACACACACTATCTAATAATGATTCTAATGCCTTCATGAGAAGATCATGCGATATCATGTCATATTTTATCATTTTCTTTATATTCCAAAACTAGAATGGGTATTAGATGGGTGTAAATGAGAGTTCTTGTTCATTGCCTCTTGAGGATTCTCACCATGGACAATGAAGTCTTTGTGTCCAGGAGTGTACTGAAAACAATGGAGGTGCATACCATTGTCCCAATAGGGTGTTATGAACATGTTCATCATGAAGAATCTCAAGTGTGTTAAACATTGGTTAAGTGCTCATGGGATTCTTTGTCTCATTTATGTAAGGTGTTCAAGAATAGATCTCTATGGTACATGTTCTTCACAAATATCCTTTGATAGTTCTTTTCACTAGTCAAAGGGTTGTGATATCTTCCTTCTTTTCGAATGGAAGGTAAGGCATGCTCTGTTTCTTCGTGAGAGAGCTCTAAATCTCAAAAATACCAATAAATAAATGGACTAATAATTTTATAGTCTATGAGTACCTCTCATTCAATAGGTTAGACTCATTCAATACTCAATGTTATATGTCATTCCATGGAATATCATAAACTACCCAAGTCATTTGGTATATTTTTCATAAAAAATATTTAATTCATGGTGTTTTTCTTCTGAGATCCTAATAATCATTATCACAGTGTTATCCTTTTCAGCCTAATGTATTGCATGTGTCTTATGATTAGAGTTGAACATAGAAAGGTCTCTGCATCTTTATATTCTTCAGCCGTATCTGTTCTTTGTTATTTCAATTCATGCATGAAAATTTAATTGCATGCATGATCTTGTTAAGTACAGATGACCCTCACGTAGTTAATTTGATCCTAATAGGTTTTCTGAATCACACTCATGGAGGTGTGGGTATGATACAATGTGGCTGTGGTGTTTGAGTGGTCGTAGGATGAAAAAGATAGTGTGGTAACTCGATGGTCGTTCTATCAGATCAGATCAGACAGACATGATATGTCTGAGAGTTTAAAAATTTCAACTATTCTTATGGCACATGATTAGATAGGGAGGTGTATATTTTTTCACGGCTACTGTACCCATATTGATGTCGTACCATATCAAATATTGAATGTGTATCTCATGCAGAAAAAAATCAAAGCATGCCACCCACTGCATAGATTACTCTTTCCCCAATCTATAGTAATGCCTTGTATAATATTATACTACAGATAGATCTTGTCCCACTCTCTTAATGTTCCTTTGTCCCAAAATATGAACAGGCTCACCCAGTGTTCTCCAATGGGCATTAAAATTAGCTTGACACTAACTTGCTATCCTCTTTTAGACACAGTTGACCACTATGTCTTGCATGTTCCTAGGGTTGAGGTTGCATGCTGGCTTAGTGTGCAGGACAATCTTTTCGAATAGATCCCCATATGAAAACTTGTATTAAAAACCAATGGGTATATATAATTTTCATCATTCAATGTATGGCCTCCCCAAATTAAAAATCCAATATTTTTCGACCTTAGAAATAATTCATCATCTTCTATTCATTTTGTAATTATAATCCCAAATTACATCCAGAATTTTCCCAATGTGAAAAAATTAGATAACACATATATTAATGATTTATGATAAGTATAATCTTCTCCAACAATTCATCCAATCAAACACTATTGGATGTATATTTCAAAACCATTATGCAATCATTTATTGTATGTACTTCTTAAATTTTTGTAACATTGTGTCATTCATTGATACATGTCTTGGAACATAGGATCAATTCAACAATCATCTGAATTAATTTTAGAAACCCCAATAATATTTACTTCCACCATAGACTCACAATGCACATATTGACTTGTCATTGATAACAAATAAAATCACAATTCTCAATAATCGCCCACTTTATATTTAGTTGTCAATATATCCTAAGAACAATTTGAAAGTGTCACTTTGTTTACCAACATGTTTTCTCCCCCTTACTGGAAATAAAATTTATAGGTTAAGTGGGGTATGGTCTAAAATAGTTTCTCCTTAACATAAAGAATATATTCATGAATAATTGAGTCATAGGGATGATATCAGATGTTTTACTATGAAAAGTGCCTTTAGTTAATCCACTCTATGTCTACATTTTCTTAATCGATGTAGAAAACTAGATAGATATGACCAAGATTTTCAACACAGACTATAATAATATATGTAAGTGAAATTTTGATCATAATTTTTCAATTCATATACATGAGGATGAAAATAAACATATTCATCCCTGTAATGTCATAATCTAAGAAAAACAACAATAAAAATCAACAATGATTCTCCCCCACAAGGTATTCATTCATCTTCTTTAATTCTATAAATGTTTGTATAAAATCATGTATGTATTAGGGGAATATAGAGGGACATTTTCTTATTCATCAAGTAAGAGGAGAAGGATGAACAATTATATTCATCCATAACTCAACAAACCTATCTGTTAGCATTACTTTGGTGATAATATCAGAATCCCGGTCATTAGTAGGAATGTATTCTAGATTTATATATACACCATCCACCTTTTCATGGTTAAAATGATATCTAATATCAATATGATTGGATAAAGAGTGGTGTAAATGATTCATAGATAGTCCAATGAAATTTTATTATCACATAAAATCATTTATTGTTTTTGAGTTTCAATTCTCAAATTTTCTAACTCCACATGCATCTAAATCATATGTGTTTCATGTGTAGCTGCCATATAATCTACCCCTTCTATGCTAAAACATACTGTATTCTTATTCTTGCAATATCATCTGACACATAATTCTCCAAAAATGACTGTTCCATTAGGGGTATATCTCCTATCAGCACAATCACCTGCCCAATATGCATCTATAAACCACATCAACATCATGATTTCACTGTGTTTATGTAAAAAAACATATTTGAGTGTTCCTATAACATATCTCAAAACTATTTTTGCTTCAAATTTGTGAGAATCTTTTTTATTACTATGGAATCTATCACATAGATTCATTGGATAACTTATATGTGGCCTTGATGCGGCGAGATAATGTAATATTTCAATGATTGTTCTAAAATCATTTTGATCAACAATTATTTCATTTTTATCCTTTATAAATTGGGTTACAAAATAAATGGGTGTTGAAACCTCTTTTTACTTATCCATTGTGAACATTTTAACCAATTCTCTTACATAAATATCCTAGGATAGAAATATAGAATTCTTTTTATTAAACATACAATCCTATAAAATATGTTAATGGACTCAGTATGGACATTACAATGTTTCCCTTCATTTATTCAAAACATTCATCACATAGACCTTACTTGAAAACATAAATGAAAAGTTCATCCACATATATATTGATAATGAGATTACTAGTGGCCATTTCATTGATATAATGGTTACTATCAATTATATCATTGAAAATCCTCATATCCCTTAGACAACCATTTAATTTATAGTATCATGCTCTAGAAGATTGTTTTAAACCATACATTTATTTTCATAACTAGCACACCATGCTGTCATATTGGTCCAGAAAAAACCATCTAGTTATTCGATGTAAACATCTTCTTCAAGATCTATATTTAGAAATGAATATTCTACAACTATTTCATAAACATTATAATTCTTGTGTGTTTCAAATGATATGAACATTAAAATGGTTACTAGTCTTGATACTGGTGAAATTTTTTCTTCAAAGTCAATTCCTTCCATTTTGAATATCCATTGCATACAAGCCTGGCCTGGATTCTTGAAACATATCTTTTTTTTACTTTATTTATGAAAACCCTCTTTGTGTCAATAACATTTTTATTATAGTGTCTTGGTACAAGATCCCAAATTGAATTACTTTTAAATTGACAATTCTGTGCGTGAATTGATTGTATACATTTCTCATGCTCAACTGCTAAAACCATTGTATGACGTTAAACATGAGGAATAAGTGATTTTTGGACCTCAATTCTCAATTGTATTCTTTTTTCACTAGAGAATATTGATTAAAAATGTTGTTTTTTATCTCAACAAGTTTTTATATTTTTTTATCCTTTCATTTTATTTGACTCAGCTTATTATTCATCACTGGTATGTTGAAAATTGATATCAACATTGTATGGTTTTGTCACAAAAGATTCATCATTCATTCATTCCTTAACCATGCAATTTTTTTCCAAATCATCTGAATCTTCATTATCAGGAATATCCGATTTGATATTGTTTTCAAAAAATTTGACATCACTATAATCAACCTGATAGATCCTTAATTTGTTCCAACATTTGTTTCCTTTACCATCAGGTAGGTATCCCCTAAAGATTACTTCCTCTGCCTTTTCATCATATTTTCCTAGATTAATGTTCTTAATATTTATGATGCAGGGACTTCTAAAATCACTAAGGTATTTAATAGTTTTTGTTATGTAGTACCAAATTTCATATGATATTTTTTATGGTATAATAATACATCTATTTTGTATATGTATTGAAGTACATACACTTCTCTAATGAAAAACATCGAAATGTTGTGTTTATAAAATATAGTTCATCCTATTTGAACTATGATTTTGTTCTTTATTTTAGTTACCCCATTTTAAAATGTAGTATATAGTGTGTTCAATTGATGCTTAATTATATAATATAAAGGATAGAATTTAAAAGCATCACAAGTATACTATTTTCCATTATCAGATCTTACATTCTAGATAATTATACCCATCACCTTCTCAGCAAGCATTCTAATTCTTTTGTACATTGTCATTGCCTCTAAACATTGTTTGATAAACAAGAAATTAGTCATTTGAGTGTAATAATTAATAAATTTTATGAAATAAGGATCAAAACTTATATAATTTGGTCTCATTATACAATAAATGTATTAATTAATAAGTTCAAGTGGCGTAGTTAATAGATTATCCACACCTTTGTGTGAAATGAGGGTCATTTTTCCTTTCATACATGTTTCAAAAATTTCTCCCCTTTCTATTTTTAATTTGGGAAGATCTCTCACAATGTCATACATCAAGATTTTACAAATAATCTTTTCACCAAGGTGTCCATGTCTTTTGTTCCATAGGTTGTTTTTATCCCTTAAACTAAAATAATATGAATTAATAGAATTACCAATTTAAAATATATTTTTATTGACCCTACTCCATTGAGTGATAATTCTTCCATCATTTCATCTATTGATGACAAATTAATCCTTTTTTAAAAAAACCTCATGTCTATCATCACAGAGTTGGATCAAAATAGTCATATTTTACTTTAACCCTTCAAAAAATAACGCATCACTGGAATTCAGATTTTTGGATTCAATAATTACTTTTAAAAATCCCAGTATTTCTATAGAACAATCATTTCCATAGATCACCCCTCCTCCCTAATGATTTTTTATGAGTATGAAAATGATTATATCATCAATCATTTGTGTTGAACATCCAATATATAAAATCCATGACATTGGTTTACTTCTGGCATTCAAAGAAACATTAATAATGTTTTTTCTTCATATATTCTATGAATTCTATTTCCATTCATGAATTTTAGTGTTTTTTGAGGAAGAACAATCATTCACATTACAACACTACGACCTTGCTTATCAGATATTCCAGAGTCTTCTTGGATATAGTAAAACAATTTCTGTGTTTCGTGATTAGATGAAATTTTCAAGATTGATTTCTTATTTTGTTATTCTATTATATTTTCTGAATAACTCCCCATTGGGTTATGTCGCACTTTTGGTATGAACATGTTATTCCAAAACATGTATGTTTTGTTCCCTAACATTTCCCATCACTAGTAGTATCCACTGAACAATGATCTTCCCCATTGATAGTAGCCTTTTATTGAAGATTGTTTTTGTTTTCTTTCCAGATCTTGAGATTGTATTTGTTATGGAGAAATTAATATTCTTGGAGAATTTCCATATTCCTTTAGATTAGATTACGATTTATTACTATCCCTTATACTCCAAACATGTATCAACTTTTCATTTAGACCAGAATTTTTAGATATAACAGATGTATTTTAATATTTTATGAGTGTCGAATTTACATTCTTCCTTGATCCCATCATTTCAACAGTGTTTTGTGATCCTTCCTTGACCTCAATAGCCATTATGAAATCTTCTATAATCTTTTTCTATCTATTCTCTGCTTCAAAGCATTTAGACTAAGTAATTGATTGATCTTGTTCATTGTGATGATGACTTTTTTCATGCTCTTTTACCTTATTTTCTATTTTAGCTACCATTCAGTTTGTTCCTTTTTATTTCTTTAATGCAAATTTTTTCTCTCTTTGTACATTATTCCATTAACTCAGTTATCTTATCTATTTCTTTCAATAACATTCTCTTATCTTTCATGAGTTTTATATTGGGATCAAGACAATATTATAATTTATTTTTCAATAGGTGTTCCATATTTATCTATTCACTTTTATTATCTTCACAGATGGAAGTATCAAACCCTTTTTCCACATGATCTATGAAATTGGTTTCATATTTTGTTTGGAACACTGATTTAGAGTTTACAGCATCTTTATTTTGAACATAGCAATTTTTTTCACATGCAATGAACATTTTATTTCTTCTACCAAATTTGACTGAATCATTTGATATTCTACCTCATTTCTTTTTCTGTGGCTTTTCTATTTCGGACTGAGGTTCAAGAAACATTTTATTAATACAATTTATAGAAATGTGTCCATTGTAATGGTAGTGGTAACATATTTGTTGTGATTTACCATTATGCATAAACTATAATTTTTCGAATCTCATTGATATAAGAAGAAATGATACCATTATATTACCCATATTCATATCCATCATCAGATTCACATGATTCTGAAACATCATCATCTCAGATTTTGTGTCTTTTCAGGGCATCAAAATAAATCTCATCTTTTCCATTCTTATTTAAAATATGATTCATGTTCATTTTATATGCAACGAGAATGTTATATAATTCATCAATAGAATGATCATCTATATCATCCAAAGTAGATAATTTTGGATCAAACCTATTAAGAAAATATCTCATTAGTGTTTTTAGATAGTTTGTGTATCCAAAATTTCTTTAAATCCCTAAATATTACAGAAAATTTCATTTACTCTTGTGAAATAATCATCAATGTTCTCTTCATCACCCATATTGATATGAATGAATTTCCTCCTCCAAATTTCCAATTATTCTTCCATGAAATTCATTTTTCCTTTGTAGCTTATTTCTAACATGTAGAGAATTTCATTGAAATTTAGGAGTCACATAACCATTGTGTATAATTTTTTCTAAAAGAAACACTAATATATAATATTGAGCTTTGTGATTGACTTCCATATTTATTTTCTCATTGAAATTCATAACAGCATCATCAATAATATCATGGAATCCAAATGTAACGGCATATCTATCTTCATGGTCAAGAGATAGAAGACATGGGAACATTATATTCTTCCAAATGAGATAATTCATGCCATCAAAATTAACAATGCCCCTAATATAGAAAAAAACTATATTATCCATCTTATAAAAGTAGAATAACTTTATAGAGGGTTCATATATCTGATACCAATTGAAATACCTAGAATATTGCAAGATCACTATGAGATGAGGGTAAATTAGTGACCCCCTTTTTGAATTTTTCTTTTTATTAATTTCCCCTTTTTGTTGTCAATTTAACCTTTTTGGCTGGTTATGGTCTGGATCCACTCATTAGATGATATTTCAAAACAAAATCAGAGAAAAAAATATTTATAATGATTGGTACAAAGAACTAATCCTTATTGTGTTGGTTATCCTCCCCAATATTGATTATTCACTTTATCATAACATGATTACAAATATAAATTGGTTAAACACCACAATTACAATTTGGTTAAACCCCCCAACATTACTATACCTTAATCTATTTCTAAAAATATGGCATACCATCGATCTTCAACATCTCTGTTTTAAATTGATTTATCCACTTCTGGATGATGTGACTTTCTTGTGTACCTTTTCAAGTTTTTTCAACAAACCCTGATTGAATCTATCGGTCTTTCTGAAAGACATTGATCACTAGTAATGAGTAGTTTCCTCAATACAACAAGTTCAAATTCATATAATTATTCCTTATAACTGATGGCATGACCTCACTTAGATGTTTTCATGTGGTTTATATAACTTCTCCATGATTTTGAGCATGCTATAATGATCTTGAATAGTCTATCCAATTTGATTCTTCTCGCTCAATTCAATTTTCAAAAACCCAATTTTTTATTTCTCATAGGTGTGTAAGGGAAATAATTAATTCAAATACATTGTATTAGTGTTATTAAATGTGAACACCAATAGTTCTCCACTTTTATTCCTTTTACACCCACTATCCATTAATGTGTCTAATTCTTTTAAGAGTATATCATATAGGATTATGTCCTATTACCAATTTTTCATCTTTTACACAAACCAGAATGGGTATCCATTGGGTGTGCATGTGAGTTATTCTTCAATTATACTTGAGAATTCTCACCATAAACCTTGAATGATTCATGTTCAAGTGTGTAGCACAAACTTGGGATGTGGAGAACATTATCCTAGTTTGGCTTCTCAAACCAATTCTTCATGAATACTCTTATGATTTTAAAACACATGTTGAGGGCCTATGCGATAATTATTCACCTTTGAGTGAGTTTTTTTCAAGGATAGTAGGATGGTACTGTTTATTTTCAATCATTACTAAGAGTTTTTTTCAGTTTCCAAGAGGACGAGACATCTTTCAACTTCACGAACAGTGGGTAATGTGTGATATGATTCTTAGTGAGATCTCTCCCAATATCAAAAACCCTAATAAATCAAGGTAATTCCCTTTTATAGGTTATTAGGACATCATATTCCGCATGTGCAACCCATTCAAAATTCATCATCATATGCAGTTCCATGGCATATCATAAACCGCCTATGTTGTTTGGGATATTTTTCAAATAGATGTCATAATTCATGGATTTTATCTGTTGAGAACCTAAAACACTCCTACATGGAATTATCCTTAGTAGAATGGCATGTTTCATGTGTCTCATGATCAGTGTTGAACACTGATATGCCTCTGTAACGTCCTTTTGGTCGAGTATATGTGTCCTCTGTTTTTTCAATGCTTACGTGAAAATTTAATCGAATGCATGATCACATTAAATATAGATGATGCTCATGCAATTAGTACATTCATAAAAGGTGGATGGAATCACACATTTGGAGGTTTAGATATGTTCAGACACGTCTCTCGCATTATAGTGGTCATAGGATGAAGATGATGGCATGGACACTAGATGGTCATTGGAACGGCTCGGATCAGACGAACATGATATGTCTGAGTTTTTAAAACATTTCAACATTTCTCATGGAATATGATTAGATCAGGAGGCCCATTTTTTTTCATTTATACAATACTTTTATTGAGGTCATCCCACATCGAAACATGAATGCAACACACGTGTTGTATAACTATCAAAGCATGACGCCCTAAGCCCAGGTTACTCCTTCCCCCTCTATGTTACCTCCATGTACCGATTTCTACTGTGTGTGTTTTTTGTGCCCACTCTCTCCATGGTCAATTTTCCTATATGTTGAACGGTCTTTCCTTGTGCCCTCATACTATCCATAAAAATACCTTGGTTCTTGAGGGATGGAGAGTCGAGACTTCATTAGGTGTGGTTGACCAATGTGTCCCACATGTTCCAAGGGCTGAGGCAGTCAGTTTTCATAGTGTTATGGACTATCATTTTCAATTTATCCCCATATTAAAACAATTAGGCTAAACCAAAAGATATATATAATGGTCATATTTAATTGTATGGGCACTCCCACAAAGAAATATATGTCTTTTTATCCCCAATCATAATTCGTATTCATCAATTCATTTTTTAATTTGAATTAAAAATTTCTTCTATAAGGTACCCAATTTGAAAACTGTGTTTAGAAAATCTATTAATCATATAAGATCAGTGCAAAATTCTCAAACACTTCATCCAATCTGAAACTATTGGATGGATCATCCAAACTTAACATTCAATCAAATATTGTATGGCCTTATTCAAATTTTACAACAATATTTCATTCATTAAAACATATCTTGGAATATAGGATATGTTTAATCCTGTAAATAAATTTTGGACACTCCAATCAACATTATTTCAACCATCCACTAATAAAGAACATATTAACATGTCAGTGACAAAAAATGGAATCATTGGGCTTAACAACGTGTATAATGATTTTTCATTATTTAATTAAATTGAACAAATTAGTTAACAAAGATTTGAAAATTTAAAAAAGTGAGCTATTTATAGGTTTAAGAAGCATGATATTAAATATATAATCTATATATTCAATATAATTCATCAAAAATATCAAAATATTGTTTGAAATAATATTTCACTGGTATATAATTTCCATATTCATATCAATTTACTTTATTTGGAAGACACATTTTCACATCCTAATTTATAACAATCAATCTAAATTTTCATTATAATGGATATTTAAAGGGAAATTAATTTCAATCAAATGTATATGAAGAATAGAGAATTGAATTGTGTTTTATGGAATGCAGACTACAACAAACTACATATAGGTATTCATATTTGATATGGTAAATAAAAAATTATAACACGAAAAAGAATTCATATGGATTGATGAATGAACAATTTTTATATTGTTCTTGGTGGTATATATATAAAATAAATATATAGATTAAAATGATGGTATTTAAAAAAATTATTTGAAATATTTTATAATGCTTATGTTGAGGAGACATTGTATTTTTATGACATCATCATTAGATAACAATGATTCTTTCTAAACAGTTTTCTAAATTAATGTGATTATATATTAAGAAGTTAATTATTATATAGATAAACCACATAAATAGGGTACATATATTTAAAAATTAAGAAAATATATTTGAATCAATGTTATACAAAAAATATTTAAATATACGATAATAAATAGGTTGGAACACCAATGGTAGTTTTATGTAACGAATCTAAGAAAGATAAAGGAAATAGAGTGTAATGAACATTCTATAGATTAATATTTATTACATTATTTTATCTCATGGAATTTTGGCCTGATTTATAGTATAGTAAATGTTTTTTTATTTAATTTATAGTTATCAAATTAAATATTATATTAGAGTAGAAAAGAGAACAATAAGGAACATTATTAGACAATAAATTATAGAAATTTTTTAATATAAGGATAATATAATGATTCAATGTCCAACTCTAATGTTAATTGTGACATATGTATTTTGGATAAAAATTCATTAATAATGTATAATACAAATGTTGAATAAATTTTATTTGATGTATATGTATTAATGGTTGAAATTAAATCATTGAGAACAACTTATATTGTGTTCATATAACTCACCGTGTCTTATTTCTAATTAAGATGGAAGAATAAGTAGATAAAAGTATCATATTAGAGTTATTTACACTTATAATTATTATATTTGACAACAAATGTCATATAAAAGTAATAAAAAATATAGTATATTATTCTCATGAAAAATATAAAGAAATTAATTATCAATTCTAAATGGAATCTTTTATGAATAAAACTGGGATGTTGGAATTTTTCCAATTCCCAATATCATGTGGAATATATAATTACAATATTTTTTACTATAATTTTGTTTGAGAGGCATCAACTGAATCCTAGTGTATATCCATTTCCCTTAACTTGAAGAGCTATATAATATCCCGTACATGTTAATAATTTATTTTCTTATTATATATTTTATATCTATTCATTGTGTTTTGTTACTAAAATTATATAGGAAAAAATGAAGCATATGGGATCACCAGAACAAAATACAAATTTCATATTTTTAAAAAGAAATCTATAAGTTTTTTTCAATTGTTTTTATTATTTTAAGTGTTCTTTGTCTGAAAATTGGTACAAAACCAAAAGACTAAACATTTTATATTTAATCCCACACAAAACATAAAATATATTATATAGAGAAGAAAACTCAATGAATCTTTCCATGGTTTCAAAACCATGAGATATAAGGTTTATCTATTGTTGTAATAACATTTCATATATGTGTGAGAAGATAAATATGTACAATAATTAAAAATTTGTTGATTTTATCCATCAAAACCGTCTAAAAATTTGAATTTTTATAGATTGATGTATTATTTATGAGGATATTTTTGGTTCTCATAAATTAGTGTGATTTTAATTATTGTGACATATTTTCAGATGAATTATTAATAAAATACATCTTGGGAAAATAAATAAAATTAAAGTTTTAAATTTATATTATAAATTTATTGGTGATATTTATTTGTGTTGGGTAAATTTAAACACATTTTGGTGATGGGATAAATCTGTTATATGATAGTACTAATCTCACATAGAGATAACATAGAGTAATTTATTGAATTGTATAAGAATTAATCATTTTAGTAAAGTTATAGGTATGAAAAATGACAAGTTACTGGAGTTATAACATAGTATCAGATGTAATTATATATCAAAAACTCTATCAAAATAGTGATATCCCCATAGAATATTATCTTTCAATATTTATATAGGATCAATAAATCACAAAAAAAAATTCACAATCACAACACAATTGATTTTTCATAAAATTAAATTAGATATTGTGTGATAAAACCACACCACAATCCATATCATAAAATAATTTAATATTCTCTATATACTATAAAAGAATGAAATCATATAGGTTATTATACTAGTTTATCATGTTTATGGAGTAAAGGATACTGATTAAAGGATTTACTCAGGACACTTTCAATGCCCCATTTGGATTTTCAGGTAACCCTATGTTTATTCATTATTTATAGACATTTTTTAGAATTTTTATTGTATTTTCTGGGATAGATAACCTATTCTAAGAAAAAATTTGTTTATTTCAGGGTTTTTTTAGTTTTTTAATTAATGTATTCCACTTATAAATGTGTTAGAGACATTTTAGGGTTCTATTTGTTTTTTAAGATGAGTGAAAAGAGTATTTTAGTTTTTAAACATAAACATGCAAGTTTTTCTATCTACTCGGGATTTTTCTGATGTCTAATAGTGATAAATGAAAAGAATTCAACTCCAGATCGATGCTATGAATTAGTTACATTGAATTATGTGATTATATTTTAGGTACTAGGATAAAGTTTTGTATTATATAAAATTATTAATCGTAAAAATTCAATGCATTTTTATGTAGTTTATGAGGTATAGGGGTTTCATGATGTGTAATGGGGTTAAATGTATTATAATACTCATGAGATTTGAATTTAAGACACTATGTGGGGTATAATATTATATTCAACCAATATACTCCCTCTTTCTACCTAGATCCATCCCTGGAAAATTTATTATATATTAATTTCTTCAAGATCTCTTCATTCAGAAATAAAACATTAGGGTTCTTGTGGTGCGCCAATCATATTAAATATTCCTTGGGGTTATCCACTTTTTTTCATTGAAATTATATTGGCTGTAGAGAGGGTTCAAATTAATGATAAGATATTTTTTTATATTTATAATTTACATATTTATCATCTCGTATGTTTTGGAGGCCTATCTATTATTATCCAATCACTATTATCAATGACTGATATGTTTGTAATGATTTTAGGTATATGTTTCTATATAAATGGTTATATAAATGAACTTATTGTCATTTTTAGTATATTTTTTGGGTAATAATTTATTTTAAGTGATATGTGGTTTCAATGGGTTTCTATGAAATGAATGTGTTTTAAAAAAATGTAAAAAAATATGTATTTGGAAATTGGTTTTAAAAAACCAAAGAGTATGGACATGGATTTGAAAATGGTTTAAAAAATTGTTTGAATGGTGTGAAATTTATTTTAACAATTGTCAAATTTTGATAATAGGTAACATCATGAAATAGATAGAGGTAGATTTAGTGTTTATTGTATGACTATTAGTTAAACTTTTTGGATAACGATTGATAATGGCTAGACTCGATATAGGTTGGATCCAATGTAATTATTATTAGGGGTCCTTAGTGTTTAGTACACATATTCCCATATGCTAAGGCTTAATACATGGTTAATTTTTGTTTATCGTTATTTATTACATGATTTTTTTTATCATGGAATGATTCTCATGTGGCTTTATTTGAGTTTGTATCACATAGAATCACATGATGGTATTTCAAGGACATGTGTTAACTTTCATAACTCAAAATTCATGGATATTATTTTCTATTTTATCACATCATCATTTTTTTCTAGTCTTTGAAAATGAAATATTTTTATAAAACCAAAAAACAAAATTATTTAATATGAATTGGATTTATGAAAAAATATTTATAAAGGATTTTTTGTTTTTGACCCTAGAACGATTGAATTCTTGTCATTAAACCTTATATAGTCTCTCTTGTGGTATCATAATGGGTTTTTTCAAATAGAATTTTTTTTTCATTAGCAAGATGTACATGTTTTGTTATAGTATATTAGTTATGTAAAATAAATATTAGAGAATAATAGATTATTCATTGGTTATTTACTTTAGATTGGTGTAGGTTAGATGCAACCCTTGGAAATATGGGGCTTATTGGTCATGATTTATAAAAACATTCATTAATAGAATTTTTTCATGGAATGTATGTTTTTTTTTTCTATTTTCATCCACATAGTAGTCTTGTTTTAGGTGTTGTTATATTTTATACATGATTTTTTCTATCTTCATTCTTTACCCTACCATGTGACGACCCATTGGGGTATATGGTTTGGTTGACCATGAACAATGTATTACATCATGGTATTAAAGAGAAGGAACATCATTGTGATTGTTATCATTAACTAATATTTTTTTCTTGTATATATATGTTTATGAACCTTCATAATTTAGATAGTATTTTTGTAAAGGGGGATTGGATAGATCAATTTCATAACTGAACCTGAGTTTTGTTTGGAATCCAGTGTTATTTTACATATATAGGGGAATGGGATTTTGGGCCATTTTAATGAAAATTATGAGTATTTAATTTAATTTGAACAATTACACTTAAATTATATTTCATTGATGATAAATATAAATTTCATTAAATATGTTGATTAAAATAACTTCTTTTAATTCTAAAAGTGTTATTATGATTTGTCAAATATGCTCATGATCTAATTGGTTATTAACTTTTTTATTAGAAAAGTCCACCGAAGAACATATATTTTAAATTTTAGAGTCAGTATTATGATACAAGATCATTATGATAATCTTCTAGTTGAGACTTCCATTATTGAATTACTAATCCTCACCTTTTGATCACTTGGTCAAGTGGGTGTTGGGAACTCAAAATGTGTGGTTCACTGTGGATCTGAGAATGATAATCTATATCCACCCATAATTCATGATATGAAAACAAACTATATGAAACTAGAGAGTGTATTTTTTAGATAAATATGATCTTTAATTTTGGGATGAATCAATAAGACTTTATGGTTGACAATTTGATATACATGCTTGAGGGAGTGGGAATGAGATTGTGGGTAACTACTTTGAAATATAACATACATGAGGTTCTTACCTTGGATTATATTAATAAAATAATTAATTAGTTTTATTACTTTGAGAAGACATGTGAATGAAAAACCTAAGAGTGTATAAACATTGATTAGTGGGAGCATATTGTTCTTGGGTATTATAATAGTTTTTAATAGTTTATGCACCTTGAATCAGAGCTTGTCCCTAATGAGTAACAAACGTTTCAAAGGTTTTTGATAGAACTAAGGCCTAATATCATGTAGATATTACTTCTTATGTTCAATCCAAAATTTATTTAGGTATTAGACAACGGAAAATTTGTTGAGGAATATATAGATGGGAAGATATTTTTTTGTTGGAGAATCAAAATGTGTAGGTGTTTTTGAGTTTTAATCATTTATATAGAGAAGAAAACAAAGGGTTGTTAGTTTATTTATGAATAGATTTAGTGGAATCATTAGGGAAACAACATATTGTCTATAATGAGTTTTTGAATATCAGATATATTAGACCTAACTATATGAATTATCCTAATACATTTCAGCACTATGGATTATCCGCCCATTTGAAGTGTTTCTATGAAAGATATCTCATGTACGTAAGGCAGAATCCACTCTCAACATGGGTTTTAAGGTTCATATAGATGATTCTATGGGTGGTGGAAAAAACCCTTAATCCAAGGTATATGTTCTTGAGGCTAAAACATGATGTATTTATTTGAATGAATGTGTGCGAGATGAATATTGAGCAGAGTTATCTATTGTTAGAGGTACAATATTTATTTTGTCTCATATGTTGATAACATTTATTGTTATAGGATCACATATTATTTTCTATGATTAATTTTATTTTCCATTTTAGTATTTCATTTAGATTATATTCCATACATTTTGGATCATTCAATGTCTTTGGAGAGATGTGTGTACAAAATTTCATGTTTCGCATGTGTTAGTGATTATGAATGACATTGAGGTAGAATGGGACTTCATGGTGCTTGATCTTTTTATCTTCCAATTGATCATAATGTGGATTATATGATTATTTTTAATTCATATATCATTTTTTATCACTATAAAGTATATTTCTTATCTACCAATGGGGTCAATCATGTCTTTCAGGGTCAGTTGACTCTAGATTCGGAAGGGAAGGGAATGTTATTCCTTATTATAAGGTATCATCTTTTTAATGGATATTTTTTTTTTCTATTTATAGTTTAACCTTTTTTATGGGTAGCATAATTTAATTTTTAGTGCATATACTGGTCAAGTATTAACCTATATTTATATTACATAATATTAAATTAATTATCACAACATTACAAAAAATACACCCCTGAGGGCCATAATAGTTTAATGTATTTAGAAACATTGAATATAATATTTTAACATAATGAATGATCATAGAAGTTTCCCATAAAGACCATCCCATTTATTAATTATATTTAAAACCTTACATCATAACATGTTGAAATGAAGCATAAGAAAGTAGTGAACTCAAACACTCAATTAGGAAAAAAATAAATAGATAAGAATAACATGAACATAATGTTATGATATCATGAAAAATACAATTGAACATCAAACCTTCCATATCAATGATCATATAAATTATTCATGGAATATACACTTCTAGTTCATAAGAAATGAATCATACAAAAATAAAAATCATAATTCATGCAAGAATAAAATTTGAATATCACATTTAATTTTTTGGAGAAACAAAGGCATACAAAATGATTTCCATATTACATATGGCTTATCAGTAAGGAAATCTGTGTAGAATGGGTTCACTCCCCAAACCATATTAGAATCCATGGTTCACCTTCAATACCATCATAGTGGAGAATGTCCTTTAATAAAAAAGGTTCACTCCACATTCTACCAATTTATTACTGAATCAGTTTCACTAGAGGATCTTTCCCGATATTATGGAACTTGGTCCACATCTTATTCCACCCCTTTAATTCATAACCATGTTCACTAATAATTCAGCCATGTATTACTAGAGTGGGTTCATATCCTATTCCATCACTATAAAACTAAACAGTGTAATCTAATTTCACTATATATATTATATTCATGTTATATAAAATATTACCTAATGCATTTTTTGGATATATTAGTACAATCTGTCAGATAATAAAATCATACATACATGTTACACAAGACAATAAAACATGAATCATATATGGATTCGTAATAAGTGATTGGTTTCTTAAACATCATATCATACAACATGGAATAAAATGGGTATCATAAAAATTTCATTAAATCATTAATTATTGAAAATAGACCTGTTTCCCAATCATTTAATCAAAGCCTAGAATATAAAATAAAACCGTATTCAAAAGAATATAACCAGTCTAAGGAAAATGGGTGTCATAAACATCAAGCCATCAAATAATATACCATTCAATGAAATTATATAAATAGTGCTCATGGATCATATACCTTGTAAATTTTAAACAATAACCAAGGATCTCATCTTATATAGAGAATAATTTAGACATATCAAATGAAACATAACTTCATTAAACATATAACATTTTTACAAGCCATTTCATTAAAGCAACATTAAAAATATATAAAAGAATCATGAAAATTAATTTAAATTTTTTTAATAAAAATATCATTTATTATTTAAAATATTCTCTTTAAAAATTGAATTTTTATACCATATTATTTGATAATAGATTTTAAAACTTATAATATAATATTGAAATAATTTTTGAAAAACCTTTCGTTGAAAACTTATAAATGAATCTTGATGCCATTTTATAAACCTATTTCCTAAAAATAGATAAAAAAGGTATAATATAAATTATAAAAATAATTTTTATTAAAATTATTTTCAAAACATATAAATAATGATTCAAAAAATTAAATAAATATTGTAAAAATAAAAAAAAATTAAACCATTTTTGAAATCATGGTTTTGAAGGGACAAAACTTTCTGACCAAAGAGATAGAAATGATCATATTTTCATAAGAACACATTCATAATTATCATAAGTAAAAACTACTGTAAAAATGGTACTAACAAATTAATATATCATGAATAGCCATAGTGAAATAAAATTAATGAATGTTCATGAGGGATGGATCAAAATATTTCATAAATGGAAAGATTTTCATAAATAATCTAAGAAAGTATTAGATTGTAGCAATAAACTATTAACACATTTTTATCATTAAATCATGATACACCTAAATGAATAAAATTAAATAAATCTTAAAATACCATTAAAAGAATAAAATACATTTTATAACTTTCGAATATAATTATATACCCCACATAAGAAAAATATAGGTCCACAACATGACATGTGTCTCAACTGAAGAAAATTGAGACAAAACTACATTATAGATTTGGTATCTTTTAAAAAGTGTACCCCATTAAAGAGATATCACAAAATGGATTTGTAAATACCCATAATTTTATGTAAAAGTATCATATAATAAATACATGTTCAATAAATACATTTCATAGAAGAGATAATGGGCGAACCTCGCATGTATCTCACAAATAAAAAAAAGTTAGAGAAATTACCTTACCCTAATCCTTTTCCTCTCTACATTCACAATAAATCATGTTATATAATAAGTATATTCTTATGGTAAATCTACCAATAAATCATATTATTATATATAATACCATATATTTCTTTATATTCCCTTCTTGTTAACAATTCGATGTTAATGTTATGATTTAGGCAATATATGCTTTATTTTTAGTATATGTTTGGATTATTATTCATTATACTTTTACATAGATCATGATCTAATTATTTCAATAATGAAAAAAATGACATAAATCTAAAATATATTCTATAAATAAATATTTATAATAATATTTAAATTATCAAAATTTGTAATATAATAAACCATTCATGGAGAGAGTTGGATAAACGAAAACATAAAAGATCTTTCAATTTAATTAGTGATTTGAAAAAAATGTAAATGAAATATATTTTTGTATATAACCATTGATTTTGAATTATTATTTAATTTATATAATATGAGATTAATTAACCCATCCTTAGTACCTTATATGTAAATTGTTGAATAATCTAATCACTTTGAGAAGGTGGTAGTCCACACTTCCAAAAAAGAAGTTATTATTTTAAAAAAAAGGAATGCATGAAGGTATGTTTTATTCAATAATTTAAAAAGAATAAAAACATAATAAATATCAAATATATCATATTAAAATAATTTTCCCATCATAATTCCCATTATTTATAGGAGGTAATGTAAAAACGAACCAATTCATTTCATTAGGTTGTAGTACACCGTACACAAGGATAGTATGTTCGTTGCTCATTTTATGGGTGTGTGATTAAGTGTATATCTAAAATCTATAATAAAAATATCTCATTATATTTAATATAATGAGTTTATAATATATGAATGTAAAAATAATATTTTAGGGGGTGGATAATTAAAAAATTTCATTTCAATTTGAGCAATGATGTTACCTACCATTTAGTTTGCGCCAAAGGGATGAATTTGATGGTTTTATTCAAAAAATAAGGCTTCTAAGATCAATATATGAACAATTAGAGATTATTTGAGTTGATTTTTTTGGGATTCATAAGTCTTGAGAGGTTTCAATATGTGGTAGTGTTAAATTACTCTTTATAGTGTTCGAGAAGTGGAATTCTTATAAAATTATTAAAATGGGAATTTTACTAATGGTTTTACCTTTAAATGTGGTTATAGTAATTGAATAAATTATAACCAATGGATTTTAGGGTTTAAATAAGATCATATAATTTTTTTCAACTTGTTATTAGGCAATTTGTTTATATTTTTATATATTATACCTTTTTAAATAAAATTTTTCTCTTAATTATTATATTTATTTTTAATCACATTCACAAATTGTTTTTGTATTAAACAAAGATTACAATATTATATATTATAAATTATTTTTATTAAAAATATATATTCCATTTTTTTAAATTTCAATTCAATGAATTGGTGGAAATTATATTAAAATACATCTCATTAGTGGTATGATAGATAGGTAATTTAATGTGAAAAAGAAAAAAATTTCTATGATTTTTATATCGAATTTCATTTTAAAAATTCTTTGAATGACATAAATTTGATTAATATATGTATAATTTATGTAATTAATCTTTTAAAACAATTATAATTTAATGATATAAATGAATTAAATGAAAATATTATTTGAATTAAAATTCCCAATTTTTCACTATTAATTGAAAAACAAAACTTCTAATAAGAATATCATAAATTCACCAAATGTTAATTTTTTCCCACTTCAAATAATGATGTTAATTTTTTCTTATAACAATTATAAATTTTTAATAAATCATATTGAATAAGGTTCACCATTTAAAGGTGTAAAATTTCATTTTAGACAATTATAAATTTTTATTCATAAAATTTGATTTATTCTTATCTTATACCAACAAAATATATTTGATGAGTATCAAAAATATTATTTTTATATATAATACTTATATTTTATTGAATAAATTAATAATTTTGTTTTAATATATTTGGATAAAATTATGGTTGTATATAGAAAATTTGTTTTCTTATGAAAGTAATTTATTTATACTCAAATAGTTATTAAAATCACTTATATTAAATGATAATTAAAATATTATTTTTGTATTCATTTAAAAATTATATTTCCCAAATTAAATTATTTTTATTTTTAACTTCCTCTCTAATAGAAATGTTGTATCTATAAAAATAGATTACTAATAATATTAATATAATATTATAATTCAGTAAGACTAGACTATGCATGTCATAAAAGATATTGAAGGGACAAATATTTTTGTGTAATAAAAGAGAAACCTAGTGTCATTTATACAACAATATAATCTAGGTTATTTGGGTAGCACAATACTAACATGGTGTTTCATATAACAAAAAAAATATTTAGTGTCGTGAGAAATGTAAAATATCAAATGTTTAAATTAGTTCAAAAAATAGATATTTCACCAAATCCTATGGGGTTACATTTGACCCCACACCCATAAAACGATTGTCTCCCTTTGTTTTGTGTTATAAATGGTATTGTACTTTAATGTTCATTAAATAGAAAACCACATTTTGGAAATGAAAAATAAAAAATTCATTAAAAAGAATGTTTGAAACATAATTGTGACCCAAAGTAACATATAATTTGAAAATATTAATGAAAATATATACATACATGATTTTAGGACAACCTAACGCCTTTTTTCTTTGATCAACTTTAACCTTTTCTCTTATTCAAAAAAATAACAATGAATTTTTCATTCCTAAACAATTAATGGATCATGATATCTATTAATAGAACATAGGTCAATCAACCTTTCATTATCACAAAAAAAGGATCTAAAAATGCATGAAATATTCAAAAATCCTTATATGAATAGTGAATATAATAACATATACCATTCAATAAATTATTTTCTTTATTTACCTTTTGAAAGATGGTAGTTCAAAACATTAGAAATAAGGTAACCAAATTTCATAAAATATATTATAATTGATCCCCTATATATCATTATGTAGATAGTGTTTTTCGCATACCAAACATCTAAGAAACATCATCATGTATTCCAATAAAACATGGAAATAAATTGAATTTCAAAAAATTCATATTGAAAAAAATCATGTTTCAATATTTCATAGTTTTTTGAAATAATTCCTAAATCTAAAAATTAATGTGAACTTAATCAATGACAGAATAAAACACTCCAAAAAAATCCCTTAATTAGTTCCATGGAAATCAGTACCATCCAATATAAATATTCATATCCAAAATGCCTTTTATCTATATAACATTTCCTAAACAAAACTAAACTATTATTTTCTATATTTCACTTTATAATGTGATTTCCATGAACATAATCATGCATGTAAATTGCATTTCTAGTATACCAAAACCAATAAAGGTATATATCCAAATTCGTAGTGAAAAAATAAGAAATTTATGATTATATATATTTTATCATTAATATAACATTATTATTCAATAGAAATACATAAAAATTAAATTTATTCTACAACAGAAATTTGTAAGAAGAATGATACTTCATCCTATTGCTTAATACCTCTTTCCATTAATATTTATCATATAGTTTCATTATCAACAATAATATATCCCTTACTCGTAAAAACTATCTAATTCTACATAAGATATTTCCATATAAGAAATTTAATTTTCTAAGAAACATTAATTCCACAATTAATGAATTTAAATGTTTATAATTTCTTAGAGAGAAAAATATACTCATCCCTTATGTTATCTGAATTATTAATATTTAATTTGTTATTACATTATTTGTTTTCTTATTTTTTACAATTATAACATCTTATTTTACCTATAATACATTAACATAGGTCATTATTTCTAAATTATTTATGAAAATGAAACTGTAGATACATTCCTCGATGTTCTCTATTACATAAACTCTTATCGAACTCATTATGTCTCGTTAATGGAGAGTATGAATGTTGTATAAGGTATATGTTTTTAAATATTTTATATGATTGATGATTAGGAATGTTCATTGCTTACTTAACTATAGTGATCATACCATTTGATTGTCCTTTATAAGAAAGTCTAGCACAATCCACGTTATCACAGTTCCGTATGGATTAATCCATTGATTAAAACCAAAAATCCTAATGTGAGTAGCACATTCCATATAAAATAATAACATAATCATTAAAACAATTTGTTTTAGGATTTTAAAATTAGGATGCTTTAGGATTATCTAGGTTTATTGATATTTTTATTCTATTATATCATTATTGTTTGTTTTTATAGTGATTCAAAAATTATAAAGAATATTTCATTTGAATATAAAACCATGTGTGCATAAAATACCATTGTCATCAACCAATTCTTTATCAATTCAAGACAATACATTGTTTTTGGGTTACACAAATGCACTTATTTTCCAGATCCACATCAACTTATAGTATATAGACATTGATTTATTTATAGGAAACTAGTCACTCTATCCTTTAACAAAATGACAAGACATTATACAAAACATGAAACCTCTCATAGATATATCCCTATATATATTCTATAAATATCATATGAGACATCAACAATGTTTTGCAATCCTAGTTCAAAATGTTGACTAAAATTTTAATTTGATACCAATTATTGTGGCCCAGGATTATCATACATGGATATTGCATCATTTTGATAAAAATTCATCAGAAAAAAAATACACTCCCGAGGCCATAATTATTTTGTGTATATTAAAACATAGTACAAAATATTCGAACATGGTGAAATACCTTCAATTATTCAAATAATGGCCTCATACTTAAGTTCATGCACTTCAATATAATTTTAATAACTTGGTGAAATGAATCATAAAGAATGGGTGAGCCCAGATGGTATGTATATCTAAAAAAAGAGATATATAATTATATAATGAGAATATAGGTAAGAAAACATGATAAATAAATTTGAATATCATACCCTCCATATTAAAGATCATATACATCATTCATGGAAAAAATATTGGATGTTCATATGACATGGATTATAAAGAAATCAAGAGAATAATCCATGAAACCATAACATAGGAATAAGTCATTTAATTTTAAGTAGACACATATGTATATAAAATTATTTCCATAATAGTATAGGCTTATGCCCATGGTCATCTTTGCGGAATGGTTTCACTGTATAAACTATCTTAGTAGTCATGGTTCACTCCCAACACCATCATTGTGGAAAATTTCCTTTATTGAACAAGGTTCATTCACCATTAAAACTCCATTTTTCTAATCCTAGTTTACATCATGTTCTTTCCCTATATTACTGAACTAGGATAACATCCCATTCCAATCATTCATTATTGAACTGAGTTCACTCCTGTTTCAATCGATGTATTACTAAATTGTGTTACCTTCCTCTCCCAACCCTTTCTTACTAAACCGAGTTCACTCATTTATTTAGACATGTCTTTCTCATGATATATAAATCATTACCAAATGAATTATAGGTAAATTGAGGTTATAAAAATCAAATAATAAAATAACACATACATATTGAACAAGATAAAAAAGATTACATCATACCATGAGTGATAAAAATAGATGGGTTTCCAAAAAACCTCTCATAACCCATGAAATGAAATTGGTGTCATAAAATTAACATCATTTCATTTCCTATACAAAATAGATAGGTATCATAATCATTTTTTCAAGACATAAACCATAAAAAAAATTAACTTTCAACAATATATAACCTATATAATAGAAATAGGTTTCAGAAACATGATGCCCTTAAAAAATAAACCATTCATGGAAATAAAATTAATGGTGTTATTTTATCATATCCCATGTAGATCTTCTACTACGAAAACGATTTCATCTTTTATAGAGAATTGTTTTTATGGATAATATTGGAACATCACTTTTTAAGACATAAAACATTATTTATATCCTTTTATATGAAACCAATTTGAAAAAATATATATGAATCAAGAAAAATTATTAAAAAAATTCCTGAAGAAAATATCGGACCCAAATTGAAAAATAGTCATTAAATAAAAATGAATTTTCAAATCCTTTTTCCTTGAATATAATATTTTATTCATATTCTAAAATATTGAATACTTTTTGAAAACGTTCTTCCTTGAAAACATATAAAATAATATTAAAAACTTGTTGATAGAAAATGTTCATTGAAAAAATAAATAATTGGGTTGAAAATAATTTTTAAACCCCTTTGTTTGAAAATAAATTGAAAATATAAAATTAAATATTGAAAACATTTACATCACATTATAATCATAAAACCTTTTTAAAAACATTTTTCAAAAATAATATTTTGAATGATCAGATATTTCTAACCAAATAATGATATAATTTCATATTTTCATAAGAAATATATTCTATAAATATCATAATGTAAAAAAGATATGATAATAGAAGAAATACAATAGTATATAATGAATAACAACATTATAAGATAATTAATTAGTATTCTTGAGAAAGGGATCATAATATTTCATCAATGGATTAATAATTATAAAAAATTTCATAAATTATGTAATTATAGAAATAAACTATTACCACATTGCTGACATTTAATAATTATCCACCTAGTAAAATAACATAAAATTAATATTATAATACCATGTGATGCATAAATTTCTTTGTATACCCTATCAAAGGAAGTCTATAATCCACAAAAGATGTTATCAGTTTTACATAAAATGAAAAGTTTTAAGGTATGTTTTCTATAATAATATTAGAAACATAACTAAATAATAAATATCGCATATATATTATAAAAATATTCCTTCCAACATAATGCTAAACCATGATATGTGGTGATGGGAAAACAAACCACATCATTTTGTGGGGTGGAAGTTTAATGTACATAAGAATGGTAACTTCTTTACCCATTAGATGGAATTGATTGTATGTTTAGGTAAAAACCATACAATAAAAACATTATAATATTGAGTATATAGATGTTATTATTTAATTGTCGATAAAGAATGTTTTGAGTGTTGCGATTTAAAATTAAACGAAGGACATTGAAGAATCATGTTACCTCTTCTTTAGTAACTCCATTTAGTTGGATCTAAAAGGATTGCATGGATATATTTAGAGAAAAAGAAAGGATTTAGAAATATGGTATGGTTTTTGGAATCATATATTATCAAATTTTGGGTGATCAAAATGGATTTAGAGGTGTGTATACCTCGGTGGTGTGAGGGCCTTATTATAGTAGAGGTGGAGTGGCATTCATTTAACTTTTTTAAAAGAGATATCCACTGACGTTTTCCTGTGTCATTTTTATCCAATAGTAGTCAAAAGTAGTTAAAATTGGGTATTTGGTAGAAATATGAACATAAAATGGCTTCTAAAATAATGACTCAATCATTTTATTCCTTATGTTTATGGTTTAGTTCTTTTTTATGCTATTTTTTCTGGTAATCGTTGTAATTAATTTTAATAACAGTACCTAATAATTATTTTAGAATACAAATTTGACATTATTATACATTATAAATTAATATTATTAAAACTATGGAATTATTTTTTTCAAATTCAAATCACACAATAACAAAAATTAATATTAAATTTAATCACATTGATGGGATGACATAGTAGTTTTTTAGAGAAAAAATGTTCAAAAGATGGATATGTTTTCATATCCAATAAAATTATGAAATTAATTAAAACGATCTATATTAGACTAATTAATTCATATGTTATAAAAATAATCCTAAAAACCAAAGGAAACTATAAATTAATAATAGAAATAAAATTGGATAAAGTTCATTTTTAATCAAAATATATAGGTTTTCAATATTCATCATAAAATGAAACTTCTAAGAAAAATACAAAAACAAATAACCAAAAGAAAATTATGATATTAATATTTGATAAATGGATATTAATATATTAGAATTTTTTTAGTGCTTCAAAATCATATTAAAAAAGGGATCTCTAGTAAATGTTGGTAAAATTACCTTTTAGAAAAATTCAACCCTTTTATTCATAAAATATGATTTATTCTTATCTTATACCTATGAAATCCAATTGACGAGTATCCAAATAAATAATTATAAAAAAATAATTAAATTTTCATAAAATATTTATTGAACAAAAAGTTATAATTTCTTGAGATAAAATTGTTTTTTGTACATAGAAAATTAATTTTCATAGAAAAGTAATTTCTTTATTTTAAATTTTTTCGAACATTAACTTATAAAAATTGATATGAAATGGAAATATTTTATATAAATGTGTATATAATATTTTCACAATTTAGTTATCCATATTTATAATGTTAGTTCAAATGTCACAATGGTACATATAATAATATTTTAATAATATTATTAATAATATATTGTAGTTTGTTAAAACTTATCCTTACATATAACACAACCAAAAAAAGTGACTCTGAAGTTTTCCTAATAGACGAAAAATACTATTTTATGTGTACCATAAGATAATATAACTATTATATAAAATAGTTGATTTAATTTTGGTAGCATACAACAAAATATATATTTAGTGTTAAAGGAAATGTAATATATAAAAAGAATAAATTAACGGAAAAAAATTATTCAAAAAAATATTGGGGTGTTATAGTTCGTACCCAGAAGTGTATCCAGATTATTTTTTTATTTTACCACCCTACAGATCAGTCATGTTTTCATTTGAATGGATTTCCAGTATAGTGCCCATTTTTATTCATATTATCAAATGGAACGTTCTTGGTTGGAGGTACATAAGGTCATACTTATGTACCTATGTGATGAATGATTTATTCAGCCTACTATATCGTCGTGGGCTTCACTTATCCATTATTCTAAAAAGGGATACAAGATTCTCAAAAAATATACTTACTATTTGAATTTAAATTTAGTTACATTAATGAAATAATATTCTTTTCCTAGTATTAATGAAATTTTTTAAAATCATAGAGGGAAATTTTGGATTTAAAAGTTTGACTTATGGTCACATTACCACTAGTTGAGGATCCTAAATAAGAATATACCTACAAGAACATTATACATGTGGTTCTATAATTTTCATTTTAATGTTTCACCATTTGGTCTGACTAACTTCCCCTATTGTTTATGTGTTTCATCACCTGATCATTCATCGGTTCATTGAAACATTTGTTGTTGTGTCCGTGGATGATATTTTTATTTTACCATATGTCAGAGAGGGAGACAAAAATAAACCCTTTGGATATCATAATTAAATTCAAGAATAGACATCATCATTATGGTATATTTTGAAAATATCAGTAATAGATCCATATTTTAAATATCTATGGAATGTTTTATCATATTGGGTGACATCTGTAGATGCCCAAAATACACATGAAGTGATGTCATAGGGGAATCACATAAATGTGTTTGAAAGCTAAATATTTTTGGGTTTGTTCTTTACAATTGTAATGTTATCATTGTTTTTCGATGGTCGCATATTCAATGACTAAATTGACCTATAAGCGTGTCATTTTTGAGTGGAATGATGTATTTCAGATTAAATTTTGGGAGATAAATATTTTCTAGAATTTATAACTTATTTTCATTATTATAAAACTTGTTTTTGTCTATGATGCTTATTTTTCCAATGCTTCTAGAATAGGTTTTAGATGTATCATGATGCATGGGAAAATTCTTGTGGAATATGGTTTTATGATATTATTCCCTCATGAGAATAAAAACCCTACCAACATTCTTGAGTTGTCCGCTGTTATGCATGCACTATAAATGGGGAATCTCTATCCCTTTAGATGGTGTTTTAGAGTGTATTAATATCATATGTTCATTATATATATTTTTACCTTGGAAAATATAAAACATGTGATAGTTATTATTTGTATAATATAATAATAATTTTTATTTTGATATTGAATACACACCAAAGAAGGGACATGTTGTTTTAAATTCATTCAGTATAAAGTTACCGACACAGTCTAGGAGGGAATCAAATGAACATTGGTATCTGATGGGTTTCAATAAGGAGATGAACATGGGGGTAGAAAATTTTGTTGTAATGTTATTCTTGGATTAAATAAAATTTCAATAATATTTTGATGATCGAGTTTTCTAAGAGATTTTGGAAGACACTGAATACCAAATAATAACTAATTACCATTAGGAATGAGATACCTCAAGAGACTGGTATATGTATCTTTGTGGGATGCTTCCTTTATTGAAGAAATAACCCCCCCTCAAAATCTTGGTCCAGTGAGTGTTGGGAACTTAGGATGCGTGGTTTAACATGTCTATGAGTTTACTAACCGATATCTACACATCATTCATGGTGAAAACACCTATATGAAACTGACGGGTGTATTGATTTTATATATGTGATCTTGAATTTCAGATGAATCATGAAGTCTCAAAGGTTGAATTTTGAAGATATGTTCTTCAGGTACTGGGAATATGTTGGTAGAAATCTATTTTTAAATTACACTTACATGGGGTCCTTACCTATGATAATTTCAATATAAATATTTATTAAGTAGTATTACCCTGAGAAGATATATGAAGTAAATACCTAGGAGTGTCCGATCGTGGAGTAGGGGGCATGCCGTTCTAGAGTATTCTGACAGTTTTTATGAGTTGAATCATCTAGAAACAGATCTTGTCCCCAATGAGTACCTAACATTTCATAAGTTTTCGACAGTACTAAAGCCTAATATCAAGTGGATATTTATTCCATTGTTCCTTCCAAACATAAGAGAGTTATTAGATGAAGTAACATTTTCTTAAAAATTCATATCTGGGTAGATATATTTGGTTAGAGCTTCTGAAGGTGTTGTTCTTTTCCAATGTGTATCTTCTAGATAGGGAAGAAAATATAAGGGTTTTTAGTTTTATTTATTAACAGTTTTGGTGGAATCATTACGACAACAAAATATAATCTACTATCATTTTTGATATTCTGGTCATATTAAACCTTACTATATGGATTCTCTTAAGACATTTCAACATTGTGTATTATCAATCCATTTGAACCGTTTCTGGGAAAAGATAACCCACATAAGTATGGAAGGATCCACTCTCACCTAGGTTTTGATGGTGTGTAAAGATGATTACATGTTTGGTGGGAAAAATACATAGTTTAAGGTATATGTTCATTTGTCTAAAAGATGATTTTTTTATTTTACCGAGTGTTTGGAAGATGAATCTTGAGTAGGGAAGACCATTTTTAGAGGCACCATATTTATTTCATCTCATATGTTAATATCTTTGACTTATATATGATATTATAATTATTTTCTATAAAAATTTAATTTTTCATTTTATGATTTTATTTGGATCATATTTCGCACTTTTTGGATCATTCAATGACTTTGGGAGAGATGTGAGAACAACATTTCATGTTTCCCATGTGTCATTAATGATAAACGACATTGATATAGAATCATACCTCTTGGTACTTGATCCATTCATCATTAACATTATTATAATATATATTATATAATCATTTATATTTCCTAGGAAAACTATTATCACTTTTAGGTATATTTCTTATCTACTGATGGGGTTAATTATGTCTTTTAGGATAATTTGGACTATAGATCTATAAGGGAAAGACATGTTGTTCCATATTATAAGGTAACATTGCTTCAATAGTTAGTTATTTTTCATTCTACTGTATAACCTTTTTTGATGGTTAACATCTTTTAGTGGTCAGTGAGTATAGAGACCAAGGATTTACATACATTGATATTGCATCATTTTTGATGAATATTCCAAACAATAAAAAAAATTCAAAACTAAGGGACATAATAGTTTTGTTCCTTTAGAAACATTAAATAAAATATTGTACCATATTAAAATATTTTAAAATATTCCCATAAAGATCTTCCCCTTTACTAATTCTATTTAAAACCATTCTTCATAACGTGGTGGAAGGAATCATAAGTGGTGAACTTAAACACTCAGTAAGGGTAAACCAAAGAGATAGATAAATTTAATTTGAGCATATTGCTACGAGACCATGAGAAATAATTTTGAACATCAAGCCTTACATATCAATTATCATATACACTATTCATGTAATATTTACTTCCAGTTCTAATGAAATGAATCATTTGGAAATCAAAGGCATAATGCATGAATGAATAAAATCAGAATAAGACATTTAATTTTGTGGATAAAACAGACATAAAAAAAATGATTCTATAGTAGTTATGAATTATCTATAAGTCAATATAAGTAAGATGGGTTCACTCCAAAATCCATCTTATAATTCATGCTTCACTTATCAATCAATCACAGTGGAGAATTTCGTTTACTAAATCAGGTCCATTCCCTGTTATACAAATTTATTAGTGAATCACATTCACTTACTGATGTATACATATATTACTAAATAGGTTTAACATCTTATTCTATCCTTTTATTACTTAACAAGGTTCACTGCTCGTTCATCCCTGTATTAGTGATGTGGGTTCCTAACCAATTCCATCAAAATCATACTAAACCATTTTTACTTCTATTACTAGAACTTTCATATTCATGTGATATAAATCATTACCCAATGCATTGGAGGGATATATTGGTACAAATAGTCACATAATAAAATCATACACACATGTTCCCCAAGACAATAAGACATGAATCATATCCTGATTCATAATAAGGGATGGGATACCTAAACATCATTTCATCCCATAATAGATGAAATGGTTATCATAAAATTTTCATTATATCATTACTTATAGAAAATAGACAGGTTATCCCAATAATTTCATCAAGTCAAACCCTATGATAGGAAATGGGATTCAAAATCATTTAACCTATGTAAGAGAAATGGGTTTCATAAATTTCAATCCCTCAAAACCTATACCATTCAATGATATTATATAAATAGTGTCCATGTATAACATACATTTTAAATGCTAATCTATATCCAGGGATTTCATATTATATAGAGATTGATGTTGAAATATAAGATGAAACAAATCTTTTAAAAATATATAATATTTCTAAAATCCATTTCATTAAATCCACATTAGAAATATATAATGGAATCATGAAAAATAATTTAACTCATTTTCAATGAAAATTTCCTTTATTATTTGAATGATTCTCTTGGAAAAAAAATGAATTTTTATAACCATTTTATTGATAATTTATTTTAACTCATATAATGAAATATTGAAATAATTTTATAAAAAAAATTTCATGAAAACAAATAAAAGATGATTGAAGCCATTTTTTAAACATTTATCCAAAAAAATGATTATAGAAGAATAAATTTAATTTTAAAAAAATGCATTGAAAATATTTATAAAACATACAATGAATTTGTCATGACCCATCCCCTGGGGCTTGTCCTGTGACTACCCAAAGCCCGCATTCCATAGGCCAGGTGTTAGAGAAAATCACCTGAAATCCATATCCCATAAATGGAAGGCATTTCCATTAAACCAGTACACACATAGACAATGTACACGACAAAAGAAAAACACAATGTTGAAATAATAATAGTAAAATTGTGAACCGAAAGTAAAAATGGATAGTATATCATCTCAATTGAAAAGAAAGTATAGAAAAAAGGGAAAATGATCTCTGAATTTCATCCACCATGGATCCTACATAAAGGGTTGGTATACCTCATTGTCTATCATCACTGTCATTCACCACATCTATCAATCACCTCAGAGCAATGTCTAGCCCTAGCTCTCCAAGTCTCAGTATAGCTATCTATCATCTACATAAGACATAAATAGGTGCAGGAAAATCCCACGTAGGGGTTAGTATAACAATAACCAATTGGGACTTCAAGACCCTTGAATGTCTACCAGAATTACACAAAGGAAAAAAACCAAAAAGCATGAATCTCAGTCACAATGCATGATGTAAAATAAAGCTCACACCAGCTATACATCTTAGAGAACAAGATTAATTATGACTATTATAGAGATAGATGATTTTATTCTATTTAGAGGTTCTACTGTTGATCCACTACAGGCCGATATACTAAAAATACACAATGGGTGGCTCTATTGATGATCCACAGAGAGTCGCACTACTGTCGATCCATATAGAGTCGCCCTACTTTGGATCCATGGAGGGTTGCTGTCATACCAATCTACAGAGGGTTTCTCTATTGATGATCCATAGAGGGTTTCACTATTGCTAATCTAAGGAGGGTCCCTATCATGCTGATCCAATGTGGGTTGTTCTTCACATGACAACCAGCCATAGGATTCTCGCACGTGGAGCTCTTGCGTTCTGGAGATTGTTTTCTTCATTATATTGATCATACCTCAACCAACACAAAAGTCCCAAGAAGAAGTAACTCAATGGACTTCCTTGTCGTATGGGATCCAACATGATAGACAGTTCATCAATAGGACACCTAGTCTATATATTATACCAAAAATAGGAAAAGATACTGGTTGGATTTGATTCTGATCCAACCTGGTTATACTCAAAATTCATCCAAAACTCAAGTGGAGTATCTCAAAATCACTGCCTCATCCCAAGGATTCCTACTCCGAATATAGTGAATTAATCGGACGCCCAATTTAGGAGATACTCATGTTATAGGGAAATGAGGCTGGTAAAGTCTGGGTCTGCAAGTAGTCTGGCCCACCTGAAAAACCAGGACCACAAGCAGGCCCGTTGTGGGACGAGACGTGGTGCGTTCAGAATGGCTGGTCGACGTCACAAGTGGGGAAACACCCCTCCATCAGAAAAGGTCAGTTGAAGCCATCTAGTGGTGTCATGTCGAGTGGCCTCTCTGTCTCCCCCACATGGTGCATCAGTGCGGCACTATTACACCATTACAGTCGTCTGACCGCGGCGCCTTCGGGAGCTGCTTCTCTACTCGGCAGAGCGGTCCAGTCATTATTGCTGCCGCGACAATGGTGTTGCCCCTGTAGTTGCTTTTTCAGTGCACCAGAGATGCTCTGGTGGTCCGTTTCTATTCCCTTCTATACTTATGAGTGTCTCGGGTAGCCACATTTACTAGTAATCGCGCATAAATGCCTTGGTACAACATTTCTCAGTTGTCCATAAAGAACGCCCAAAACCTAAGAGCGGCGGAGGGACCATGACATTTTCATATTAGGTTGTGCCCTCCATGTTATCATTTAAACAATGTTATGGAATAATAATCAACCAATTTGAAAATTATCGCCAAATTAAATCCATGATGTAATGACTTTCATGAACAAATGAGATGCAGGTTAACCCATTAGTTGGTCGATCTTCTTTAGTTTCATTATCCAAGAATAGAATGTGAGTAAACATAAAACACATAGAAAACCATTTAATTCCCCTACATGGATTTGGTGGAATGTTTTGCAGATGATGGAAGGAATCTTCATTCTAAGACTGTAACACCCCAAGAAGTCATAGTACAATATCTCATTAGTGTAATTCAATATATTGCGCTACACGCGACACCGAGTTCGTGTGCACCACAACTTACCAAACTAGCCATTCAAAAAGTGGTTATGAATAGAATTAACTGCATTTTTAATCTTATATACTCTATATAATTTTATCATCCATATTATGTGATTCTTAGATATACTATAAGAACAAATTCATTTTTTTAGTTAAAAGATCTATTTTTTAAAAAAAATGTCATTTTACAGCCTTTTAATGGTGAAACATTTTTAAAACCAATATTTGACACTTTTATATATTCAATTTAATGAAATTAAATTCTGTTTTATATGTATGACATAAAAATTTATTTTCTATGAATTTTTGGTACTTTTCTAATAACATTCATATTTTAATGAATAATGATAAATACTACATTTTTATTGAAAACAACTTTTTTAATCAAAATAATATATATTGTTAAATTATGAATTTTAATTGTTTTTAAGCATAATTAGATTATATTTATATCATTCAATACAATTTAGGTCATTATAAGTAATTTCAAATTTCAATTTGACATAAAATCATATCAATCTTTTGATAGTTTTTACATTTTAAAAACCTGCGTTTTGGATTTGAAAATTGAAATTAATTCTAAATTAATTAATGAAACTTCTATTTTTTAATTTGGTTAAATTAAATTCATATTTTAATTAATAATATAAAAATTTCATTAGGGGGAATTTTGGGTATTTTTCTAAAAAATATATAATTTTTTATAAATGGTGAAAAACATTGTGGTATTGTTAAAAATCGACATTTTATTTAAATAATTATTTATTTTATTTCGGTTCATTTAAGTAAAAATAGATATATAATACCTATACATGTTCAATTTATTTCATTGGAGTCATTTTATAATAAAATTATTTATATAAATTTTTATTTAACTTTTTACCGTCATTTACCCACCTTCTAAGAGCATTTGCAAATATGCATAAAATGTAATTTTATCACTTCTATGAGTTGAATTTCAAAAATATGAGAGGCACAGTTGATATCTGTAAGTAAAATTTTGTGTAGAAAGATGAAAATAATTTTTGGTGAATAGTAATGTTTGACTTTTATTACCACAGTTAAAAGTAAATGGGGTAATTAAAGGTAAAAATGATATTATAAATACCCTAAAACATGTCCAAATTCAATTTGATAAGTGTAATTAGACCAAACAAAACCTTAGTAATAAAATATGATCCACTTTGGTCCAAATGGATTAGATTAAGATATTGATTAATATATTATTTAAAGAAGAGTTAAAAGTGTTAAATTCGAAGTTTAATAACTAAAACATTTTTAATATAAGGTTACCCAAAATATAAATTCAACTATAAATATTAATTAGACAGATAAAAATATTTTATACATAATTGTATTTTATTTATAATTTTTATACATTAAATAATTTAATTTATTTATGACACAATGATGATCTGGTAATTACCTTATTAATGAAATATTAAAATAATTTATATTAAAAATATGCACATACATGTAAATTTAGAGTTAAGATGAATTAAACTAATTTTATAGGTTAATATTACATGTTAGGGTTGATGAGATATTTTTTTTGAAGTGATATGGTTTTTATCACTTTAGAAAATACAAAATACAAAATAGTGTCAAAATTGACATAACTTAATTTTAAAACAAATACTATAATATTGGTGGATATTATATTCCTAAAAACCTGAGGTTCGGCCAAAGGTCTCAAATAATATTATATATATCATTAATGAATCACTTGTTCTTCACTTGAATGTTTATAGTATGTTTATTAACCATATAGTGTAATAATTCTAGAAGACATGGTAAAAGTTAAACTATTTAACTAAGAGTTAAATCTTAAAGATATGGTTAAAATGGTAAACTAAACATTTCTAAAACCTATTGGTTTAGATTTTTTAGACCCATAACCACCTTATTCTAGAAATAAATCATTTTGAATCTATTAAAAATAGAAAATGATTTTATTATAAAATAATATTTTAAGCTTTTCCTAAAGTGGCCCTCACCTCTCTTATAAAAGGTTACATCCCATTATCTAAAAATCACACCTTAAAAGCCATTTGGCTTGGCCAAACCCTTCCCAAATCACCTCCCAAAATTATTCCCTTATACCTAGAGGACTTACTTTGATCAGAAAGCCATCGTATATTGACCATTAGATCAACTAAAAATGAAACACTCGAAGAAGAGGTAATAATTTCACCACCCTCTTTCAAGTTCTTTTCATCTTACATTTCCTATTTCGTTGTTGTCTCCATAACAAAATAATAACTCCATTACCATCTACATATTATGATGTTATTATAAATATGCTACAACCATATTTGTTATGCAGTCCATCCTATAAATGAAAAGTCACCATACATTCGTACGTATGGGTTACCGCCTCCATGTCCTGGTATACTTTGTTATTCAAACACATCATTATTTGGATAGGTATAACAATGAGTATAACTGATGTAAAAAATAAATATAACATTTTAATTATTATTTATATATGATATACCATCCAATTACATACTATTTCAACCTCAATATAATGATATTGTTGCTTGTGTGTACATACGGATTACCGTATCAATGACGCGATGAGATTCATTTCCATGTTCACTATTCAATGATGATTATAATAATATAAATTATTAATAAGTATGTAATATATGGCATAATAATTCTACTGGATATATATATATATATACTTACCTATATTTTATTCACTTACTTATGTTCAATACTATATGAAAATGAAAACAGCTTTAATGCGTATGTACAGCCTTCCGTCTCCATAAACGGTGCCTTCCCTTTCATATATATATATATATATATATATATATATATCTTTAATAAATATTTATATTCAAAATATATATGATATATAAATCAAGGATTATATTCTATAAGTATTTAATTGATGATCTAAAATATATGATCAAGAATAACAAGTTAAAAAACGTATAATAAAGAAAGCAATTATTACATGAAATGTTAATTTATCATGGAAATAATTATTAAATGGGTAGTATATAGTCATAAATGAATCACGTATGAAATAAAAAATATGAATATGGTTTGCGTATCATTTAATAACATAATATAGTCATTATATAGGATATTAAACGTACCCTCGACCTAGGGAAAGTGCAAGGTAATAGTTAATTCCCCAATCTCATTATTATCTAGGATTGTATATGTTTATGTTTTTACTGGGACATATTTATTATAAATGACCATGTTTCATAAAATTGTTTTCAAAAGGATTCTTTTTAAGGGAATCTTTAACTAAAAAATAATTATAAATTTTATAACGATTTATTAGTCTAAACCATTCTCATTAATGTCTATGTTTTCAAAATGAATTTAATGATTTATTTATATGGACATGAATGTTGTAAAATGTTAATTCCTTTCAAAAGATTAAAAGTGGTATGGTACACTTTGATTCAAGAATAATATTTAAATGACATACACTATATATTGTGTTATTTTAAAAATTAATTCATGAAAAAGGGATATTTCTCTCAAAGAGTTTTACTGATCACTTTCAACCATGTCAATATCCTTTACTAGTTATTATTCTTGATAAATGTTGAGATATTATGATAAAAATACTCCATATTCTTTTGAAGGTTTTGTGATATGTTTTTTTAGGGATGTTTCATTTTTATAAAATTCATGGATTGTGGATAAAGTATTGAATATTAATATGCTAGTTTCAATATGAATGTTTATGTTATGTTTAAACGATTTCATATGAGGAATGAATAGCATGCAGTAAGATATGGGTGGAGCCCACTATACCTCCTCTATGCATCGGTAGGTCTCATGAGAAATACAAGTGTCTTGGTCCATGGCCTTGAAAAAATATTATTTGTAGTCTTAGCACAAGGACATGACTATTTTGTTATGAAGTCTGGCATTATGTGTTTTATCATTATGAAATTAGCTATTGATATTACATGTGATTATTTGACTGGTAGAATATACATATGAATTTGTTAATGGAATTATTTTATTTATCTTTGGCATATTATGTTGAAGTTTAATTTTAAAAGCATTTTGTTTTAGTTTTATACATTTTGTTAAATATTTATGCTTATTTGTGAATGTTTCCACTATATTATTATACTTATTAATAATTTGAGATCACCCCTTTCTTATATTTTATTTTCAAAGGAATCCAAGAAGTGTTTTATGATTGATAAGTAGGGTTATGCTATGGTATTAATGGTGTTCTCAAAAAATCATTTGTGTTGTGTGTAATTTTATAATGTGTAATGTAAAATTCATGTATGTAATCTATTTTTTAATACTACTACATGGATCAGTATTTCGGGACATGATTCCTTGTAATCATGCCAATGTATTAGAATAATGCACCAACTCTGGGCTTCTGAGTTCATGCCGTTACAAAGATATTCATCATCATTTTTCGATGTCTAATTTGAATCCTCCAACATTCGTCGATCGATAACCATTCTTAGTTCGAGGGTGACATCACAGGTGTTTTGTCAGAGCTTCCTTAGATGCTTTTTCAATTCTGTTTCAAACAGTTTTTTAATAAAAGGAATAACCGTCCACATTGTGTTTCTTATTATAATTCATTAATAAATCTTATTTAATGAACCTACAATCCACACAGGGATTTCAGTTACACAAAAAATTTGATGAGTTAATAAATGTCCTTCATTTATTGACCGTTGTTACACTATGGTTATGCCAACTTCCACTCAATGGTGGAATAAAAAGAATAAAATTACTTATAGTTATTTTATAAGTTTTTTCCCGAAAGACCAAAAATTAACATTTTCATCTGACTATTTGCAGATGAAGACTAGGTTCACCTAACTGAATCATTGCACCGCAAATCCAATGGTGGAATCACAATTTTATTCTGAGAACCGATTCAAAAGATAGTAAATCTTACACACACCAATACTAAACATACCTTAAATGGTCAAAATTATATTCTGGTCTCTCTGGGCCTCAGAATCACGTGCTGTAAATTTTTTCAGTCTCGACATAATTCCATTTAATTAAAATAAAATACAGAATTTTTGTGACATTAAATAATGATTCAAAAAATTTAAAAAGAACTGTAATAATAAAAAAATTAAAAATATCTATAGAAAACATGGTTTTAAAGGAACTCAACATTCTGACCCCAGGGATACAAAATATCATATTTTGCTATGAACACATTCTAAAGTATCCTATATAAAAAAGAGTGTTAAAATTGTACCATTACATTAATAAATCATTAATAAATATATGAGAATAAACTTAATGAGTTTTTATGTGGTAATGACCATATTATTTGATCAGATAATGCATAATAAAAGCAATCCCAACAAACTATGAGATTATAGCAATAATCTATTAAAACTTTGGTAAATTAAAATCACGATACACCTAAATGAATAAAATTATATGTATATTAGAATATATTTAAATGAATAAAATTCATTATATAACCATTTAAAGGAATTATAAACCCTAAATTGAAATATATTGGTTTATAACATGACATGTGTCTCAAATTATGAAAATTTAGACAAAACTACATTATTAATTTGGTATCGTTGGAAATGTGAACCCCATTAAATAAATATCATTAAATTAATATCAAAATACCCCTAATTTTATGTAAAACTATCATATAATAAATTCATTTACATTATATTCACCACATTGAGTAGGAAAGTGGTGATCATTGGATGTACCTCACAAATAATAAAAAGTTCAAAAAATGATCTTATATTAAATCTCCATTTTATTCTTACAAATTCAAACATATTATATGATAAATTAATTATTATTTTAACTCTAAAAATGAAACATATTTTTTTATATAATACCATATATTTCTTTATATTACTGATTTATTAACAATTCGATGTTAATGGTATGCTTCATTTAATATATGATTTTTTTAGTACATGTTTTGATTTTTATTCATTATCCTCATACATAGATCATGATTTAATTAATTTAATAATTTCAAAAATTAATGAAATATAAAATACATTCTACCCATGAATATTTTTAATAATCCTTAAATTTATAAATTATGAAATAGAATACACCATTCAGGGAGATTTTATGTCTTACTAACACATAAATGATGTTTCTATTTAATTAGTTATTTGAAAAAATTAATTAAAATGAAATATAACAATGTATATAAAAATTTCATTAGAATTTTAATTATATATATATATATCATATTATTTCAATTTACCTATCTTTAATACATTCTATGTAATGTATGGATGAATTTAATCGCTTTGAGAAGGTTGTAGTCCACAAGTCCATAAAAGAAGTTTTTATTTTTACAAAAAAAATTCTTGATGGAATATTTTATAAAATTATTTTAGAAGAAAAAATAAAAAATAAAAATCAAATATTTTATATAAAAAAAATATTTTCCATCATAATTCCAAACCATGAATGGAGGTAACGAAATAACGAACAACATCATTTCAAGAGGTTGTAGTTTACCGTACACAAGAATGGTTTGTTTGTTGCCCATTTGATTAAAGTGTGTGTAAGTGTATATATAACCAGTGTAATAAAAATATCTCATTATATTTAATATAATCAGGTTATTATAAATTCATGTAAAAATAATATTTTAGGGGGTAGATAATTAAAAAAAAGAAAAAAGTGTTTGAGGAATGATGTTACATATTCTCCGAGTTAATCAATTTGGTATACACCAAAGGGATTTATTAGATGGTTTTATTCCAAAAATATGGTGAATAAGATGGAGGGATGGATTTTTGGGATATTTTTTAGTAGAATATTTTGGAGCCATATGACATGAGAGGTGTTATCAAGTAGGAGGGTTGAATTTATTTTTATAGTTTACGATGAATGCCATTTTTATAAAATTATTAAAAAGGGAATTTTACCAATCATTATACTTGGTATTGTGGATCCAAAAAATAGTATAAATTATATCCAATGAATTTTAGGGTCTAATTATGAACATAAAATTACACTTCAACAAGTTATTAGGTAATTTTTTTACATATTTTTTAGTATTAGTCCTTTGTGATGATATTTTTCACTTAGTCGTTATAATTAATTTTAATAACATTCAAAAATATTTTTATTAAAAATCTAGGTTTACATTAATATAAATTATATATTACTTATATTAAAAATAAATATTAAAATTTTAAAATAACTAATAAATGAAGAGGAATAAATTAAACTAAAAATCATCCCATAGGCAAGGCGATTAAGAGGGTTTTTAATGTAAAAATGCTCAAATGTTTTCTATGTTTTTATATCGAATATCAATTATAAAATGATTTTAAAGAAAATTGTTTGATTATTTTATGTATAAGATATAAAATTATACTTTAATAAAATATTATTTTAAGATATAATTAAATAAATGAAAAGCCAATTTGAAATAAAATTCACCCTGTTTCACAATTCATCCAAAAACCAAACATCTAATAATAATACAAAAATTTCATAAAAAGTATAATAATATATTCCACATCAAAAAATAATATTTATTTTTTCATATAAGCATTTCAAATGTGTTAAAAACCATATTTAATAATGGTTAACAATTAAAAGAGTTAAAATTAAATTTTGGGTAATTACCATTTTTTATTCATAAAATATGAATTATTATTATCCTAGAATAATAAAATCTATTAGATGAGTATCTGAAATATTGATTTAATATAAAATATATAAATTTTATTGAAGACATAAATAATTAATATTTTAAAATTTATTGGTGTAAAATTTTTGTTGTACATAGAAAAGATGTTTTCCTATAAAAGTTATTTATTTATTTTTAATTAGTTCTAACATTAACTTATTCTAATTGTTGACCAAAGAGTTATTTTTATATAAATTTAAAAATAATATTTTCCACAATATGTTAATATAGTTATTAACATCATTTTTAATTGATATTTTTTATCTATAATAATATTTTACTAATAATTTTAATAGAATCTTATAATACGGTAAAACTAGACCACACATATAAAAAAAGATATTGAAGGGATAAAAATTGTGTGTAATATAAGAGAAATATAGTACACTCTACCACCCACTCATTACAATTAATGTATCCCTTGAAATTCTTCATTGTTATCAAAGGTACTTTACTTGAATGTTCATTTCATAGAAAACCACTTTGTGAAAATGAATACGGATATTTTCATTAAATATAAAAGATGAGAAGATAATGTTTACCCAACATAACACATTACCAGGATCCCCCATAGTAGAACAATGGTGGGAAGTGAAAACATGGATATGGATGATAAATATAACTATCAAGTTCTAATATTGAATGATGGAGAACATGGTTATGACGAAGTTATTGATGCAAAATTCATAACACAATGAGGCATGAAAATGGTCTTTGATAACATCAAAATTGTTCGAAATAGGACAACCATTTTCTTCACGATCATTTTAACTATGGTTTAAAAATATTCCCGAAAATATATACTTACATGATTTTAGGACAACCTAACACTTTGTTGTTCTTTGTTAAACATACACTTTATCTCTTATTCTAATAAATAAAGGTGAATTTTTAATTCATTAAGAATTTATAGATCATGATATCCATTAATATAAAATACTTCATTCCACCATTCATTATCACTAAAAAAATAATGTAAAAAGGAATAAAATATTCATAAATACCTTCTATGAAGAGATAATAAAATAATATAAAAAATTCAATAATTTTTTATTTTATATCTATTTTTGAATATCGCAGTCCAAACCATTAGAAATATGGTAACTAAATTTCCCAAAAAAAATATTTCCATAGTTGAACTATATATCATTATGTAGATATTTGTAATCACATACAGAAAATCTGATTCACTTCACTGTGTATTCTATAGAAACATGGAAATAAATAGAATTACAAAAAATACATACTGAAAATATAAAGTTTCATTATTTCATATTTTATTGGAAAAATTCTTATATCCAAAAAATGATGTGAACTTAATCAATGACAGAATGAACCACTCATCAAAATGCACTTAATTTGTTTAAATGTAATCAACACCATGCAATATAAATATTATTATCTGGAATTTATTTTAATCCAAAAAATATTTCCCTAACATAATGAACATATTTATTGATATATTTCTCTTAATAATATGATTTCCATAAACATCCTCATGCCAATAAATCACATTTATAGTCTATCAAAATGAATCAACATATTCTTCTAAATCCTTAGTAAAGATAACAAAATAATCAATGATCTTATAAATTTCACCATTCATATAACATAATTATTGAATGCAAATATATTAAAATTAAAATTATTATTTTTCATCCTTATTCCATAAGAATTATACCTCATCCTATTACTTAATACCTCTTTAATTTCACATATAATACGTAGTATCATCATCAGCAATAATATAACCATTACTCATACATCCTTTCTAATTCTTATTAATATATTTCCTTCTAAGATCTTGATTACCATAATGATCATTCATTCCACAATTAATTTGTTAAATTTTTACACGGTCCTATAGAGGAAAATACTCCCATACATTATGTTAATTAAACTATTAATATTTAATTTGTTTTCATGTGTCATTCTTTTCCACAATTAAAACATCTTATGTTACCTCTAATATATTCACATAGGCCATTCTTTCTAAATGATGGATGCGAAGGATACTGAATATTCATTTCTATATGTTCTACATTGCATATACTACAATCAAACTAATTCCTTCTCATCCATGGATATTATGTGAGTTGGATATGGTATATATTTTTATAAATGTAATATGAAATATAATTAAGAATGACAACAACATCCTTCACTTAAGTGATCATACAATTTGACTTCTATTTAGAAAACATTCCATCATAACCAACATTATCCCATTTATTTCTAGTTTATGCCACATAATAAATCCATAATGACTAGTGTGAGCATCACTTTTCATAGAAAAAATAACCAAATAATGAAAAATTATTTTTATGGTTTTAATAGTAAGAATCCTTAGGATAATCCTAGTTTATTAATATTTTTATTCTACTAAAACCCTTCTCAGTTTGTTGTATACAATTTCAAATTTTTAAATTCATATTCTATAAGGCCCCAGCCTTAAACCTTACTTAATCTTGATTTATTACAAGATAACACATTGAGGATCTTTTCAGGTTTAGAGTTTTAGAGAATTAGATCATGAAACTTGCATTACATTCCACATTTAAACAAAGTGGTTACATAAAATACAGTATTCATTCTTCCCATCAACAGAAACATATTTAAAATATAACACAGATTCTTTCTTGACACATCCTTGACACTATCATCACATCATGTACCGTTCCATTGACCTGTGACAAACATTTCAAAAACTTGGGATGAGCATAAAAAGCTCAGTAAGAGTTATAAAAATATGGAAAGGAAACATGAGTTCATATATACATTAGAATGAAATCACACTTTACCCATACAACATAGGCATATCAAATCATGAATAAATCATAGAAAACATAAGACATAAAGGTAACTTGAGGCATTCATAACATTCTTACGTAGGGAGTAACCCTCTTGGTTACGTTTGGAATACCCATCACAGTATATTCCCTAAATCTCTTCAGAGAAACCTTAACGTTTCACTCCTTCGCGTTACCCAATGCATTGGAGAGCTATATCGGGCTCACCCGTCCTTAGTTTATCACGGAACCACCCGTTTTCATAACAATGCCCAAGAACCATAACATAAATGTATCACATAAAACATGCATAAAGGAAACATAACATTTCCACATTTCAATCACAATATAACATTTTAGTATATTGAAATAATGAATCCATTCAAAAAGAAACCATTTCCAAAACCATTTAAAACATTTAATAAAGAGATTTTTGAATCAAAGTGTCCCATACCACCTTGAAGCTTAAAATTTTAAACCATTAATATCCATATAAATAAATCCTTAAAACCATTTTGAAAACATGGATATTAATAAGAACAAATAATTAAAACATTTAAACTATATTTTGGTTAAAGGGGTTTTACCAAAATTAGAGACACTTGAATACAGTAATTGAGGAATAACATTTATTCAGAACTTTATAATATCATGAGAATAAATGGATTCATGATATAATACTCCAAAGGACAGTATATAAACCATATAAGAGTGAATTGGTGCATAACAACAATGAACCCTCAATAGAAATGTCAAATGTGATGAAATCCCTTATAAAGAAGGTATCCTTAAATTAAGGACAAATCAATCTCAAAAATATGTGTGAAAAATATAAATACACCCAATATAAGTGGATATTAAGTGTAAAAAAATAAAAGGTCATTCACACATATTCAATGGATGACATATTCAATGGCTACATGTTGAACCCCAAGAAATCGAAATTGGGTTAAAATGTTCCCTTGACAGCCTAACAGCATCACATCAAAATGAGTTGATGAGAGATAAAAAGTGTATCTCATCACTTGGACATAAAATTTACATCAATAAGGATATATGAGAACATATCCCAACATAACAATATGTAAATTAAAAGACCCAACAAAATAAGTCTTTTAAAAAAAGGAGGGTGAAAGGTTCCCTTACCGACTTGGGTATCTTTCAAAACATACACCCCATGAAAGAAGGACAATAGATCATTGATGTAAATACTCATAAAAGAAAGTATATTACACAAAGAGTAGAATAATGGGCAGTACATACACCAATAAATGGAATTTGTGGCAAATGTAGCATAAATCTCACGGGAATAAAAGTGAGATGAAAAATCCCTTACGAAAACTCGGCACCCTAACGGCGCCACATAAAACTTCCGAATATGGATTGATGAGATAAAATTGGGCATATCATCACATTAAAATAAAATGTTCAGCAAGAGTAATATAAAATAACATCCCCCAACATTAAAAAGAGGGGCTTAAAATAAGTGACATAAAGGAGAGTACTTAAAAAGAAAGAGAGAGGTTAGATCTCTTACGAAAGTTCGGCAGCCTAACGGCGCCACTCAAAACTTCCAAAATGGATTGATGAGAGAGAATAGGGTCTCTCATCACATGAACATAAAAATTAATGTAAGTGTAATATAAAAGATCATCCCAATAACAGGAAAGATGAGCTTTAAAAGGAATGACATAAAAGTGTGTACTTAAAAAGAAAGAGAGGAGTAGGATCCCTTACCTCGGGTCCAACTTGACTCGATCGTTCTTTAATGTCCTGAATGATAAACTTGAGTTAATTTATAATTTCTTAAGAACCTTTTTCAAGCTTATTATTCCTTTTATATCACTTATTTCCATGTTATAAACATTATGTAATCATTAAGTTAATAATGATTGTTTTTTTGATATTTGGTTCTTAAGTCGAAAGTGGACTTCTTACAATTACATGTTATTCGCGTGGTCAAAGGTTATTTATATCCAAAATGACATTCCTGCTTTGGATATCATATATATCATATATATCCAGCATATACATGTATTTATAATATCACATAATCATTTAGAGTAAAGAAATGAAATGCACCGTTCATGGAGACGGTAAGCCGTACGTACGCATGAACGCTACTTTCATTTCTATGTCGTATTAATGGAATTAAAACTATATGAGAGGTATGTATATTTTAATTCCAGAATTATATTAATCATTTAGATGTATCATACATCATATATATCCATTATATATATGTACTTATAATAGTACATGATATTTTGAGATTAGAAATGAAATGTACCATTCATGGAGACGGTAAGCCGTACGTACGCATGAACGCTACTTCCATTTCTATTTCATATTTAATGGAATTAAAACATAATTATACATAATAGTATTTTAATTACAGTATAGTATCATATATTATATCATTAAATATACCCTTTATACGTACCACATATGGTAATAACGAATCAAATCACTTTGAGGGTGCGGTAGTCCGCACTTCCTTAAATGAAGATATCACGTATACCCATAATGGAAACCATAAAGGTATGCCCAAAATGTAAAATACAGAAGCTTAAGGAAAACATAAACATATTATATATCATATATAAAAATAGTGACATCATAATGGCCACCTTTGAAGGTGTTAAATGAGTATTGAACAATCATCATTTCGGGAGGCAGAATTTCGCCATCCACGGAAACCGTATGTTCTTTAACCATTTGATGTAGTTGTGTGAGATTGTAGCTCGAATAAATATTATAACAACATCCTAGTATATTTAAGATACTGGTGTTGTTACAAAATAAGTAAATAAAAAGAGTTTATGGGGTTGGAGAAGCAAAATAAAACAAATGAACATGAGAGAATGAATTACCTTTAAAAGTGTAACTCCTTTTGATTTGAGCCTAAAGGCTTCCTTTGAAAGGATTATTCCCAAAGGGAATCCTCTACGATTAGGAGAGGGATGTGGAGAGAGTAAATGGGCAGGGTATGGCTGATCCAAAGGCTTGAGGAGTGTGTGAAATGAGGTAGAGGTGAGGGCCTTTTATAAGAGGAGAGGAGGGGCACTTTTGGAAATCATGAAACTATTATTTTATTTTCAAAAGTGTTTAGAATTTATAAGGTCCCACATTGATATATTTCTAAGATAAGATGATAAGTCTTTGAAATATTTCCATCCAATAGTTTTTGGACAAGTGTAGGTCTTAGATTTTATATTATCGTTTCATTTTATTTAAACTGTTCATTAATGAGGTCATCGTTTCATCATCATGATGTCGTAATTGAATTAATTTATTTAATATCTAAAAATTATAAAAAAAATACTATGATGTAGGAAATCTTTTTAGCTTTCTAATTAATATTTATAGTCAAAATTTGGATTTGTGTAACCCCACTTAAAAACTGTTTTAGTAAAACAACTCATTTTTGTGTCAATTTAATTTTAACATTAAATAAATATATATTAATGTCATTTTCCAACCAAAGTGGCTCCATGGGGTCCCCAAGTTGACTCATGGGTTGTCTTGGTCGTCCATGACTCATCCAATAGGATTAGGACAAGTTTAATGGTGTTTGAATATTTTTATAATATCATTTTTACCTTAAATTACACTAATTACCTCTAATCGCGATTAATGAAAAAAAGTTACTATTCACCAAAAAATTATTTTCATCCCATTGAACCAAATTTTACATACTAATGATATCCATGTATGTAGGATTTTCAAAATTAAATACACATTAGTGGTAAACTTTCATTTAACTGAAAAATCAGTTTGCTTGATTACCACTTAGTGGTTTCACTATTCATCAAAAATTGGAGTTTTTCAGAAAATTACCAAAAATTCACCCTAAGATATATTTGATATTCCAAATTCAAAAATTATGTTTATATTACCCAATTCAAAGAATATAAGTAGAATTAATTAATTTAATAATTAACTCCCGCTGTCAAAACAAATAGCGTGTTTTTAAGAAACAATAAGTATCAAAAGATTGATACTAGTTTAAGTCCGATTTAAAAGTGAAATTAATTCCAACGACCACTGTTGGATTTAATGGTAAAAATATTTTCTAATTTCACTTTAAAACCAATTCAAAAGATTATCTAATCATATAAATAAATTAGATTAAAAAGAGGGTTTGAATTAAAACACAACATTTTACACTATTCATTAAAAAATGAACTTTATCGGAAAAATACCAAAAAATTACACAAAGTAAAATTTGATGTCCCGATTCTAGATAAGAGTTTTATTTGGTCCAAAATAATGTATAAGAGTGACCAAAACTATATTTAATGGCAGTTCTCCATCAAAAGGCGATAAGTGATCCTTTAGTGAAAACATGGGCATATACGCCTAAAATTGAATTCTTTCCGTATTTTAAGCCTCTATCCTTTATTGGATAAATGTAAAAACATTTAAAAACATATATAATCATATTTTAGTTATTTATATCCATTCCCACCATTACAACGGCTACATGTTAACTACCATTTAAAATAATATTATTTTATTATTAGAGTGCAACGTAAGATTCCCAAGAAACTCATTGTTGCGTGTTGGGTACGCCATCGAGCATAGCGTCCCCTTTAAAGTCATATCAATATTTTATTCACAAATATGGATAAATATGAAAATGTCATATTCTTTATTTACCTGGGGTGTTACATCCTTCCCCCCTTTTGGGAATTGCGTCCTCGCAATTTTTAAAATTGAGCTTGGAAACATCCTTGAAAGTCCCACATCGGAACAAGAGTCGGTAAAACAATCACTTTAAAATAAAGAAAGATAAGTACAGAGGTCACCCGAGTTAACCCATACTAGGACTCCATGTATGAAAATATGGACATGGAGGAAAAAAACAAAGGGTCATGTTCTGATGGAGAGTGATAGAAAACATGTTTAGGAGAAAGTTAACCATGAGAAAATCACAAACTTGTGATGGGTTAAACGGTATTCGATTCCTCAGTAGGAAAAGTTAATAGACAACATTTTTGTTTTAAGATACTTTTTATTGGGGAATTTATTCATAAGGAAACATAATCACTTATCATGTTGACTTTCAACTTTTATTATATTCCTTACACAAACTCATATTTTCTCTAAAAGACGAGTATTTAGGGAGACTTGTTTGCATTAAGAGTACTATAATCAACTTCTAGAGAATCACCTAATCCAAAAAAGAGAACTATATACATCCCATGTCTTTAGGCTTTAACCAAAACCAAAACCAAAAAGGTTAGTACAAGGCCAGATAATCCAGAAAAGGATAACCCATTAAAAAGAAAATCCATGCTTAATCTCCAAAATTTGTCCAACAAAACCCAAAGTTCAACGAGGACCATCCGATAAACAATTTGTCCATAAAATTCTTCAAAGTAAACCAATATAAGATTGAAACCCAAATATTTGAAGGATTTAGTCACATAGTCTTCCAAGTTAAATCGTGACATTTATCTCCAAACAACATCAGTTGCTCCTAAAGTCTCGTATTGAAAAGTAATTAACCTAATCACATATCCTCCATGATAGGTTAATCATTTTCATAAATAACCCAAAATCAACTTACTCTTAATTCATAAAATCATATAACTAGAAAGAATCAGTCAAACTAACCAGGGACTTCACGTAGTCCAGTGGTAGGCGATAAATACCAGTCGCACTTTGGTTGTGGGTTCGATTCCCGCAGCTTTGTCCGACGCGACGGGTAGTCACACGGTCTGCGTGTTGTCCTTTTTCCAAAACTATATAATTCTTAAATAATTCCCCAAAAAGAGATAAAATCATCAAAAATGATCATAACATATTTTAACCTCAAGTTTATCTAATGCCTTTCATTTTCCAGCATATCATATAATAACCCATAATTACCTCAAAAGTAAGGATCATATAAACTCTAATGGTTACCTTTATAATTATTACCTGAACTTCCACATGGATTGGTCATCTCGTACATGATGCATTAAAGATCATAACAAGGTTCAAGTGGTTGATCATGACTCCCTGATATTTGGTTTAGAACAACCATGAGTTTCCTCATTGAATCCTCCATTTTATCTAGTATCTTAATCAGAGAACCACCACAGTTTCCTTCAAACCTGTTGTCTCTTTGGTGCCTGCTAGATCCATCCATTCACTAAAAATAGAAATGTCAGTGTGAGTATATCAACAAAGCCATCATGTACTAATGAGGAAGGTAAACACTAAGATACACCTACTCATTCACTTTATCTAAAACTAGGACTCTTTCTGAAATCCTAACCATTATGGTAATGTCACTTATTCTTAAAGAATACCCTAACCTTTAAAGTTATCTAAACCGACCTTTGATACCAACTATAAGGCCCCAGCCTTAAACCTTACTTAATCTTGAGTTATTACAAGATTACACATTGAGGATCTTTTCAGGTTTAGAGTTTTAGAGAATTAGATCATGAAACTTGCATTACATTCCACATTTATACAAAGTGGTTACATAAAAGACAATATTCATTCTTCCCATCAATGGAAACATATTTAATATATAACACAGATTCTTTCTTGACACATCCTTGACAATATCATCACATCATGTAACTTTCCCTTGACCTGTGAAAAACATTTCAAAAACTTGGGATGAACATAAAAAACTCAGTAAGAGTTATAAAAATATGGAAAGGAAACATGAGTTTATATATACATTAGAATGAAATCACACTTTACCCATAAAACATACGCATATCAAATCATGAATAAATCATAGAAAACATAAGACATAAAGGTAACTTGAGGCATTCATAACATTCTTACGTAGGGATTAACCTTCTTGGTTACGTTTGGAATACCCATAACAGTATATTCCCTAAATCTCTTCGGAGAAACCATAACGTTTCACTCCTTCACTTTACCCAATGCATTGGAGAGCTATATCGGGATCACCCGACCTTAGTTTATCACGGAACCACCCATTTTCATAACAATGCCCAAGAACCATAACATAAATGTATCACATAAAAAATGCATAAAGGAAACCTAACATTTCCACATTTCAATCACAATATAACATTTTAGTGTATTGAAATAATGAATCCATTCAAAAAGAAACCATTTCCAAAACCATTTAAAACATTTAATAAAGAGATTTTTGAATCAAAGTGTCCCATACCACCTTTAAGCTTAAAATTTTAAACCATTAATATCCATATAAATAAATCTTTAAAACCATTTTGAAAACATGGATATTAATAAGAACAAATAATTAAAACATTTAAAACGATATTTTGGTTAAAGGGGTTTTACCAAAATTAGAGACACTTGAATACAATAATTGAGGAATAACATTTAGTCAGAAATTTATAATATCATGAGAATAAATGGATTCATGGTATAATACTCCAAAGGACAGTATATACACCATATAAGAGTGAATTGGTGCATAACAACAATGAACCCTCAATAGAAGTGTCAAATGTGATGAAATCCCTTATAAAGAAGGTATCCTTAAATTAAGGACAAATCAATCTCAAAAATATGTGTGAAAAATATAAATACACCGAATATAAGTGGATATTAAGTGTAAAACAATAAAAGGTCATTCACACATATTCAATGGATGACATATTCAATGACTGCATGTTGAACCCAAAGAAATCGAAATTGGGTTAAAAAGTTCCCTTGACAGCATAATGGCATCACATCAAAATGAGTTGATGAGAGATAAAAAGTGTATCTCATCACTTGGACATAAAATTTACATCAATAAGGATATATGAGAACATATCCCAACATAACAATATGTAAATTAAAAGTCCCAACAAAAGAAGTCTTTTAAAAAAGAGGAGGGTGAAAGGTTCCCTTACCGACTTGGGTATCTTTCAAAACATACACCCCATGAAAGAAGGATAATAGATCATTGATGTAAATACTCATAAATGAAATTATATTACACAAAGAGTAGAATAATGGGCAGTACATACACCACTCAATGGAATTTGTGGCAAATGTAGCATAAATCTCACGGGAATAAAAGTGAGATGACAAATCACTTACGAAAACTCGGCAGCCTAATGGCGCCACATAAAACTTCCGAATATGGATTGATGAGATCAAATAGGGTATCTCATCACATTACAATAAAATTTACAGCAAGAGGAATATAAAATAACATCCCCCAACATTACAAAGAGGAGCTTAAAAGAAGTGACATAAAGGAGAGTACTTAAAAAGAAAGAGAGAGGTTAGATCTCTTACGAAAGTTCGGCAGCCTAACGGCGCCACTCAAAACATCCAAAAATGGATTGATGAGAGAGAATAGGGTCTCTCATAACATGAACATAAAAATTACAGTAAGTGTAATTTAAAAGATCATCCCAATAACAAGAAAGATGAGCTTTAAAAGGAATGACATAAAAGTGTGTACTTAAAAAGAAAGAGAGGAGTAGGATCCCTTACCTCGGGTCCGACTTGACTCGATCATTCTTTAATGTCCTGAATACTAAACTTGAGTTAATTTATACTTTCTTAAGAACCTTTTTAAATCTTATTATTCCTTTTTTATCACTTATTTCCATGTTATAAACATTATGTAATCATTAAGTTAATAATGATTGTTTTTTCGATATTTGGTTCTTAAGTTGAAAGTGGACTTCTTACAATTACATGTTGTTCGTGTGGTCAAAGGTTATTTATATCCAAAATGAAATTCCTGATTTGAATAACATATATATCATATATATCCAGCATATACATGTATTTATAATATCACATAATCATTTAGAGGAAAGAAATGAAATGCACCGTTCATGGAGACGGTAAGCCGTACGTACGCATGAACGCTACTTTCATTTCTATGTCGTATTAATGGAATTAAAACTATATGAGAGGTATGTATATTTTAATTAAAGAATTATATTAATCATTTATATTTATCATACATCATATATATCCATTATATATATGTACTTATAATAGTACATGATATTTTGAGATAAGAAATGAAATGTACCGTTCATGGAGACGGTAAGCCGTACGTACGCATGAACGCTACTTCCATTTCTATTTCATATTTAATGGAATCAAAACATAATGGTACATAATAGTATTTTAATTCCAGTATGTTATCATATATTATATCATAAAATATACCCTTTATACGTACCACATATGGTAATAACAAATCAAATCACTTTGAGGGGGCGGTAGTCCGCACTTCCTTAAATGAAGATATCGCGTATACCCATAATGGAAACCATAAAGGTATGCACAAAATGTAAAATATAGAAGCTTAAGGAAAACATAAACATATTATATATCATATATAAAAATAGTGACATCATAATGGCCACCTTTGAAGGTGTTAAATGAGTATTGAACAATCATCGTTTCGGGAGGCAGAATTTCGCCATCCACGGAAAACATATGTTCTTTAACCATTTGATGTAGTTGTGTGAGAGTGTAGCTGGAATAAATCCTATAACAACATCCTAGTATATTTAAGATATTGGTGTTGTTACAAAATAAGTAAATAAAAAGAGGTTAGGGGGTTGGAGAAGCAAAATAAAACAAATGAACATGAGAGAATGAATTACCTTTAAAAGTGTAACTCCTTTTGATTTGAGCCTAAAGGCTTTCTTTGAAAGGATTATGCCCAAAGGTATTCCTCTAGGATGAGTAGAGGGATGTTTAGAGAGTAAATGGTCAGGGTATGGCCGATCCAAAGGCTTGAGGAGTGTGTGAAATGAGGTAGAGGTGGGTGCCTTTTATAAGAGGATAGGAGGGGCACTTTTGGAAATCATGAAACTATTATTTTATTTTCAAAAGTGTTTCGAATTTCTAAGGTCCCACATTGATATATTTTGAAGATAAGATGATAAGTCTTCGAAATATTCCCATCCAATAGTTTTTGGACAAGTGTAAGTCTTAGATTTTATATTATCGTTTCATTTTATTTAAACTGTTCATTAATGAGGTCATCATTGCATCATCATGATGTCGTAATTGAATTAATTTATTTAATATCTAAAAATTATAAAAAAAATACTATGATGTAGGAAATCTTTTTAGCTTTCTAATGAAAATTTATAGTAAAGTTGGACTTGTGTAACCCCACTTAAAAACTATTTTAGTAAAACAACTCATGTTTGTGTCAATTTAATTTTAACATTAAATAAATATATATTAATGTCATTTTCCTACCAAAGTGGCTCCATGGGGTCCCCAAGTTGACCCATGGGTTGTCTTGGTCGGCCATGAATCATCCAATAGGATTAGGACAAGTGTCATGGTGTTTCCATATTTTTATAATATCGTTTTTACCTTAAATTACACTAATTACCTCAAATCGCGATTAATGAAAAAAAGTTACTATTCACCAAAAAATTATTTTCATCCCATTGAACCAGATTTTACATACTAATGACAACCATGTATGTCGAATTTTCAAAATTCAATACACATTAGTGGTAAACTTTCATTTAACTGAAAAATCAGTTTTCTTGATTACCACTTAGTGGTTTCACTATTCATCAAAAATTGGAGTTTTTTAGAAAATTACCAAAAATTCACCCTAAGATATATTTGATATTCCGAATTCAAAAATGATGTTTATATTACCTAATTCAAAGAATATAAGTATAATTAACTAATTTAATAATTAACTCCTACTGTCAAAACAAATAGCGTGTTTTTAAGAAACAATAAGTATCAAAAGATTGATACTAGTTTAAGTCCGATTTAAAAGTGAAATTAATTCCAACGACAACTATTGGATTTAATGGTAAAAATATTTTATAATTTCACTTTAAAACCAATTCAAAAGATTATATAATCATATAAATAAATTAGATTAAAAACATGTTTTGAATTAAAACACAACATTTTACACTATTCATTAAAAAATGAACTTTATCGGAAAAATACCAAAAAATTACACAAAGTAAAATTTGATGTCCCGATTATAAAGAAGAGTTTTATTTGGTCCAAAAGAATGTATAAGATTGACCAAAACAATATTTAATGAAAGTTCTCCATCAAAAGGCGATAAGTGAACCTTTTGTGAAAACTAGGACATATACGCCTAAAATTGAATTCTTTCCGTATTTTAAGCCTCTATCCTTTATTGGATAAATGTAAAAACATTTAAAAACATATATAATCATATTTTAGTTATTTCTATCCATTCACACCATTACAACGGCTACATGTTAACTACCATTTAAAATAATATTATTTTATTATTAGAGTGCAACGTAAGATTCCCAAGAAACTCGTTGTTGCGTGTTGGGTACGCCATCGAGCATAGCATCCCCTTTAAAGTAATATCAATATTTTATTCGCAAATATGGATAAATATGAAAATGTCATATTCTTTATTTACCTGGGGTGTTACATATTCCCTTAAAATGTCAAACGAATTGTATAGAATATACCATTCCCATCCACTAGTTCTTGATTAATAATGGAAAATGTGGTGTTTTAAGGATGCCTCTTTGTACTTATTATCTAGATCAACATCCAATTGTATTATAGAGGCATTGATTTATATATAGGATAAAACTCACTCTATCATTTACCAAAAATAAAATGACATTTTATATAACATTAAACCATCCCTGAAACCATCCTTAGAGATATTCCTATATATATCCTTATAAATATCATATGGGATGTCACTAAATTTTTCCCAACCTAGTTCTAATGGATTACTAAAATTTTCATTCGATACCAAATATAGAGGCCCAAGAAAAACGTACATATATATTGGGATATCTTTGATTCATATTTATCTCATTACAAAAAATTCAAACCCTAGTACCATAGTAGTTTAGTGTATTTGAATTCATAGAACAAACTATTCTAACACGGTGAAATACTATTAATGATTCCAATAAATAGATTCCCCTTTTGTTTTTATACCCAAAACCATTATTAATAACATTGTGAAATGAAACATAAGTAATGGGTGAGAATATATGGACAATAAGGGCTAAAAAAGAGATACATAATTATAACACGAGAATAAATGTATGAGAACAAGATAAAATAATTTATAGATCATACCCTACATATTAATGATCATATAAATGATTCATGTCATAGATATTGAAAATTTGTATGATATGGATTTAATGCAAATCAAGATCATATTCCCTGAAATAATAACACTAGAATAAGACATTGAATTTTTTGAAGACAAATAAGTATATAAAATTATTTTCATAACATTCGAGGATTATCACTAAGGTCCTATTAGTGGAATGGGTTCACAATCAAAACAATTTTAGTTGTCATGGATCACTCCAAACACCATCATAGTGAGAAATTTCATTTACTCAACCAAGTCCACTCCCTATTCAAACCTTATATTAGAGATCCTTGTTTATATATCATTCCATCCCAATCTTACGTAACAGGGTTCACAAACCATTCCAACCCATAATTTTTGAATTGATTTCACTCCTCTTTCTCTCCATGTATTGTTGAGCTACGTTAACTTCCTCTATGAACCCTTTCAGATTAAACCATTTTCACTCCTTGGTCTAGACCAATCAAAATCATGATATATAAATCATTATCAAATTCACTATATTAAGATATAGGTCCCTACAACCAAAAATAAAATATTACATACATATTATAAAAGATAAAAAATTACATCAAATCGTGACCCATAAAACTATATGGGTTTCCAAAAAACATATCATAACCCATGAAATGAAATGGGTATCATAATAATTTCATAATATCATTACCTAAAGAGAAGAGACAGGACTCATAATCATTTCATTAAGGAATTAATCATAAAAAGAAGTTGTATTCAACAGCATTTAACCTATATAATAGAAATTAGTTTCTGAAGCATGATTCTATTTAACAATAAACCATTCAGAGAAATAAAAAGAATGTTTTCCCTTTATCATATCCCTAAAAAAGTATCAACTATCATAAAATTTCAAATATTATATAGAGAATGGTTTTTATGGGTATCTTAGAACATCACTTTTTAAAAGATATAATATAATTTAAAACTTCTTATGTGAATCCTCTTTGCAAATACATAAAGGAGTCAGGAATAATTGTATAAAATATTTCATGAGTAAAATATCATACAATATTTGAAAAAACACATTAAAACATAATGAATTTCTCAATTATATTTCTTATAAATTAATAATTTAAACTTATTTAGGAATCATGGAATTTTTTTAAAAAATAATTCTTTGGATACTAATAAATGAATCTTTATAACATTTTGAAAAAAATTTTCCTTGAAAACATAAAAATAGGATTGGAAATAATTTTGAAAACGATTCATTTAAAAAAATTTGAATTCAAATAACTAAATATTTAAAACTTTTACAACACATTTTAACCATAAAACCTTTTTGAAAACATTATTCAAAAACATGGGTTTGAAAGATCATTGATTTCAGACCACAGAGAGTGATACATTAATCTATTCTTATGAAATAATTCTTTATTATTTTAAAGTAAAAAATATAGGATAATGGAATAAATACAAGAATATTTCAACAATAACAATAGTATAAGATAATTAATTAGAGTTCTTTAGATAGAGATCATAATATTTCATTAATGGAAGCATAATTATAAACTATTCAAATAAATGATAAAATTATAGCCATAAATAGTTACCACATTGGTGACATTAAATAATTATCCATATAATAAAATAACATTAATTTATTCTTATAATACCATGATATTAATTAATTTCATGACATAGCCTATCAAAGGCTATATATAATCCACAAAAGAGGTTTTCAGTTTTACAAAAAGTAAAAATCATGAAGGTCTGTTTTACATAATAATTTAGGAAACATAAATATATCATAAAATAACATATATATTATAAAAACATTGTTTTCATCATAATGATAAACCATGAGAGGTGGTAAGGGAAAAAAACAACATCGTTTCTTGTGGCGGTATTTCATCGTACTCAAGAATGGTAATTTCAATACCCATTAGATGGATTTATGTGTATGTGTTGGTAAAAAAATTGAGTACAAATAATATATTGATTATATAAAATATATTATATAATTATGGATAAAAAATGAGATGATGGTATGGGAATGAAAATAAAATGATGGACCTTGAATAAAGATGTTACCTCCACTTTAGTAACACTATTTTGTTTTCTCTAAAGGGATTGTGTTAGTAGATTTATATCAAATGTGAGTATTTAGTGCTATGTTCGGGATTTTAATAGATTATAATATAAGATTTTGGATTAGACAAAGGGATTTGTAGGTGTAAATATGTGGGAGGGGAGAGTTCCCTTTTATAGTGGAGGGGGAGTGGTATTCTTTTGACTTTTTAAAATTGGATATCCCCCCACGTTTTTCCCATGTCATGTGGCTCGATTAATGGTAAAAATTAGGTAAAATTGAGTATTTGGTCAAAATATAAACATCCAATGGATTTTTAACAAGATTCACGTTCATTTTAGGCCTTATGTTTAAGGTTGAGTCATTTTTTTATGCAAATTGTTATTATAAATCATTGTAATTAATTTAAATAAAATTCACATTTAATTTTTTAAAAACAAAACTAATTTTAAAATATTATAAATTATAAATTTATATAGAAACAAATATGGAATAATTTTTTTTTTCAAATTCAGGTATCAAAATAACTAGAAATAATCATAAATTTAATTTCGTTGATAGGACGATAGAGCAGTTTTATAGATCAAAAAAGTTTAAAAGATTGATATGTTTTTATGTCAAATATATTTTTTAAATTGATTACAATGATCTAAATTGGACTATTATATATATATATATATGATCTAAATAAACATAGAAAATGTAAAATAATTTTTTTTATTACAAATAAAATAGATTTATATTCATTTTTAAACAAAATTTATTGGTTTTCAATATTCGTCATCAAAAGAAAATTCTAAAAAATAAAAAACAAATCACCCAATGAAAATTATGATATTAATATTGGAAAAATGGAAATTAATATTTAAAATAAAAATTTTAAATGTTTCCAAATCATATTTAATAAGGGATCTGAAATAATTTTCTTCTAAAATTACCTTCTAAAAAAAATACATCTATATTATTCATAAAATATAATTTTTTTATCTTATACACATAAAATATATTGGATGATTTTCCAAAATAATAATTGTAATAAAATATTTATATTTTAATTAAATTTTTATTCCAAATTTTGTTTTATTATTCATTGAGATAAAATGGTTTTTGTTCATAGAAAAAAAAATTCATAGAAAAATAATTTCATTATTTTAAAAATTTTCTCACACTCATTTATAAATTTTTTTTGAAATAGATTCATTTTATATACTTGTGTTTATAATATTTTCACAATTTAGTTAATTTTATTCATAAATTCCATTCCAATGGAATTGTGGTAACTATAAAAATATTTTAATATTATTATTAATAGTATATTGTAGATCGGTAAAACATGTCCTTGCTTATTAAACAAAAATTCAATGAGACTTTGATTTTCTATAACATATAAAAAATACTATTTTATGTGTAACGTAATCAAATATAAGTGTTGCATAAAGCAAATATTTAATTTATTTGTGTAAAATAGTATCTATATTTACTGTTATACGAAATGTAATATATTAAAAGAATAAATTAATGGGAAAAAAATTATTCACAGAAATATTGGGGTGTTGTAGTGAATACCCCAAGGTGTATCAAGATTATATTTTTATTTTACCACCCTAGAGATAGGCCATGTTTATTATGGAATGTATCACTCGTATGGTGCCCATTTTAATGTAATATTATCAAATTGAATGTTCTGGGTTGGAGGAACTTAAGGCCCAACATAATTACCTAGAGGATGAAGGATTTACAAAACCTATTATATCATTGTGGGATTCACCTATCCATTATTCTAATATGATAGAGATTATTCCCAAACATTTTTTTAACTATTTTTATTTAAATTGATTGAAATTAATTAACTAATATGATTTTTTCTATTATTTAATTAATTTGATAGCATCAATGATGGAAATGATGGATTTAAATGTTTGACCTGTGGTCATGATACCACAACTTGAAGGTCCTTGCAAATGATATACCAACAAAAACATTATAGAGCTGGTATTGGCATTATTATTTTATGGTTATTCCATTTGGTATTACTAACTCCCCCTTAGTGTTTATGGGTTTCATTCACCTAATCATTCATCAGTTCTTTGAAAATTTTGTTGTTGTGTTCATGGATGACAATTATTTTTACTCCAAGTTAGAGGGGGAGAAAAAATACACTATTTGGATGACATTATTAAAACCATGAATGAACATCATCTATATGTTTTTTTTTTCAAAAATGTCAGTTATATATCTAAATGTTAAATTTCTATGTAATTTTTTATCTGTGAGGGGAATCATAGTGGACAAGAAAATATAAATAAAGTGATTCCCTAGGAAAATCACATAAATGTGTGTGAAATTTGATGATTTTGGGTTTTTTTGGTTATTATATTATTGTATTTTTCATGATTTCCCCAAGGTTGGATATTTGAAGACTAAATTGACCTATAAGGGTGTGAGTTTTTAGTGGAATGAGGTGTTTTATAAATTTATTTTGGATATAATGTTGTGGATGAATTTAAATCCAGTCATCATTATTCTAAAATTAGGGTTTGGATATGATGTTTTTTACCGATGCATCTAGTATAGGTTAGGGATGTATCTTATTTCATTGGAAAATGATAGTGGACTATAGTTCTTCCATGTTATTACATCATGAGAAAAAATACCCTACCAACATTCTTGAGTTGTCCAATGTTATGAATCCTCTCAAAATGTGTCATCAAAACCCCTTTAGATTCCATTTTAGAGTGTATTAATATCAAAAGTTCCTAAAGTATATTTTTACCTTGATGGATATAAAACATATTATTGGGAATAATTTTTTATATAATCATTCATTTTATTTTGATATTGAATACACCCCTTAGAAGGGAAATTTGTTTATTTATTCATTGAGTATAAAATTACCATCCCAATATATGAAGGAATCAGTTGAGATGTGGTATTTGATGAGTTTGGATAAAGAGATGAGCTTGCTAGTGCAAAATGCTGGCGTAATGCTGTTTGTGGATCAAATGAAAGATGACTAATATTTTTATGAGTGAGTATTCTAAGAGAATTTTTAAGACATTGTGTTCTAAATAAAAACAAATTAAAACTAGGTTAGGGAGACCATAGGTGATTGGTATATATACCTTAGTGGTAATTGTTTCTTCTGTTGAATGATGGGTATTCAATTTCCCCTATGGAAGGATTGGTTGATATTGGACATTTATCTTGTTTTCCAGACCACCCATGAGATATCATGATGTATCATGACTAGAGGAATAGATTTTTTGGTAGGTGATGAGGTGGTAAATTCTGACTTTATATCACGTTGGATTAATTTTTAGAGAATTATGGTGAAACACCAGAGACATGAGGGTTTTTAATATCCCATACCCATTCCTATATGGATGTGGGAGTCATTGTCCATGGATTTCATGATTGGTTTCCCAAATATAGCTAGTTGGAAAGATGTGATTTGTTTATACATCATTTGAATCATGAAATCAATGTGTTTTAAAACTATCAAGTAGACTACAATGGTAGATTAGCTTTGGGACATGTATGAATGAGATAATGTTAGATGTCATGTTGATACCTATTCCATTGAATCTGAAAGGGAAATAAGGTTCACATCATGGTTCTGTAATGGTTTCTAGTATGCAATGGTTTCCATGATTAGATTGGTAACGAATTATCAACCACAAATGGATTTACTAATAGATAATGAAAACCATTTTCTTGAAGATTATATCTATAATTGTGTTATGGTTTTTTGTCTATCATGGAAAAATAATTTTCATGGAAATGTTTTTTTCTATTTAATAGTTCTTATTCCATGATTAGGAGGGTTCTCTTTTGAGTATTTGCATGTTGATGTATTTTTTGTTTGGAAGAGTTGGGAGAGTGGTCCTTGGATGGGTTAACTCTCATTCTAGAGTCCATGGAGATGGTATAGTTGATTAAGATGAAGTTGATCATGGAATTGATTTTTCATAAATATTATGCAGTTTATCATCATTAGTCTCTAGAGGTTGAGGCTAGTGATTGGATTTTTCTTAAAGATTCACCTCAGTTGGGAAATCATTGGTTGGGTATGTACGATATGTTGGTACACTAGTTTGGGGTCCAATTTATGTTTTTTGGATAATTTGAGAAGGTGTTGTAATAGGTGGAAATTTCTTTTTATTTAACTTCTATCCACATCATGTTCCATGTTTCCTAGTATCAGAGGTATGTATCATATCTTACCAATATTAATGGATGAGAGAATATTGATCTTGATAATGAAACCACATTATTTGCACAGATAGTTCATATTATGTATTTCCAAGAGAAGTTACTACATGATAAAATGTCTCCTCTTGTCTAAGTAATATAGTAATAATAATGGTGTCTACTCTAGTGGTAGGAGAGGGATTTTTTGTTTAGGGATAAGTGGCCAAAAATATTTTTTATATCATGAATCTAAATGGTTTTTTTAGAAAATAAATTTTTTACGGTGGGAATAGTATAATAGCTTGTTTCTATTTTCAAATACAATCCTATATATAATTAATTTATATTCATTTATTGGGAGAATGTACGAGCTTCCTTGGGATGTAGATACATTTCATGGGATAATGATTTAATTATTAGGGATAAATTAATGTTTGAATTATTGAACTCTGCGTAAAAATGTATTAATGTCGTAGAAGGGTTTTTATAATGTTTTTAGAATTCCTATAATGTTGTTTTAATGTTTTTATTCCCAAACCAATAGTATTTATTGTTTTATTATGATTTATATAGAGTATGTGAGGGGTTACACTATGTGAAATCATCATGTGACCGATGTTGTGAAATAGGTTCAGTGATAGATGTTTTTACATGTTTTGTTGTGAATTCTTGTCGCTGACTATTAAAAATCATTTTATAATAAAAGGTGGTATGTTTTTTCTGATGAATTCTAGGGAATTCATGATTTATAATTGTATTAGTCACTATGTTATCTTTGAGATTTTTTCTTCCGGAATATTTTTAGGGTTTAATGAATCAGTTGACCTAAATCATCCATCTATCGACCACTATCTAACTATAATTATTTTGGAGACCATCACCCCATCCATGTTTCTTCATTCAATGATCGATTATTAGGGTTCTTATGTTGTTCCTATACATTTAAGTTTTTATTATATTTATTCATTAATTTAGTTAAGAAATTATCATTGGATTAATATCGTATAAATATTTATTATCAAATATCAGTTTAAATCAATCTTTACTGGTTTAATTTCTTTACATTTCAATCAAATATAAAAGTCTTGTTTTCTAGTCACCATTATTGATTGCGGAAAGTTGTATTCTTTTTTGAGGTGAATGTTTTTTATAGTAAGTTGGTGAAATGAATTTATTATCATTATTCATTAATTCATTGTTTTTTTCATTAATTTAAAGGGACATGTGGTTTCAATGTATTTAATGAAAAAATCTTTTAATAGGGGTTTTTATTTTAAATTGTTATTTTTGATTCTGAAATGTTTTTTTAAAAATGAAATAGGATTACATATTATTTTATAATGTTTTATAATAATGAGAGCATGTTTATTAAATTTATTTTGTGAATTAGAACTTTGGAAAACATGGGTGTGTTTGGATAGAGACATGTGTAGCCTCAGACTATGTGAAACCACTAGCATGTATCCTTTTTTGATATTGATGGACTATGTTAGGACTAAATATCAGTTGTATCCAATGTTATACCTAATTAATATCTTTAGTGTCTATTAAACAGTGTCCCATATGCTGTGTCTTAACTCAATGTGCTTTGGGATTTATGTTTATTTTCCACATGATTATTTTTATCATGGATTTTCTCTCACATGTTTTTATATTAGGCCCTATCACATGGATTCACATGATAGTGTTTCATGGAATTTTTCTATTACATGAATACCGATAAATTCATGGATTTATTATATGTTATATGACTTATAATTTTAAAATATATGGTCAATTGACATTATTGTATTTAATGAAAACCAAAGAGAATTATATTTAAAAATAAATTTGATTTATGAAAATTGATTTTTATAATTTTTCTATTTTAAAATTTATAACTATTGAATTCATATTCTTTGATCATATATAGGCTCTGGGAGGGTATCTCTATTGGATTTATTCTAATAAAATACTATTTCCATTGGGTAGTTTTATATTATATATTTTAGGATATATTTAATGGTAATGGAATCTTAAAGCACATCAACTTCTCCTTTTGTCGTCACCATCGGTTCGGGTTGGTTTAGAGGTTACAATAAATATTATTTGAGATTTTTGGTCTAAATTTATTCATAAATTCATGTTTAAATGGTTCTTATTAGACTGTATATATTTGGTTGTATATTTCATTTCAAATTGTATGTCACGACCCGTCCCCCGGGGCCCGTGCCGCGACAACCCCAGTCCTGCCATCCAAAGGCTAGGGGATGGAAAATAGCACCGAAGGTATTATCCTTCAACTGGGAGGAATTAAATGAGTAACTATACAAATACACACTCACAACCCTATCCCATAATGAAGAAAAGGAAAACATGAATACCACTAAAACAGCCACTGAGTGTAGAGGTACAATCTATAAGTAAAATGGTCCAGAATACAAACCCAACAAAAGAAGAACCATAAACAAGTGAGTACAAGGTATCTGATAATTCTAATGTAGTAAATACCTCCTAAAGGTTAGGTGTAGAATAGATTCCAGAAGCCGTTGGAGTACTCCTCACATGTCTGATAACACTGGGAACCAATTGGTCCTGGACCCCCAAGGTCTCTATCAAATATTCAGTCGTATGTACAATACATGACATGTGTAGGGGAAAATTGTTCATGGGAAAGTGATAGTATAATCAGTAGGGATCACATTCCACCAAGAAAGGCCACAATGAAAAATTATTCACTCAAAATTATTATCTCATATTGGACCTAGTGGCCCTGTAGATAAAAAGTAGTCAAGAAGACCTCAGTGTCCTGGTAGACAGGCATTGTCATGAACCATCCCCTGGAGCCAGGGCCACGACAATCCTAGGTCATCCTCCCAAATGCCAGGGGATGGCAACTAGTGTAAAATTCATTATCTAGAATGTTGGTAGAATTTTTTGAGTATATGTATATAAGAATACTTACAACCCCGACCCATAGTGCCGAAACTAAAAACATGCATACCATTGAAACAAACACTAATAGTATAGGTACAAGAAATATGTATAATAGAATAGAATACAACCCCCAAAAAACTATAAACATGAGATTAAAAGGTCTCTCATAATCCATTCGTAGAAAATCCTTCTTTAAGGGTGGGTGTAAAGTAGCATTCATAAGCCGTTGGAGTAATCCTCGCTTATCTAATCTCACTATGAAATACCATATCATGGACCACCAAGGATTCTGTTAAAGCAACAATCATCATCACAATACACAAAAAATGTGGGTGAATCCCGTGTTGGGGTGAGTTACACAATACTCAGGACCCCTATAGAAAAAGAAATACCACAAAAATAATATTACACACTATGAATATACAACTCACACTCGTATTACCTAATGTATAGAAAGAATAATTTTTAGTCATAAATATGAAAATATTGTACTACATAGAGACTCATCCCAGACGTGTCACTGAGGTCAACTCATCTATTAGTCCACTGAGGTTATCTTGGCTACTTATCGTCTGTCGATCCACAGAGGTACGCTCTAGTGCTTATCATTTGTTGGGCCACTAAGGTCTACTCGATGCATTCTCATCTGTCGGGCCACTAAGGTCAGATCGCCTTCAAGGAAAAGGAGGATCACTCATCTGCCTAGCCATTGAGGTCCACTCAGATACTGGGCCACTGAGGTCTGCATGTCACTTGTCATCACAACCAACCATAAGATTTTCTCTCGTAGCACAATTTATTCCCAATGAATGTAATCATCAATCCATCATCCATAACACAACCTCCAAGTAAATGAAGATGAATTATTTCAAAAGATCATTCTCATCATGAGGGTTACAATGCCACAAACAACTTATTGATCTGAGGTACAATTTGAATGTTATGACCATTTTACTGAAAATCAGTACGTTGGGTCCGTGTCCGGTCCGACTTTGTTGGACCGAGCTGCGCAGGATCAATTCTGACCCATATCTGACCTGGTCTGCTAGGCCTGGACAAGATTGACTGTACTATGGGTCCAGCCGACAGGACCACCTGGGGGTGGCCCGCCTTCTCTTGTTGGGCTTGCTGTGATTGGGTTAGCCAACTCCGAAAAAGATATAGTGGTCAAACTGCGTCTTCCAAACACCCTTTGGGTTGACATGGGGTCCACCACCACCACGAACTAGCTGCGAGACATGATATAGAAAACATGTCTACGGGTTCCATTGACGACCATTGTCGGTGGCCCGATCGACTGCTCACACCAGGATTCCAAGGGCCCCATTTTGTGCACAACCTCTGCTAGTGTCCCCTGGGCACCTCCAAAAACCGGATTTCATGAGACTTCTCTTCCACCATTTTATGTCACCGTCTGCTGAAGTCGTTATTCACTAACACCAGCATTTCAATGTTCTCTTCTTCGGGCCACCAGGTCTTCTCTAGTGGCCAGTTTTCTGATCCATGATCATATTTGAGATCCTTGGGTTGCCACCGTCCCTATTATGACCTCAAAGATGTATTTTCGTCCATCCAGAGGTTTGGTCACAATGAACCCATAATTTCCCATAGTGGAGGGATCAGAGCATTATCCTTTTCAAACAGAACCATTTACATTAGAATTAAAAAAATTGGAGGAGGTTTTAAGAATTATATACTATATATTCCCCAAATTAAAGCCACAAGTTCAAAAACCTCCTTAAATAGAACACATGATCCTCGAATCATTCCATTCGTTGAATGATTCGATTTCATCATTGATATTTCAAAATAGGAAAGACAAATTAATCAAAAGACCCCTACCTCAATTTTGGATCATTCATTGTCAAAGAATGAACCACTATCATTCGTCATTCCTTGATTCACAACCCACCGTTGTTTTTGGATGCCCTTTGAAGGTTGGAAGAATGGAGGGATAATGTTGCTCGTCATCACTGGTGATTCATCGATTGTCACTCAACAATGATAAATCTCCATGTTCATAAAAATAAAATCGTTCCAATGATCCCATATTTTATTAACCCATTAAATGGAGAAAACATATTTCAGTTTTTCTGTTATGTTGTGTTGCAGTGTCGTTACACTATTTTATTTATGAAATTGCATTTCTTTTTTTTTTCTGCAATAAAAATTCAAAATTTAAATAAAATATACTAAATTTTGATTTATTTTTCCATAAGAAAATTATTTTATTAAATTTTCATTAAATTTATAAAAATAAATTATACCCTCTATACATGATGGTCATGGTTAGGCCCTTTCATAGCTAATGTCGTCATTCCTGGCCTAATGGTGCTCTCAGATCTTTAATGTGGTCACCCATTTAGTAGTTTAAAAAAATTAATATGTGCTCTAATTTAAAAAAACATAAAAAATTGGTCCAAAATTTTTATAGGCTCGTGAGGCCATGGAATCCAGTTCCGTCAGAGATCCACATCATGAAATAATCCCACATAATTTCAAAAAATATTAATGGAATTTCAGTAAATTACATTACCTACACTAATAGGTCATTACATATTTGAAATCCAAAACATCTGCTAAACAAAAAATGGTGGTACTGAGCTCGGATATGAGCCTCCCACTCACCTGTTCTCCCCTATAGATCCTTGTGCTACCACTGGACATGCACCAGAGGAATTGAGTGTCTATTAAAGACCCACTCCATTCGATCCTCAATCTATACTAGGAACTCCGAAAACATCATCCCATCATCAAATGTCAAACTCTCCCCTCTTCAAAGACATGCGAATGATCATACATGTACCTCCTCATATGAAATATGTGGAATACATTATGCACCCAGTGCATCTGTGGGGGAAGAGCAACACATAATACCATCTCGCTAACTATGCTTAGAATCTAAAAATGTCTGATGATTCTCAGAGATTGCCTACCACCCCAGCCGAATCATCAAAATCCTCTTTAGGGTGTGAACCAAGGGAACACATGGTCTCACTCCTCAATATCCAAGGGACTCTGTCTTCTGCTAGGATAATATTAAATCCCCTTCTCTAAAGTCTCATCTGGTCCTAGATGACCTGAACATTCTTAGTGATAGAATATATAATATTTGGACCCATGTGTGTTGACCCCCCTTGGTCTGTCCATCAAAATAGTAATCTACATGTTCACCCATAAAGAACCTTGAATGGTTCCATACCATTGATATATTGGTAGTTTTTGTTTTACACGAAATCCACTTACGGTAGATTATCCTCCCAACTGCGCAAGAATCTCATTATATAAGCACAGGGAATTTTCTCTAAAACCTAGATATTCAACTATGTCTGACCATCTGTCTGGGGGGAATATTGTGCTCAAGAGCATATATGTACCGAATTCTTCATACAATACATTTGACAACCTGAATGAAAAGTGTGTGTCTCTATCTAATACTATCTTCGATTGAACATAGTGGAGTTGAACTATCTCATGCATGAATATGAATCACATGCTCTCTACAAAACCATACTCCTAGACGGTTTGGAAGTTAGAAGACACATTGAGTCAGTTAATAAACTCCTAGATAGTATTGGGACCCCTAGATGTGATGGATAAATTTATCATGATGTATAACGAGATACCATCCCATTTACACTCTATCACCTCAGGCAGTTGATTCATGTCTGTAGAAACCAGATGTTGACCCTTTACATTGTGACAAGTGAGGCAAAGATAAACAAACTCTACTACATCCTTATTTGTCCCTGGACAACAGTGCTATCATAAATGATCCTGGAACTTCTGTGTCACTTCTAGATGTACCTCGAAAGTGTAGGTGAGGAACTCCCTTAGAACCTCCTCATGCTATTTCACAAGCACAATGGTTCACCCTCTTAAAAAGAGGATGTAATCCCCACCTATAAAATATCCATTAAGAGATTTTACTAAGGATAAATGGGCTCTCAGACCCTGATATCAACATCCACAATATTTTCCACCCTAACTCTCTGTATGAGTGTGGGAGTGAAAACCATTGACTGATGATAATCTACTCTTTCACCATCTTTGAAGGATATCTGTACTGTTGATAACATATCTGATGCCTTAGTCGACAACTAATATATATATATCCTATTTAGTGAATCCTCTACGACATTTCCATTATCAAGATTATAGAAAATATCAAATTCATAGATCGGGATAAACTATATCCACCTCCACTACCTCATGTTCTAGTATTTCTGGGAGAAAACATACCTTTGAATTTTGTGGTATGAGTAGATGGTAAACTGCTCACCCATCGAGTCATACCTCCACATTATCAAAGAAAACACCACAACTGATTGATCTAGGTCATAGGTCATGTAATTCTACTAATTATATCTCAACTACTATGAACCATTAGAGATCACTATCTACTCTTGTATCAGGATACAACCTAGTCTGGTCCTTGATGCGTCAGATAATTCTACATGCCCAATGCCCTCCTCTAGTAATCTCAAGATGGGGCACCTGTCAGTATCCACCTCATCTCCTAAAAATAGTTTTGAAAATTTTCTATCCATATGAAGGTTTTTCCATTTTGTCTAAAAGCTGATAAGGGTGTTGTATTGACTTAAAAGGTAGTCACAAACCTCTAGTAGTGTCCAGCCAATCCCAAGAAACTGTGAACCTCAGTTACACTCATGGGTGGCTCCCAGGAAACCACCACCTCTATCATTGCTAGATTCACTATAACTCCAAACACTGAAATGATGTATTATAGTAGTTGAATCTCCGGAATCTATAACTAACACTTCAATATTGTCTCATAAAGCTGGCACTCTAAGAGTTTATTTAGGACAATCTGCAGGTCAGTAGCATGCTCCTCTTCATATGACAAGTATAGTAGGATTTCATCAATAAAGACCATGACAAACCAGTGAAGGTATGGATATAATATCTTATACATGAGTCTCATGATCATTGATGGGTTTTTTTCATGTCGAAATGCATCACCAAGAACTCATATTTTCCATACCAATATCTAAAGGCTTTCATCAGCACATCCTCATCCCATACATGAAGTCGATGATGGCCGGATCTAATTTTTATCTTCGAGAACTATATTTCTCCATTATGATAGCCGAATAGGTCATAAATCCTTGGTATTGGATACTTGTTCTTCATGTTCACCTATTTCAGGAACCATATGTCCACGAAAAACCTAAAAATATAATCTAACTTCTTGGAAAACAACACTAGGGATTCCCATGGTGAAACACTGGGCCTCACGAAGCCCTTCATCTACTAAATTCATGAGATGCACCCTCATATCATTATGATTTTTAGGATCCATCTGATATTCTTGTGTGGATATCGGTGTTGTCCTAGGTTACAGAACAATGTTTATGTATACCTTTATGAGAAGAAGTAATCTCTTATCATCTTCAGGAAAGGCATCTTGATACTCGTTCTCCACTACAGGAAAGTGAGGACACTTCTCATTCAACGCACTGATGGTGAGGCTAGCCAACTGGTGAGTGATCAACTTGAAACCCTCAGAGAATTTAAATCATGTGTTACAGGTGTTCCCTTCTCACTAGTGAAGGAAAACCAAGTTCCATCTCTGTGGAAACAACACACTCTACATTTAAAGTAGTCGATCATATCATGAATTGTGGATAAAAATTCCATACCAAGGATAAAATTGTATACCATCTACACTGCTATTAAGAGATTATAGCTGAAACTCTCTCCACCTAGAGTAAGCTCACATAGCCAACACCAGTGTGTAATATTTGAATCCCCTCATATATAAGTCTATAATAGTAAGGATCAAGCTAATGGATCCAATGGAATCTCTATGATCTGGGCATGATCAATAGAACGGAATGAGTGACTGTAACAAATGCCTATAAGAAATAACGATAAAGTGGAGAAGAAATACATCATACCTTTGATCATCTCCATAGCATACTGTTCATTGTCCTACACCGCCTGTAGTTGGCCTTTCCCCTATTCAATAGCTCCCAAAGCACATGGTGGACCACCTAGGGGTGGTGAAGGAAGCTCATCGAACCTCATCCCACCGCTTGCTACTCTGTTAGCTCGCCCACCATGTCGGCTGACCTAAGGATCACCTTGCTCAAACCTCAACCTCTTCCTCAGTGGTCCCTTAGCCATATTCTTGGTCATCTATATGGAGAGCCTAGAAATCATTAACCATGTGCCCCTACCAACTGCATGAGTAACATAATCCGCACCTTCGAAAATACCCTCAACCATATTGGTTTGGTACTACTAATGATGAATCCTATCTTCATCTACCAAAATTACTAGCCCCTTGGGCTACCTGTGTCTGCTAAAGGCTTCCCACAACTGAAGAATATGCCGCCTAAGATCTACTAGAAGCTCTTAATGCTAGAATCTACTCTCCCCAGAATCTATCCATGAGTAGGGATTTCACTATAACCCCAGCATGATTAGGGAATCATTATGATACCATGGATGACCTGATCCCCCATAGTATTCCACACAACTACTCTCATGGCCTGAAGTATGGGTCTCACACCTTGTCCATGGATTAGTGTGAATGAACAATGAATCTCACTTAGTACTTCACTAATATCATGACACCCTACTATATTTGTGGTGGATACTATAAACATAGTGGGTGAAATTTTGGATGAATTAACTCCGCACTGAAGAGGTGATAAAAGTCTATCTAGGTGAGCGTTTCCTTATCATGGTTCCAGATCATTAATCTCCCCCATCTCCACACTGATCCCTAAATTAAGATCATATATAAGATCTCCATCATGTTAATATGCATCCTCACTAGTTTCAAGACTCAGGTAACCACCTCGATCCAATACTCTACTGCTTCGGGGATAGACTCACCCCTGATCCATGGGGTTTTATCCTCTAAAACTCCTGTATGGAACTTATCATTTGAGCATCCTCTACCGGTAGTTCCATTATAACCTTCTTATTATAAGAGGGTGGAAATGTTGGTGAACCCCCTAGTGGGGCCATCTCTAGTACTGGTACCTGTACTGATGCCTCATCATTGAGAATACGATCATCATGGTTGTACACAAAGATCCTCGATGGCTATCTGTGTCGCGACAAAATAAAATAGATCATGATGAAGCACCATTAATTGGTTATACCTAGTTCGTTGACTCCGACTCAAGAAGAACATGAGGAATACCTAAATTATTATACGATGAATTCAATCATTGTTTTCATATACCGAGTCAAAAAGATGAATTTAGGGTTCTTATGTATATATACGTTGTCCACTTCACTATCACCTGACTCCCCATGCTTGGAAATCAAACATGAAACATTCAACACAATTAGTCAAAAAAAAACCATACACTCATAGTCATTAAATTATGACAACCCACCTCTGATACCAAATTACCATGACACATTCCCCAGGTCTCCACCCATGACTACCCCAATCACACCTCCCAATGGTCAGGGGAAGGTGACTAGATCCGTAGGTATTATCCTTCAAGTGGGAGGAATTTTCTGAGTACCTGTACACATCCACACACAAAACACCAACTGACAATGATGAAATAGAAAACATGCATGCCAATAAATAAACCACTAAGATTATAGGCACATGATGCAAGTAAAATGGGACATAATACAATCCCAAAAAAATTGTAAACAAGTTAGCACTTGGTCTTCGATAATCCGACCAGAGAAAATCTTACATGACATGTTGGTGTAGAGTAGCTTATAGAATGCGTAGGAGTACACATCACCTATCAAATCTCACGGGAAACCACCTAGTCATGGAAAACTAAGGTATCTGTAAAAATATTTGTCTCCTATACAAGACAAAACATGTGTGGGCGAAGATAATCTATTGGTGAGTAACACAATACTCAGTAGGAACTCCAAACCACAAAGAATGACCACAAAATAAAGTACCCACAATGACTTTTCTTCTCACACAATTATTATATAAAATATAGAAATCAACATTAGTAGTCATAAAGATGAACATATTGTATTGATGATGGATTTATCCATGATGAGTCACTGAGGTCTACTCATTTGTCAAGCCACTGAGGTCCACATAGATACTGCTCATTTGTGTGGACGCTATGTTTCACTCGGATAATGATGGTCTTCCATTCCACTCAGGTCCTCTCATTTAATGGTCATCTTTCGGCCCACATAGGTCTTCTCAGATACAAAATGTATTGTAGTCCACTACAATCCGCTCAGCTACTGGGACTCTAAGGTATGAAAATCTATCTGGCCACTGAGGATTGCTCGGCTACTAGGCCATTGTGGTTCACCCATAATATCATTTTTGTCACATCCAACCATAGGATTTCTACTCATAGCTTGTTGATTTCGGGACAATCAACTCCACAAGACATCATTTATAACTCAACCACTAAGAAAACTCACATAGAGTATGTAAAAAGTAAATTCTTATCGCGAGGGTACCAATTCCATAGACGGGTCATCAATCGAATGCCCAGATTGAATGTTATGACCATTTCACTGAAAAGGGGCCAGTGGGGATTAGATCTTGTCTGACCCAACCCAGGTCAGACACGCCCCGAATCTGACTTGGTCAACATGGTTAGGGAAAGACCGACTTAGTTGTGGGGCCATCCTGTGAGGCCGCCATTGGTAGCTCACCTCCTCATATTCGGCCCACTATGAGTAGTTTGGACTTCTCTAGCCGAGATGTGTTATGTGAGAAATGTGTTATGAACACCCCATAGGTCACTTTGGTGGAACTGTTGTTACGGTCAAGCTGGAATGCATCCATCCATCCACGTGATGCGATACTACTATTGTGTCCTTATGCCCCACCCTGGTCATTTCTAGAACCCAGATCCATCTTCCACAACAGGATGATGTGGGACCCCATTGTGCACCCATGCTGCTGACTACTACCAATGGCCCCTGATTATCGCTCCTAGCCAGATACGGCAGGCATTGTGTGCCCCCACAACAAGCCACTATGGAACACTGCTGGCAGTTGCTTCCATGGGACACCGAGTTCATTCAGGTTCCCCATTTTCCAATATTCAAGCATATTCTAGATCCTAATTTTTTCACAATACCAAAAATAGCCTCATGTTTTTATTGTTGTCAATCTAGAGGTTCAGTCAGAAAGAACATAAGAACTCCCACAGTGGAGGGATCTAAGCCTTGTTTGTGTCTGCTCGACCACAACATGTAATATTTACAAAATGAGTTATGAGGTGGTTTTATTAATTATAACATAGATAATCCCCATATATACTCTCTGAGATCAAAACCATCCCACCAAACAACACATAATCATGGAATCATTCCATTAGTCAAATGATTCACTTTTTTCTGGATATTTTTAAATGGGTAAGCTAAAATAATCAATAGTCACCCTACCTCAAGGTTGGATTGATCATTGGAAAATAACACACAGTTGTTGTTCATTGTTCCTAGATTCGTAGACCTTCATTGTCGTTGGATATCCTTTTAAGTAAAGAATAACATAGTGATAATAGTTCTTATCATCATGAGTGATTCATGGATCGTCTTTCACCAACACTAAATCTCTATGTTTAGAGAAACCCGATTGTGCCAACAATCCCATATTCTATTAACCCATTAAATGGAGAAAACAGATTTTAATGTCTCTGTTACACCGTATTGTAGTGTCGTTACACTATTTCATTTATTAAATAGTATTTCTGTTACTGTACAATGAAATTTCCAAATTCAAATAAATAAAATAAAAGTTTATTTAATTTTTACTTAAAAAAATTATCATATAAAATCTTCTACAAATGTCTGAAAATAAACATTTTTCCCATTACCCGCATCAGTTGAGGTTAGGTCCTTACATAGTTAATTTCATCATTATAGTTTCATCATTTGCCTCACATTTCTAATCCAAGAAACCATTTAGAACATTGCCAAATAACTCATGTGGTATATTTTAAATAAACATAAAACAGGGTTCAAACAATTGTTTTGGGCTCACCAGGACATAGAATCTTGTGCCTTCAAAGATCTTGGCCTTGAAATAATCCCATAAAATTTTAAAAAAATACATGGATTTTTGGGAAATTACATTGTAAAATAATTTTATGTATTCTTTCATTATATACATGAATTTTTATATGTTCTTACATGACTCACTCTCTGATGGTCGGCTCGATTGTATGGTTTTGGTGACCCATAATGGTCTATTACAACAAAGAAATGTATTTTCTCAAACTATTATTCTTTTTAAATCCATTCATTAAATTATTTTAAATATATTTCTGTATATAACAGTGTGGAATTGGAAAACAAATTTAATAACACCATTTAATTTATGAGATATAGTTTGATCATGAAACAACATACATATTATTTGGTACAAGTTTATGTTCTATAGGGCACTGGTGTTGAATTTAAATTTCATAAAGTTTAATTAAATTAATGGGAGAAGTAATATTGTCAATGTTGATATGATAGAGGAAAAAATATATATTTTTTTAAAAAGTGTTCTAATGGAAATTTCATTAATGAATATCTATGATTTCATGATTGAGATATTATTGAATCAATTATTATTAATAAACAATATAAAAAGGAAGTATTTTATTTGAAATAATAATTATTATAAGGTAGGGGAGATAAATGAATAAATGAGAAACCCCCTGGTTTGGTAGTTTCACAAAACTCATGGATTTCATTTTATATTCAAAAAATGTATTAGTATAATTTTACATCATTATACCTCGTGGAATGTTTTTATTTTAAGAGATTAATATGAATACACCATTTTTTATCAAATTGATTCTCCAAAATATTTCTATTACTGAAATTTGATATAGTGATTCTTTGAAATATCACTACATTATCAATATCATATCATTTGATATTTCATAATTTATATGAACTATATTAAATATTATAGTCGAAATATAACTCATTTATGTATGTTTCTTGTGTGTTTATGAAATTTTTATAGAAGGTATCATTTTTCTATAATAACATGAAAATATATTAGATTTATTTTTATATAGGAACATATTTTCTTTCCACTTAAATCACACCCCCATTAGAGGGTGAATATTAAAAACATGAATTGTAAGAGATATATATTATTTTAAAAATTATATAATTGCACTATTTTAGAAGTGGAACTTTATAAATGTTATAAGAATTTATAGTGATCAATATCATCTTTTTTCACCACCCTGAAAATAAATTTCTAATTAACTGATCAATAAATTTGTAAATGTCTTAATTATTATCTTCCATAAAAATTTTGATTTCTATCCTTTTCTAATCCATCACAATTTCATTAAGTTAAATCCTTATCATATATACCATTGTATAATCCATCCTATTCAGTCAATCAATCAATATGTTTTCCTATCAAAGGATATTACATGTTAATAAAATATAAAATTTAATTATCTTATACCATCACCTTTTTGGTAATTTTTATCTCATGTGGTATTAATATTTAATTTTTTATTTCATGATCTATATTTATGTAACATTTATATAAGTAAACTTAATGAAAAAAATTATTAAATATATTTCAATTTCTGACATCAAATAGACTTATATGAAATTTTTATCATTCTCTAACAAATGAAATGAGGCAAAACCAATCACATTATTAATTATTACAATAGAAAACCCAAATATTTTCCTAGATACATCACTACAAAACCTAAAACCTTCTAAACAATAGTGGAGTTCTATTATTTTAGTAGAGGACCTTCATCTCACAATATTTTTTAATCTAGATTCCCATTCTTTTTGTAGAGAAATTTACCCCTTCTTGTTATATTGGTTTTTCAATTTGGATGTCTTGCAGAATTTCTCATAATGAATCACCATTTTATAGACAATTTAAATAAAATAAAAATATCAGTTATATTGGGTGTTCAATGAAATTCCTAAATAAATACTACCATTGAATTCTCTATATATAACCTCACATAGGATTTTATGAGCCATCAATTATATATTTTACTTAAAAATTTCATTCTAGCTGAATTTCTAATACAATTTATTCTAACCTGAGATATTGAAAATATTCATGCAATGAATTTCATGTAAGACAATGTGATATGTAAAAATAATTATTTTAAAAACAATATATTAAATAAATTTACTATAAAATTTTAAAAAAACATTCATTAGATATATGATGATAGATATACTTTTTTGTACAATATTAATATTGTTAAATTTATAATTCTATTATCTTTTAAGGATAAATTTCATATTTATTTTATCGGATTCCATCTTGATATGATGTTATCAATGTTGAACGCCAATCATTTAATTTTATGGATCCACGTTATGTTCTTCAAAATGTTAAATAATTTAATGTAGTTGATTTTTTTCCTAATTATGAACATGTTAAGATATAGAAAATATTTTTGATATGCATCGACTTTGATCTTCAAAACAATGTCTAATAAATTTTTCTATGGTGAAACAGTTGTTTATAAAATATAATATTGAAAAATATACATTAAATTATTTTACAATTATTCTAATTAAAATTGGGTCATTCAATAAGATCTATATGATATAATTTTTCACCATATATGATTTCAATTAATAATTGTACCACAAGTTCTCAAAAAATACTCAACAACTTATTTGGATGTACATAATTATGTTCTCTCACAATTTTAATCTCATCAATTGTGAATTTCACTAAATATTTTTGATATTAATATCCATCAATATGTTTTACTAATAAAATCATACTAGATTTAGTTTCCATGGGGTGTTTGTGACTATCCTTCCATCTTTATTTCAAAGTGGAATGATTTGAAAAATGTTGTGAGATTTCATAATCATAGAAATTTTTATAATATTAATCATTTGAGAGCCAATACATTTCTTGTGGAACATCTAATTTAAAAAATGGATGAATAAAAATATAATCCTGATTTATCTTCTAAAAAATTTTAAATTTCAAATATTTATTGACTAAAAAGGAAATAATCACATAACTATGTTATTTCATTAGTATCACAAAAAAATATTCAGGTTTGTGGATTAATAATCATATAAAATATGAATAATATTAATATTTGTAAATATATGATATCTATATTTATCGATTTTTTGAGATGTTTACCAAAATCACATTAATTCCATTAATCCATTAATATGTATAGATTTCAAAAACATTTGAAGTCATTTCTATATGTTGAGTTTACATGAACAAATTTTCCCCATTTTCAAAAATTGTTTTACATTTTTTTATAGTTATAAAATATCAATAAATTGAATATTTGATGTCTTTTTAGTACATAATGTTGAAATATTATCATTTCATTTAGTTTATTTTCATATTGATTTTTTGTAAGAAATTTTTTGAATAATGTCTAAATTTACCATATGTGAAAATTTTTCTAATTTATTTAAGGAAATTTCAACATTTCATGATCCCCCATTTTAGGCTCGAAGGATTGGAAATATATTTCTAATTATTATTTCAATAATTTTATCTACAATGATATACCATTATCCTTTTCTTATAAATGATATAGAAGATTAATTATAGTATCACGTTTCCCTATCATCATTGTGATGACATTTAAAAATATTATAAAAAATACATGATACATTTATAGAATATCAATTTATGAGATTTTGATGTATTCATTTAATGAATCCAAAGATTTTACATTAATAAAAAAATGAGAAATCCAAATAAATACCTTGAATGAATCGTGAATTATTAAACATAATAACCAATGGTATCAATATTCATTTTTTATGTTTTGGAATAATAACATAAATTTTATGTTTTCTTATTTGGGATTCAATTGTTTGGAAATTATATTATTAAATTATTCCCATTCTACAAAATCAAATTTTCATTTATCCCTTATGGACTTGATTCAAATTCCACATGGATAAAATTCACCTTGTAAATGATAAAAATTTATGGAAAAATATTATGATCCAGAAATTTTTTAATTGAAAAATATTATCTTTATTATGTCGATCCCTTGATCCATAAAAATTGGATAGAATGTCAATCTAATGGATAGTGGTTATTATAATATGAAAAAATCAATATTGAGATTTTAATTGATAATATAATTTTTATTTTAGAAATTATTGTTAATATTTTTCTTATGATGTTATATATTTTTATTCATAGAAATGAAAATATTGTATTCTATCAAAAATTATGTTTTATTCCAATCGAAGACCAATTCAAGATCCATTAAATTAATTTTCCAAATTATTACTACTATTTCTATTTTTAAGACAGTGCATTTATAGTTATTATTGATAATAGTTATTAAAATACAATGTAAAAAATCATATAAATATGTAAATAAAAATGAAAATCCCAAACCAAAAATACAGTCATTACAATATATATAATTTAATTATAATCATATCTTTTATAGAAAGTTACCCACTTATTTTCCAAATAATAATCTACAATATTAACTATACACCAATTTAATTTACACTTAGAATGCCAAATTATAACATGTATAAATATAAATTATTTTTATATTATTTTCCATTAAACTTCATAAATACATCCATCCCCAAAACATATAATTTCTCTATCATTGGTGATTAACAAAAATATAAAATTTTACCCAATAGATTGTATTTCATTCAAAAAATGTATTAAATGTGACTCCATTAGAGTAATTTGTTATGGAAAAATCATTTTAAATTTATCAAAAATATAAAACAATAATGTTTTTTGAAAATATGAACCTAGAAAACATCAATCAAATAATAATTGGAATTAATAATGGCTATAACAATGAATGATGAATAAAATGAATATATTACCATGAGATCATAAAAATTTTACACCAAATTAATGAATATCCATTGATTATAACATGAAATGTATTATAATTATTTTTGGAAAACATAGAAATATGGAATAAACATAGAAATTGAATATATTAACCTATGTCAATGATTATTTGGAAGGACTTCCTCACATTGTGTAAAATAATATCACATAACCTAGTGGACTCATATCAAATCTAATTTAAAATTATATAAAATCTAATGGGATACTATCTTTACCTAATATAATAAACGGATATGTTATAATGTCCCTGAACCAGAAGCCACTTTATCAATTTCCCTAAGTCCTTTTTACATGACCTCAGGAATGTCTCCCCATATACCATAGGATACTGACTAGAAATTCATGTATAAGGATAAAGATGGTAAGAATATACATTCTTATCAGAGTAGAACCACAATAGAAGTTACACCAATAGGTAAAATAACCAACAAGAACAAATAAATTCAACATTCCACAAAACCTAATATTTGACCTTGTTCCTATTCTATAACAGAATATAGAGTGTAATATACATGATTGGATGTCATAAAATATAATTAATGGGAAATAATATTAAAAGACGTTGAACTCAGACCTGAGTCCCAACCCAGTCCTACCCTCTTTGGTTCAACCCATCATCCTAGGCACAAATAGACATCAGGTCATTGTCCAAAACCTGTAACTGAAAAAAATATTATCATCTAATTTGGTATCTATGTACCATGTCATCCCATGAATGGTGTGTGTAAAACATTTTAGTCCACAAAAAATGGTGTCTAATTCAATACACAGTCTATAAAATAGTGTAAGGAAATGAACAAGGGGAATAATACAAATGGAAAAAATGAAATCATTTAGGTAATTATAAAAAATCCATTTTATCTGTTAAGTATTTAAGATACATTATTTTATAAAATACTAATTAAACTAAGAAAGAATATCTGAGCCAATATTAAAGATGTTACAAAAAAATTTATCTATAAGGGATTTAACTATTAATAGTTCATCACTTACACATTATCTGTTATAATCATTTAATTCATTTTCATAATTATTATTGTTTCATCACTTCTGCTAACCTTGTTACTAAATTCATCTTCATCTCATATTCCAAGAGTTTGGAGAATAGATCATACTTTCAAGGGTCTAAGTAGAACATTTATTAAGAATAACGTTTTTAATACACCATTACTCACAAATCATTTAATAATCATAAATTATCAACATTCCTTAGAGCCTTAATCCAGTGACAAGGCCATGTCGATGTAATTGGGAAGAATAGAGCCTTAGTCCGTCATTGTAACCCACAGCATGACATTATGATGGGAAGCATAAAGCCTTAGTCCGACATTCAAACCCTTCGTTACATTAAACATTATTTGCAACATCTATCTAAGTAGATTCATCATATGAAACCATTAGGGGTATAAATAATCTCTTTGACACCCTACCCAATGAATTACTAGGTGGGGTAAGAGCATAATCCCAAACCAACCCGTGGAAGGAGAATCAATCCATTATCCAACCAAAAATCCATGTCCTCATACTTATTTTCATATTTACCACATACACCTTTTCACAATAAAAAAATTTCAATTCTAATAGAGAACATAATCTATAATATTCAACAAGAGGATTAATACTATGAAGTAACTCAATAACACCATTTATCATTTACATTACAGAGTAATTTATCCCAATTTCCTTTCCATATTCCTAATCACATTAAGTATATTCACTAATCCCAATGCATTGGCCCATTTAACATATTCAACAAATTATATATTTTGAAACATTTATCTCATTAATTATTTCTCATATATTACCCACTTGTTCATTTCGTGTACAACTCATAATCCATTAGAACATTCCCATGAGTCCCATTTAACTAATATTCACATTATTCCAAGCACCCCATAATGTTATATCATCAACTAATCCCATTATTCATATATTTCATTGCATAATCATGTTATCATTCAAACAATATTTTAAGGGTTACATCTTACTATAACTCGCATCCATTTAATTACAATGGTCCAACAAGACCTTTAAAACTACATCAAGGAGATAAAAAAAAATTCAAAATACTCATTGAAAACATCTTGAAACCACATGATAAAACAAAGGACATATCTTTGAAAACTAAAACATTAACCAATGCTATGATTTAAATTTTGACCATCCAAAACAACTATTTAACTATTTTTAAAAATTGGGTATTTTTCTCACTAAAACATTATTTATCCATTAATAAATCATTATTAGGGAAAATCCCTTAAATACACAATAAAATCCAATTCAAAACCAGTTAATAGTTTAAAAAATAAATAACATATTATTTTCAATTAACCCATTGACCATAATCACATTGTAATAAAACTTTTAGATCATATTTTCACCCATAACACCATTATATAAATGTATTAAAAAATTTAATCACCATTTACAAAGGTTCATCTAACACCACATGTAGTCCTAGGTTCAGTATCACTCACCCAAAAAAACATACGGGGTATATGAAGGGTTTCACACCACAATCTAAGTCCAATAGAACATTAGAAAATAAATTACAATGAAACACAATGAGAAAATGAATTTTTACAATGAATAATTTATATAGAACAATAGAACTTTTGGAAAATTAATAATGACCACCTAACTCATGCCGAATAATGAATACATGGTTAATCTTCACCATTGATTAAAGCTATAACCCCAACTAAATATCAAACCTAAAATATTCTAGAAAAGTTAATGATTTATGGATTCATTAGAAAAAGAGATATTCTAGAACCCCCAATAAGAATATGGATAAAAGAGGAGTGTTGAACTCTAATGGATCGTCGATTTTTAGCCAAAACACTACAAATTCAATAGAATCTAAGGAGAACCATACATAGAGGATGGATCATGCAGGTTCATCACATAGGGTATAGGGATTTGAATGGGAGGAAAAAAAACATGGGATCTAAAAAATAAAGATAGTAAAATAGTAATTTCTCATAATTAAATGGGGAACAAAATTTACCTGCACGGTCTTCCAAAATATACGCAAGCTGCTCTCTATGAAAAGTTGGGTCTCATGGTTGCATTGAAAACCCCAGATAGTTTTTAAACCATGTGTTATCACTCTATCTTAAATGGTGATGATTCCAAATGATTTCTTAGGTTTGGAGCACAGTTTACACAAACCAAATTCCAACCATGATACATACATATTTTGGCCAATTTTTTCAATGATTCATGTTTTTCACCCCAGTAATACTTCCAAATCTCCTCAATCACTCGTAAAACAATAATTTAAAAATAAAATATTTTTTAACCAAATGTTTTAACTTTCAAATAAATTCATTAATGGTCAGTATCATAAAACCTCCACTCTTTATGATGGATCATCATTTAGCTGAACATCCAAGAATTACCAAGCCCTAGAGAGGAAAATGGTAAGTCCACCGACCCACTATTCTGGGATATCCTTCCAAGTTTCTCATTAACTTATCCATTGAAGTAATAATGATTGGACTAAGTAAATAGTACATCAACAAGAACATTTGTCTCACAAAATTACACAATAAAAATTTGATGCTTCATGAGGAAACAACCACCTCAACTCACCACTACCCTTTCCAACAAGAAGATAATTTAAGGTAAATAATACAAGATCGTCGCATAACAGATCGCTAATAAGGAACTTCATTACCCTAGTTGAATCCAGCAGAACACACTCATACAAATCATTTCCACAGTTCCATATTACATATCCCAATAACCTTATTCCATTTTTGAATATATAGAAATAACATCCCAAACATACTCTGTATCTCAATGTACTAAACAGGTCAAAACATGGGAAAATAGCTGTCACCAACACCATTTCATGAAGATAGATCCCACTTGATTCCATTAAACTAGACCCATAATTTATGCCACAAATTGATCACATTACAAATAATTTACTTCTTACCATATGGTTTAACTAGTAACCACTTTTTTCTAGTAATGAGAACTGAAACAATCAAATTAATAGAGAAATATAACCTCATCTTGACATTCACAATTTACCCAATGCACTTTTACCACTTACCTCACTCAAACATCCACAAGTGTGCTGCCACAAAATATATTTTTCCCTTCTATTAAATACGTTAATATTAAACACATCCACTATCCGTAATCATTTGAGTGTAACATGTATTTTTCTAAGAGGCTAATCTAATTACCAAAAAACACTTGTCCTTCAAACATTAACCAGAGGTGGATCATATCCCACCACATAAGTTCCATAATTCGATTCTAAGTCAGTACATCTCCCATTTAATCACTCCATTGATACCCAACCTTTGTTATTGGTACAACAACACTTCACCTAGCCACAACACCATTTAACTCATGGCATAATACCATCATCCACTTGAACATACCATAGTCATCTATGATGTCTGGTAAATCTACTCCATCATGGAATTTTACACTCTAGAACTGATTTCGTACTCGATATCACCCCTAAAAAACATCTCATATAAAATTTTTGATCACCTTAAGTACTAACCTCAACCTGATTCCACCACTCAGTTTGGTTGATCATCACCCCAAGGTTTACCAAATTTTTTTCCACAGAACCCTATAATAGAAATCATAGGTTTCCCATTCTCTTTTAAATGAAAGAACACCCACCTAGTAGCTTTCTAAACACATATTGAATCATCAGGTAACAACCCACCTTAGTATTATTTGTGTAACTTCTTCCCTCACAAAATCATTACCTTCATGGTTTAATAATAAACACATGTTGTACCCTAAAATTTGGGTGTAGTAATCCATATTCCACTATTATTGTAACAACCTAATGTTTTGGAAAAGGAAATTAGTTTCTTATATTTATGTCATATAATCAAATGAAATAACAACACAATGAATTAATAAGTACTATGTGACCTTTAAACATAATTTGGACACATCTGTTATTTGAATTTTGAAAATCATACCTACACGATTTCGATTAATAATATGTTTGGAGTCTAATAAGACTAATATAATTTTTTATGAATAATAATAGAGCCATATGATAGTAAACATACCCTTATGAATAGTAATATTAAAATTATGAATATTAAATCAAACAAAATAATAGTAACTTCACTCATGAATGTATAAATAAAATTTAGACATGTTATAAGTGATAATATGACCATAGTAAAATTAATAGTTTTTTGTAAATAATATATAATTATTTTTAATTAATTAATTAATTTAAAATTAAATATATTTTAATAAAAGGTGTTCATAAATTATCAATTCTATTTCTAATGGTCTTATGATATTTTTTAAGACCTTATTTAATTTTTGAAAGAATTATAAAATCAGTTTTAGTTTTAAAATTTATATTTTTCATGTACATTTTTGTTTTAATTAAATATTAAATTAATCATATTTAGAAAATTATTTATGATATATAGTGTTTTTTGGGTTCATCACATCGAAAAATAGTTAGGATGAATTTTTTGGATTGTTATGAAAAACATGAATTTTTGGTGAATAATAAAATAAATTAATTTACCATATAAATATATTATTTTTTAAAACCACTATTCCTGACATCATAAGTGATGTAAGAACAGAATTCTCAAAATCAGATGCACTTATTACTATTTTTGGTCATGGAATAATCAATTTTTCTTATCATTAGGGAAATTAACAATCTACAGAATTATATATTATGAAAACCCTCATCTCCTCCACTATAAATACCACCCATCCTTACCTCTAAAAAATATTATAAAGCCTTGTGTCTTACCTAAATTCAGCCCAAATATTACCCCAATATCCACACCCATAACCAAAATCTCATAGTCTTTTCAAAATACAAAATCCCCTTCCCTTATAAGGCTCTCAAGAAATATTGAATCAAGAGGTAAATTCTTCACGTCAATTATTTTACATTTTCTCCCGTTCATTTATTTTCATTTCTATACATAACTATACTCTTCCATGTCCCATTAACATAATTTTTTTTGGAATGTTGGTATGATATTGGAATAAGTTTTTATCATATATTCTTTATAACTATTTTATTTGAAATACATGAAAACGCAGTCTGAGATGTGTTAATTTATCACATTCCACGATGACGATTTACCAATTTATATTACCATAGTCTATTCTGTTCATGAAACCATTTTTATGGTTTAACTCGAGTATTAAATCTTTAATTTCTCTAATGTGAGGTCCTGTAATATTTTTTCCCACATGATGTAATATTATGATACTAAACAAGTTAATTATGAACAAAATCACCAAATTAATCCAAGTGTTTATCAATAATGTTTTATATAATGATTCAACATCAATATAAGTAAAAAAATTAAATTTACCACCATGTAACCTAATATATGATAAATAATAGAATATAACTCCACTTATTTACACCCATTCCCATTATAAATGATTTTATGTTCTTGAAAATAATTAAAACGGCCATAAAGACATAGATAACTAACATTCCCAAACAATGAAATTGAACCTATTAACCCATAAAAAAGAAAATTAATTAACATAAAAGGTTATAAAAATTATTTAACAGGTACTATAGGTTATGTAATTATTAATTAATGAACATAATTTGATTATTCATGTCATTATGTTCAGGAAAAGATCACCATCATACATAAGGTAATGGAGCCTCTTTGTCTCACTCTTATTCAAGAATGTCCACTATGTAATTCCATTTTAAGTGTAATTCTTAATGATGGGGTATGAATTTTGACCTTTTCCATACTGCCCTCATGATTAATAAAAGATGAAAAATCCATTTCACTCCAATTAAGAAATCCAATGTACACCCAATACCATGTCGATATTCTATAAGGGATTATACCCAAACCGCCATTATTCCTTCGAGTTTATCATTATTTATTTTTACCAAAATGATGTTTTCATATCATTTTATGTAAAATTATTCATACTTTATTTATTCTTCAAACTCATGTTTCAATATCCATCACTTATTCTCTTATAGGGATATACATGATTTTAATGGATTACCTCCTTGATACTTACCAATAAAGAAAACCTGTTTTAAGAAAACTTACAAAAATTTTACCCAATTTCATGTTCACTCTACAATTTTTTTTACTTAATTTTTTTCAAAAAATATTTATTTTATTTATGAAAACCATAGTGGTTCACATCTTTTTTACAAAACATATTATTCCCTTTTTGATTTTAAATTAACTTAAGTATGTTCCTTAAAACGGAACTAAACTATATTAATGCTAAGAATTTCATAAATACACTTCTTACATGTTGTCACTTCTGTTTGAAATCACATACTAGGTTATATGACTACTTTATCTTATTAATTTACTTGTATTTTTTAATTACATTATCTGATGGACACTTTTATGGTACATGCATTAATTATGCTTTAGGACATGAATGTGACACCTATTCTTCTCTATGGGCTCCCATATGTTTATGTATAATTGATTATGTTTGATTATTCAAGTTTAAATCATTTTCATTAATGCATTATGATATTTGAACCCTGATTGTTCTCCAATTCATTGGGTAAAATTTAGTCTCATTAGATGATATGGGAAATAGTCTTAGCTTTTGGCCTTTATTCGTGCTACCATGTGCAACGCTCTTGGTGATTAACCATGACATGTTCTCCTCTATGTGCAACGAGCCTCGACTAAGGATAAATTCATTATTTATATTACTTCTAAATTATAATTAATCAATTTTAATATGATACTATGTTTATATATTATGATTCCTTATGTTCCATGCCTTTTTATATCTTAATGTTACTACATCTAACCCATTTTATAATGATTTAATCTTATGTTTATTTCATTACAAGACTTTTTATGTCATCCAATTTTTCATATTATTCCCAGGGTACCCTATGCAGATATATGGTCTTAATGGAATTTGGATTCTCTTTGTGAAGATTAAATAAGGAAGTGTTGTTTTACTTTAATATTTTTAGTTTTATGTACCTGGTCTTCAAAGAATCTTGACTTCATGATCATTGAAGTATACTCTAATGTTTAATTATTATAAAAATAATGTAATGTTATGTGTAAATATTTATGGTATCTATAGTTGGAATCAGAGGATGGTCTAATTAATATTGGAGATTAGGAATATAGCACTTTATTAAGAACCTTAAGGATGAGACTCATTATAAGGATTTTTTTTTAAATTTAGTTAGTATAGAGTAAGTGGTTTACCTGGAAAAAAGTTTCCTATATAGAAAAAAATAGGTAAATATGGATCTAGCACAAAAGTATCTAGGATAGAAACTTGAAAACAACACATTGAGGAAGACTCAAACGTGAAATGGTGCTTGATTACATACCCTACGACACTCTTGGATAGACACTCTAGTGGGATAAGATTTGGTAAATTCATGAGCATAGTTCAAATCATTATTTTGGGAATAAAAAATACCATAAGAATATAAGTTATGAAATAGTTCATTGAAACCACATATTTAAACCCAGAGAATCACAAAATAGGATATACTTCTCCCTTTAAGGTTTATCATATAACTTTCATGTTTCCTTATTATTCTCAATAGGTAAGTATTAAATCCCTCTAATAGTACGTTATTCTTCATAGTTAATGGAGAAATATTGAATAACACGTCCCAATAATCAATGGGATATGGAATGTGAATATTTCCCTAATGTTATGCCTGATATGATGGGAACAGGGTCTCAAAACATCATGAAATTACTTTCTCATCTCGATCATGTTATGAATAATTTCTTGAATCATGTGGAAAACCCTCCTCCTCTATGGAAAGAGTATTTTTCACTGGATTAATTCATGATGAAATAGCCTCCAATGTTTAGAGGATCTTCGGATCCCCTCCTCACAAAACATGGTATTAACTCTATTGAATAGATATTATCTTTCCTCCAGTGATTGGAATATGATAAAGTCATACTGGAAGTATATTTCTTTTATGGTGAAACTAATTAGTGGTAGACACAGATCAATAATACAAATCCCCATGAGGGAACTAATTCCATGGATTGGGAGTAATTCAATAGAATCTTTTTCAAAAAATATTATCACTAAACCCTCTGTCTGAAGATCGAAAAAGGGTTATTTTTACTTAAGAAGAAAAAAGATGTGTTAATTGAGTTGTATAAAGAAAACATCATTAATACTTTAATGTATGCCACTATATTTTTCATGAATTCTGAAATCATGTTCTATCACATATTTAGTGGACTAAAGACGATTCTACGAAAATCATTGGCAATTTGATACTACAACAGTTATAATGAGATTGTCTATTTTTTCCTCAAGGTTGAAATGGAGATCGAAGAGTCTCAGTGGTATTGTGGGCCTGGTGATAGGAACTAGAAAATGGAATCACATGTGGTTGGTCACACATAAAAAATCAATGATGCAAAAAATATTTATCATCCCAAGTTCAATAAATTTGGGAAGAAGCATATTTTGAGCTGTCTAAAGGGATCCATGAATTACTTCCAATGTGTAATGTTGGGACTTCTGGCTAAAAATGCCTCTTGGATATGAAGAATCCCACAAATGTGAAATAATAAAGGATGGTTCTGATCAAAACACTTTCTATAGTGTAGATTTCTAACAACAATGAGCATAGGAATTTGGAAAAAAACGTTTCCCGTTGCTGAGTGTTGTTAGAGGCAATCAACTACAACATCCTTGGAAATAGGTAAGGGATTTTGCTACCACTACTATAAAGGTGGATCTAAAAATGATGCAGTGATAGGTGCACTAGTTATTAATTTAAGAATAGTGAATGTAATATTTGATTTTGGTTCTACACATTCTTTAATATCTTCAAAATATAGTAGAACTTTTCAAATACCACCACAAAATTGAGATGAAATGTTATCAGTGAGAACAACGAATGAGGAAAACATTGTGTATATAATTTATAACATTTTTACTATTAACGTGTGTGGAATGAACCTCCCAGAAAATGTCTCCATATATTATTTAGTTGAGTTTGATGCTATCGTGGACAGGTAATGGTAATATTTATACAAAGACAACTGTAAAAATCGAGAAAGGGATATCACTCACTACATCCAGAATGATCCTCTAATTATTTAAAAATGTATCGATGAAGAAAACTATTCCTTATAATCATTTTCTCACGTGGGGATATTAATTCTTTATGAGAAAGAATGTATAGCTCAAATTATTAAGACCAAGGACAGACTCGAGCTTTAAGACAAGCCCATCGTGAGGGATTACACATAGGTATTCCATGAAGATTTTATTGTTCTTTATCCTGATAGAGAGGATGAGTTCTTAATTGAACTAATTCCTATATCACCGCCTATTTAAAAGACACCTTATATAATGGAAATTGTAGAGCTGGAGTAGCAGAAGAAGCAATTATAAGAGAATCTAGAGAAGGGTTTATGCACCTGAGTGCTTCACCATGAGATGTTTCAGTCCTCTTCATCAAGAATAAGGATGGTTCAATGTTCCACTGCGTTGATTATTGTGAGCTATATAAAATCACAATAATTAATAATTACCCCATCCATAGAAAGAATACTTGTTCGATCATCAATTTTGGGTTAGGTATTTCTATAAGGTGGTCCTTTGGCCGGGGTATTACCAATTAAAGGTGGGGAAAGAAGATATTCCCAATATTTCATTTCGAATGAGGTATGGACCTTATGAGTTCATACTGATTCCCATAAAAAACTATAATGATCTATCAATTTTATTGGATTTAATGAATTAAGTCTTTATATTTTACCTTGATAAATATGTGGTAGTCTTTATTGATGATATTCTGAAATACTTTAGGAGCAATGAGGAACATGAGAAGCCTTTGAATATAGTGTTAGAGACATCAAGATGGGAGAATCTATATGAAATGTATAGTAAATATATGTTTTACATGGTGAAAGTAGAATAAATGGGGAATATTATCACTGGATAATAGATATCTATGGACCCTTCTAATACAAAGCCGATTGAAGAGTGTCTTAGACCAAAATATATAATGGAGATCAACAACTTTCTAGGTTTAGCTGTATATTACCAAAGATTTGTGAAGAACATCTCACAAATTTAAAATCCAATGTCCATGTTTACTTGAAAGGGAGTGATGTTTTCTTAGACATAAGAATGAGAATATTGTTTTAAAGAGTGGAAAAAGAGGTTAATCACTGCGTTGGTACTCACACTCCCACTATGTGGGGAACTCTTTGTGGTGTATAATGATGCTTCAATGAAGGGTTTAGGATGTGTGCTAATGAAAAATGTAACATAGATAGTTGATGCCTCGTTTTAGTTGAAAATATACGAACAAAACTATAATGTTCATGATCTAGATTTGGAGGCTGTGATCATTTGTTTTAAAATAGGACGAATTATCTCTATGGGGGTAAGTGTGAGAAATATACTGATCAAAAGAGTCAAAAATATATATTTATTCAAAAATAGCATAATATGTGCCTGGAATTATAGATAGAACTCATAAAGGATTATGAATACACAATGAACTACCATCTTGGTAATCAGAACAATGTGTAGGGTGCTTTAAGTAGAAAGGATCACACATCCTTATCAATGAAGACAATTTAAAAGGATCTAATTTTCTTAGATTTGCAAAGTATAGACATGAGAATCATTATGGGACGAACATCATCAGTTATTTCTCAAATGATATCTCAACCATCTCTCATGGAGAAAATAAGGTATTCTCATTGAAAAGATGTGGAAATTTATAAAAGGGTGGAATCCATTAGAAATGGTAAATCCCCTGAGTTCATGATTTTTGAGGAAGGAGTTGCATGATGTGGGTCATGATTATGTGTACCATCTGATCCAGAGATAAAGAGTAAGATTTGGACCAATGCAAATAAATTGACATTCTCTATCTACCCAGGGAGCACAAATAGGTATCGAGATCTCTGAGAGATCTTTTGGTGGGATAATATAAAGAAGGAGATTGCTGAGTATACATCAAAGTGACTAGTACGTCACAAGTGAAGTTTAGAAGACATAAGCCTAATGGGATGATTCATCAACTCCCCATACCAACATGTAAGTGGGATAAAATCACCATTGACTTTGTCCCTAGACTTCCAAGGTTATCTAGAGGAAACAATGCTATATGAGTCATTTAGGGTCATCTAAAAAAGAAACATCACATTATCATAATTTTAGAGGACTTATACTTGGATCAACATGCATATATATATCAATGAAATGTTAAGGATGCGTGGTGTGCCCAAATATATTGTATTTAATCGAGATCTTAGATTCACCTCCATGTTCAGGAAAAGTCTCCAGCATCCTCTAAGCACTAAACTATACTTTAGTACGACCTATCATTGTCAAATTGATGTCCAAACATATAGAAATATTATGAAACTATAAGATATATTGAGAGAATGATATATGGACTTCAATGGTGGATTAGAACAATTTATTCCACTAGTTTCATTCTCATACAACCATATTTTCCAATCATCTATTATAATGGCACTATACGAAGCCTTTTATGGGAAAAGTTTCAGAACACCAGTGTGTTGGGAAAAAGTCAGTTAGTGTAAGACTCTAGGTCATGAAATGGTCGATGAAATAGTGAAGAAGGTGAAAACAATTCAGCAGCACATCTAGTCAGACCAAAGTCAACAAAAGAGTTATGAATTAAATCATAGATGATACCTTGAGTTCCAAGTTAGATACATGTTATTTCTACGTATATCTTCATGGAATAAGCTCCTGAGGTTTTTGAAGAAAATAATGTAAAGTAACAGGTACATATCCCACTTAGAGCTCCTTGATCGAGTCAGGGTTGTGGTTTACCAGCTAGAACATCAACCTACCATAACCAAAGTACACGATGTATTCCATGTTTACCTCTTAATAAAGTAAAAACCAGACCCTTCACATTTACTCTCTTTATAGGTTGTATAGTTGGTGAATGATCTTTCTTACGAGGAACTGCTAGTGAAGATCTTGAATCATAAGGATAACATTCTACTGAAAAAGGCTACTCAACTAGTCAATGTATGGTGGCAAAACCATAAGTAAACAGAAATAACATGGGAACTGGATAAGTTAATTAATGAAATGTACACACACCTATTTATGGTTTAGAATGTCAACCAAAATTTCATGGGTGAAATTGCATAAGGGGGAATAATGTTACGACTTATTTTTTTATTAATGGAAATTCCTTTCTATTAATTATGTCATATAATCATATTAAATCAAAACACAATGAACTACATTATACTATGTGACATTTATACATAATTTTAAATTTGATTGATTTAAATTCTGAAAATTTAACCTATACAGTCGCAGTTTGTAGAATATTTATATTATAATAAGACAAATGTAATTTATAATGAATAGTAACTGGACCATGTGAATATAAATTCTACCCTTATGAATTTTTATATGACCCTTATTAATAGTTAATTGAATAAAATAAAAGTAACCTCACCATTGATTGTATAAATAAAATTTTATAATCTAATGGGTGATAATATAACCATAATAAAAGTATTATTTTTTTGTAAGTCATAAATAATTAATTACTATTAATTAATTAAATTATAAGAATTTTTTTCCTAATAGGTTTTCATTAATTAAAAATTTTATTTCTTATTATTTTATAAAAAATTTATAAAACCTTATGGAAATCTTGAAATCATTCTAATGTCAGTAAAATTCTCAAATATGTAATTTTCAGGAAAATTATGATTTCAATAAGAAAATAAATTAATCATAATTAGAACATTTTATAAAAAAATGGAGTTCATTTTATGACTCTAAATGGTGAAAATTTATTCAGGTCAATTGTTGGGATTTTTCTAATACACATGAATATTTAGTGAATAGTAAAGTACATTAGTTTACCATATAAATACATAATAATTTAAATCCTCTATTCTAAACTTTTAAAGTAATGTAGGCACCCAAATCTCATTCTCACATGGACTTATTATTATTTTTGGTCTAGGAATCATCATTATTTCTGTTAATGAGGGAAATTAATAAACTATAGAATTAAATATAATGAAAACTATCCTCTCCTCCATAATAAATACCACCCCACCTTACCTCTTCTCTTCACTCCTCTAAATCCTTGGACATTGACTAAATTATGCCAAACTCTATCCCCAAGATCCTCCCCCACATCCAATATACCATTTCCTCTTTAAAATACCAACTCCACGCCCCTTAAGAGGCTCTCAAGGAATATTGATTCAAATGGAAAATTCCTCTTTTCATTTATTTTACCTTCTTTTCATGTTCATTTGTTTTTTTCTATCCATAACACTCCTCGTCCAAATGTTATAAAAAATAAATTACCTTAAATTTATTGTATTTTTTTATAATGCTATACGTTATTATCATCTCTCCTTTCCCCTTTTTTTATATGATTGAAACGAAAACACTGTCGGAGATGTGTTAATTTATCACATTCAAGGGAAACAAGTTATCAATTTATTTTAACATATTCAATTATGGTCATGAAACCATTTTTAGGGTTCAACCAGACTATTAAATATTTATTTTATATTATGTGATGTTATGGAATCATTTTTCTCAAATGATGTGAGATAATGATATAAAATAATTTAATTAGAAAAAAATATCCAAATTAATCCAAGTGCTTATCATTAATGGTTTATATAATGATTAAACTTCAATCTAAGTAACAAAATTAAATTTATGAACATGAAACCTTATGTATGTTAAATAATAAAATATAACTCCAATTATGGAAAACAATCCCCATTTTACATGACACTCCTCTTTGGAAAACAATTAAACAGATAATAATGGCCAAGAAATCAAATGGACATGAACAATGAAATTGATCCAATTAACCCATCAAAAAGGTCATGAATAATATTAAAAAGTTTATACAAAATATTTTACATGTACAGGATGTACTGAAATTATTAATTGAATAATATAATATGAAAATTCTGATCATTATTTTCTAACAACGAACATCATCAGAGTTAAGATAAAGGATCCTTTCTATCTCACTCTTATTCAAGAATATCCTCTATGTTATTCCATTTTATGTGTAATTCATAATGAGGAGTATTATTTTTAACCTTCCACATACTTCTTTAACGATTTATAAAGGATGAGAAATACATTTCCTTCTCATCAAGCCCTCTTATGTACACATGAGACCTTAACGATATTCATTAAGGGATTCTACCTGAACTGCCTTTATTCTTTCAGGTTTCACTTAATTTTTTTTAACCAAATGAAGTTGTATTTAATTTTTATGTAAAAATAATAAATACTATTTATATTCTTCAAAATCTTGTTTCATGATCTATCCCTCATTATCTTAAGAGGATTTAAATTATTTTATTTGATTCCATCCTCGATACTTCCGAGTAACCATACCCGTTTTAAAGAGACTTCCCATGTTCTTACCCAAATTCCAGTGAACTCTACCATTAATTTTCTTCCACAATTATTATTTTTAAAATCCATCATTTATTTATGAAAAAAAATTATTTTACTTCTAGTTTATATATAATATTATTCTGTTTTTTATTATAAATGCTCTTTAGTATTTTAATGAAAACCGCACTAAATTGTTTTAATGCTATGAATTTCCAAAATACTCTTCATACATGTTGTCACATATTTTTTACATAAAATACCATGATATATGAATATTTAACCATATTAATGTATATGTATGTTTTCATTCCTTTATTTCAAGGACACATTTATGATACTCCCATTTATTATGCTTTATGAAATGATTGTGATACCCATTACATTCCATGGGTTCTTTTATGTTTATGTTTGATTGATTAAATATGATTAATTATGTTGAAAGGATATTCATGGACATGTTAATATGGGTGAACATAGATAGTTCTCTAATACATTATGTAAATTTGAGTCTCATGAGACATTATCTGCAATGGACTTGGTGGTTAGCCTTGCCTCGTGGTACCATGTGAAACAATCTTGGTTGATAACCTTGAGTTATGCCCCTCTATGTGAAACAATCCTTGAATCATGCTAAATTAATGATTTCTGTTGTTTCCACATTACTATGAATACATTTTTATTTGATCCCATATTTATATTTTATGATTCCTTTTGTTCCATGCCTTTTTATGACATTATGTTATTCCTTATAACCAATATTCTAAAGCATTATTCTTATGTTTATTCCCTCACTATGATTTTTAGTTCTGGACTTTGTTCATATGATCCACAAGGAAACCGTTGTAGATATATGGGCTCAATTAATGTAAGGTTCTCTTTATTATTATCATATAAATAATTGTTTTTTAGTTCCATGTTTGTAGTTATATGTACCTAGTCTTCCAAGACACTATGCTTAATGATCCTTGGCTTGTCATATGATGTTTAATTATGCTTAAAATTATGTAATATTATGTGTAAAACGATATTGTTTCTATAAGTATGACAATAATCACCCAAAACTCATTACCAAATTCCAAAAATTACAATAATGGAATTCGTCGACCTCAGTTCCATTTTGAAGTCAACTTTACCAACTGGATGATAGTGTAATCCCAATAATATGGAATCTCTACACATTATACTTCTTAATAAAATCCTCCAAAATTTTCCCCATCAGACCAAAACACACAAAATTCACTAGGTGTAAAGACAAATCCTTCTCAGCACACCTTGGATGATGTCATTATATTGGGGATAATAATCATTTGTGAAAGTATACATAGATTTCATCGATGATAATCACCAAAAACTATTCCCCACTGTTGTCACCTCTCTTCAAAAGGAAAACTCAATCTATCTAATTTCTTAGGATTCCCAAACTATCAATTCATTATCCACACTAGAACACCAAAACTGGATTGGTATTTTAAACCAAACTCACCACCATATCCTGACCATCTACCAAGCGGTCTGGAACCAAATATAATTTGGACTCCATTATCATTACATCAATCTAATTCTTCTTTAATGCTCCCACTGACCATGAAATGGACACAATGATTTATTCCACTGGTATAAACTAACTAGTTACCCATACTAAGAGAGAATTTCCACATTAATTCCATGGTTAAAAAATTAGCTAACAACCATCCCACAATACAATTATCTCAATGACATAGTGAACTCCTTTTCCTCCCAAGGTCAACATTTATTTTCATATCTAACTTCATAAAAACCTTAGGGTTATGTCTATGAATGATCCTACCCTTCACAAACACCCATACAATAATATTTTTGTGCCTTAGTGATTCCTTGAAAATATAGCAAGGCTTAACTATGAACATATACAAAATCATGGTGAAACCATTGTGCGTCGATTTTACCAATAAGGAACCCACATGTGATTCATATTCAACGAAACATACAAAACCAGGTAGACTTCCCTTGAGGCTACCCTCAGTATTTTATATTTATTAACTCATATAAAAAACTGAGGAAATATCTCACAAACCCATTAACCTTCCCTCTTATACCTCTATGTTATTCATGACCTCAGAAAAACTCTCTGTGTACCACTACCAATGTATGAAACTTATTCATTTGTCTCACACACTATATGCATAGAAACCCTTATCATCCAATCCCACAAAGACATCCAAAAAATTCTACAAATAACAATTAGAAAAATTGGATCCACCCCAAAAGGACATATTCTCACTTTAATAAACTTTCTCTAATTAAAACGACTGATTATTCATGGTGTTCATACTACCCTTATTATGACCACATTGTGTCTATTAAATGAAAAAAATACCATTGGTCCCTCATCAAAGATACATGAACACGTACACTTACATCACGATTCAAACACCAAATCTAGGGTCCAAATGCATCTTACAATGTTTCAATCCATAAGAATCGCCACATCCACATTAACAAACATCACATAACAATTTCAATGTCACAACCTAACTATGGACATGAAAATAATCATTTCACATAACTAACAATCCCAACTCAATATGATTTTACATCCTGTAACCAGTGGTCTAAAACATAGAAATTTTCACTACACTAACCCCTCATACAGTAGGTCATAAACCAACATGAGGGATAATTAAAACAATTGTCTATAAGAGTTCCATTATTTTATCATTTATCATATTAATTTGACCAAACCAATTGAACCCATATGTTCACATATGAAAACAATTCATTTTCAAAACCTAGTAAATTTCACTTTAAACTACTTTTTTATTGGATTTGTTTTTTCAAAAACCACAATTTTATTCACAATAACTTTTAAAAACAATACCCCATCACTAAAAATGTATTTACTATTCTCATAACCACTTTTTAACAAACCTTTTATCTCCCATTATTTCATAAAATTTCACCCTTTGTACCCATTTTTTACATCATCATGTAACCCAAAATTCAATCACAAGAAACATACAGAATGCATATCTATATTATGTTCCTAAAATGAATCATAAATTGACACACCACACCTTGCCTCAACCAGCCATGTGTTTTATCCTCGGGAACTATCAACTTTACAATCATGTGATCCCCTCAAGTTTGAAATAATATTCCACTATTAATGCACAAATCCAAACATCAATTCCAATTACTAGGATAGTGGATTTTCCTTCATATGTAGAGCAGCAGTCACCAGGTATGATCCCATTAAAAATACCTAAAAAAATTAAAGTCTCCAATATAAAATGGCACAAATATTAATAAAAAATCCTCATCTGAAAAAAATTATAACTTCCTTGACCTTGCATCCACTATAACTGATTCCCTAAGTCGGGTCATCACATGACCTCAGGCACTCCTCCCTATATTCTATATGCTAGTGACTATAGTGTGTGTATAATATGGACCATGGGTGAGGCTACACCATATTATTTGAGTAAAGGTACAATATAAGTATCATAAAAAGGTAAAATAACCAATAGGAACAACAAATGATAACATGAGACAAACATAAATAAGTAAACATGTAAACATGATATAATAGAATCTAGATAGTACTCTACATGTCAAGACTCTTAAAATATAATAAAAAGACGAAACTATAAAAATCCACTAAACATGGATCGGATTCCCAACCTAGTTGTAGCCTCTATGCTCCTAGATGTCATCCCATGCACAATGTAACACTATATCCCATTACAAAAACTATACCTAAAAACATGTATCATCATCTCAAGTAAATAATTTATAAAGAAGACTAGGAATTTTGTGAGTAAAACATAGTAGTCCACCACCATTGGTGTCTAAATAAATATCCAATATATAGATTTTTTTATTCAAATGAACATGTGAGATAAAAAAATAATGAAAATGGGAAATCAGTTAGGTAATTAACAAATATCTCTCTTATTAGTTAATATTTCTAGAGATGATTTATCAATAATATGAATCATGTTACCATAGAAAATCTTTGCCAATGTACAAGAATTTAAATAAAATTTTAACCATAAGGGATTTAACTAATAACAATTCATCACATACAAATTTCCAATCAAATTCATTTATACCATTTTAATAATTATTTACATTTCATCATTTATGATAACTTCATTAAAAATTTCATATTTCTCCCATGTTCCATGGTTTAGGCACTTACATAATTTACCCAATGGCCAAATATATTCATTAATCAAGAATAAGGGTTATATACATATTTAATAATTTTTTTTTACGAATTATATTTATCTACATGACATGGAGAATTACTTTTTGACTAGGATATGGTCATGTGTTTAGGATGAATGGAGCCTATGTCTGTTGTCCCAACCCACACCATGACCACACTTTGGGAAGAATAAATCCTCTGTATAAAATACAAAACCATCATTAAATCACACTTACCATGGAAAATCATTCTACGTAATTACATCCAATGTATCCATAAAAGTAATAGAGCATCAGTGAAACTCCATAACTTGTTCATTACTTGGTGGGATTAGAGCATCATTCCAACCCAACCCATCATCAGTCCTTTATCTGACCACCATGCGAGGTGCACATTCTTATTTATCCATTTACCACATATTCCATATCACTATCTATGAATAATCAATACAAATTGAAATCATAGTCTGTTATAATCAACATGAAAATCAATAAAATTCCATTACCCATATACACCATTTTTAATTTATAATACAAATATGTTTATCCCAATTATCATTCTTTATACTTAAACTCATTAGGTACATTCACTAATCTCCACACATTAACCTGTTTAACATATTCAAAAATTTATTTATGTTAACACCCTAAACATGATCATCATTTTGCATGTATTAACCACTTATGCATTTCATGTATTAGTCACAATCCATTAGAACATTCCCATCATTCCCATTTAACCAATTTTCACATCATTCCAAATGTCATTTCATTATTTATCATTAACTAATAAAATTGTTCATGTTATCCATTTCATTATCATGTTAACTTGAAAACATAATTTTATGGGTTCTATATTACTAACCCTAATGTCCCTTCAATTAAAATGGTCCAACAGGACTGTTATAACTATATCAAGGTAATAAAAACAATTTTAAATACAAATTGAAGGCATCTTATCATCACACTTTAAAACATGTTCATTTCTATTGGAAAACTAAGACCTACCTAAAAGATTTTATTTCCATTTTAACCAACCAAATAAACCATAAAACCATTATCAAAAAAGGTACCTTTCCCACTTTTCAAAACATCATTTTGTAATCAATAAATATTTAATCATGTGAAATCCTCAAAACACACCATAAAAACAATTTCAAAACATCTTTTGAATTTAAAAAAGTCAATACAAATTTATTTCAATTAACACATTTCCCATAGTCACAATCCGATTACACATTTACTATATTTTTTCTCCCATACCACCCTTATCTCAATGTTTACGAATTTTATTCACTATTTTCAACGATTCTGCCCACACCATGTGTTGTACAAGATCAGGTATCACACACTAATGAGACCATGGGGTCCCTGGAATACTTTACACATCAATCAATGTCATATAGAACTTTCCAAAATCAAGTATAATGATACTCCACAACCAAACACATTGTCACAACCACATACGTGTATAGAACATTCAGACTATTAGAAAAAATCATAAAGACCACCTACCTCATGAACATTGATGAACAATTTTTTACTCTAAACATATAATTCAATCCCAAACCATTACTAACTAATAATCCTACAATATGGTGTAAAAATTATGTTTTTTGGGACTTAAAATATGATGATATAGTCTACAGGCCCTAATAATCAAATTGGATTAATGAGTGTGTTAAAATCACATGGATAATCAATTTTCATCCCAACATTCACCATACACCTAATAACTGGTAAAGAACTATCCATGTATAAGTACTGAGAAGCTAGATCATCACTTAGGTTAGATGGGGTCAAATGGGAAGAAAACCGGGTGGTATCTAAAATTAGGGGATAAAGAAATAGTAATTTTAAACTACAAATGTGGTGCGTGGTTTAATCACATGGTATTCCAAAACATGAACAAACTATGCTCAAGCCGATGTCTATCGAATTTTTGGTCACATGGTTACCTAGAGACACCCTCTTGTTGTAACAAACTGTGTGATAACCATGCATTATCCATCTATCCAAAATGGTCAACATGCAAAAAGTATTAATTTTCCTAGCACACAATTTACAATTACGATGAAAACCCATGTACTATACACTATTTGGCCTCATTTGTTTTCATTTCATGTCCCACACCTTGGTACAATAACTAAACTCTTCAAGTACTTGAAGTAAAATTACTTTTCCATATAAGTGATTTTACCCAAATTTTTTAATAAGGATATACATTCATGAAATGTCGATAGCATAAAATTGTTATTATTTTCTAAAATTATATATAATTTTTTTAAAATATTTTTTTTGGCCACATAGGATGGGAATAATTTAATTAAAACATAAAATAATTATCCACATATAATAAAATGGCTTATAAAATAATTTTCAAATCAAATAATAAAAAACCATATATTAGGAGAGTGTAGAAAACTACACAAAAAAATATTGACTTATAAAATCAATGAATGATTCATGAATTATAAAATATATTCTTATTTTTATAAATGAAGAATTATTAATAAAAATATAATATTATTTTAAATAAATTGTCAATTTTTTTAATTTTTTTTATAAAATTGAAATTTTGAAAAAAAATTAATGGATAAACATAATGAAATCATTTTGTGTTGTTATAAAATTAATTTAATATTATAATTATTATTTTTACTCTTGAAAAAATATTCATCGCTATCAGTTCCATTTGTCAATTTTAGGGATGTGATCTTTGTTTTCATATTTGATTATTAAATAATAATTGTTTTTGGGAATAGTTTGTGGTTCTTTAGTAATTTTTGAAACCATTGTTTAGGATTTTATGTGTTTTATGAAATTAATTTAATATGAGGAATGTAGTAATAGACCATCAATGGTATAGTGGATCCCATGAGAATGAAAATTCACTATCTGGTAAAAAATGGGTTAGCCACTAGATTTCAATATAATCTCACTAGATTTCCAATGTGTTATGTGAATCCTGAATTTTTTCTAATGAAATAACATATTCTTTACAATAATTGATTTAAAACCCCTATTAGTGAACCTTGTCCCCATTCCCCCCTGACATTGACACACCATTAGGGTATCTCCCATTACTAAATTCTCTTCCTCCATATTTCCTGCATATCATGGATGCATCAAGGAAGTATCTTCCAATTATAAAATATAGGATCATTCCATTCAATCTCCCAACTATGATTTATGCCTCTTCATAATTATTTCAAAAATATCCACTGGTCATATATGGATTTCATGTTATTCTTTTAACATATCATTTATTACTCACAACAATTCCATTGTATTATTATTCATATATGATAAATATAACTGTATCAGATTTCTTCAATGACATTATAATTTTTAAATTATTTTCTCAGAATGTGATACTTTTTTTTGTTTTATGGATTTAATGGTTGAATTTTTTAATGGTTTAATTTAGGTATTTTTTGAAATTAATATTATGTCATCAGTTATATTACTGAATTAACATTATGTTTTATTTATTTTGGAATAACATTTTTATATGGGTCTATTTATTATTATTATCTATTTCAAAATGTCTTGTGATTTTTAGGGGATGCTTATGGAAAATTTGTTATGGAGTATCAACTATTAGAAATATTTTAAATGATATAACATGGATATTAACATGAAATGTTTCATTAAATATAAGTATCTAACTATTGTATAATTTAATAATTAGAAATGAATGGTTTTTAATTATATAATTAAGTCATAAATAAATAACTATGAAAAGGGAAATTTTCATAAAATCCAATTAATTGAATAGATAAATTAATTTTTTTCATATATAACAACCACTGAAATCATCTAATAGATACATATTTTGTGTAATTGTTCATTTTCATTAATTAATAACCTAATAAACTATAAATAAACATGTTTATTATAGTTTTTTAGCATTGACTTTCTATCACATTTTAAATAGTTTTTCATTGAATATTACAACGTTATAACATATTATTTTTCAATCATTGAAATATAAATTATATGAATGTTCTTATATCCTAGGTATGTTAGTGGGGAATGTAATCGTAGATTTTTTCCAAAATAAATAATTAACATTATATATAGTGATGAGGTGTTCTGACATTTTATTTTCTAGGATAATTTTTTTTATTTATACATTAACTAGGAAAAAAATTTATTAATATTTCATTCCCTTAAAATCTAACTAAATTATAATTAAATAATCTTATTTAATGTTTCTTACCAGTTGTATTGGATAAGAGTTAATGGATTTGTAACATTGGGTCATGACCCACTACCTATAAATATTCCCCTCCTAAGAATAAAATGATGACAGGGGGTAAATGACCCCTCTAGTCCAACATTCAGTAGGTCCCTACTTGGCGAACAACACCAAGGGTATAAAATTGGATAAATTGGAAGAACATTCCCATTTCATAGAAACAATATTGGTAGATAAGATATTAGATCTTAATGAAGTCCAAAAATACTATATATATGATAAATCCAATACATCCCACTTGCTTGTTTACAAGTAAAACTTCTACCAAACAAGAGTCTCCCAAGTAATTTCCAAAAGAAGAGCTAAGTGGTGACATAAAAACTATCCAAAAAGTTTGATCTAGTACTTAGTAGCACGTTCTCATGAACCCCCCTAGAAAAAAATGTAGTTTTATGTACATAGGATGAGCATACAAGTACACTCAAGAGGAAAATAAAAAGTATCTCATGCACAAGTTGGAAGATCATAATAATTCCCCCGTGATAAAATAGTAAAAACCAATAATACCTATCAAGGAATACTAACCACCCAAGTCTCAAAAAGGTTCACTCACCAAAAAATACACATCAAGGGAATTAATATAATAAGCACATTAATATTTGTGTACCCCACACCACATCCCACTAGTTAACTACCCATCCCTAATAGAAAACATCTTGACCCTACCACGTTCTTTCACTAAACCCACACCACAAACTCGCAAGCACACACCTAGGCCAGTAACAACACCATATCATGATTACAGACACCTGGTCCCCAAACCACACCACATTCATGCCCATAGACACATGGTTTTCATCCCGAAGACACCTGAGAAAGAACATTTTATCTCATCCCAAAGACTCCTATGAAACACAGATCACCTGCATACATTGGGAATCATACCTCCATTCATTACATCCTTCCAAAATAATATTGGTTGATCGATGCCTACAGGGGGGAGCATAGAAGAGGCATTAACCATACATCCATCCTCCCGTTGGTATGTTGGGAAAGACAACCCCTCCCCCATCCATAACCATGGGGGTGTTCGGCATGTTGTTCTCAACACAGGTGGGGTGCACATAGAAACCCCAAGGAACAACCTGAATATAAATAGATACCAAACACTCTATCCAACATATGGGTTTTCAAAAAAACCAACCTCATCACACAAAAACACATTTGATTCTACCTTTAAATACACAACCACAATAACATATGTAAACCCAAACTATAACCCTAGTAAATTTATTTAACCAACCATTTTTTATTATTTAAGATACCCACTTATTAATTATATCCCTATATGGAAAACAAATAAACACATAACAAGATACAACCAAACAACCAATCCTAGTAATGGAATAAAACTTTGGAAAAATACTTCACTTCATACTTTCTCCCCACATAACATCTAATGACCCGAAATTTTGAATAAAATTTGTTTCCTAAATTTGTGTGTTATTTTATTTTATAATCAACAAAACAATTTCATTTAAGAAAATGATTATAATTAAAATGAGAAGTTGGTTTTAGAATGTTACATGACCATTGGTCAATATGACCGTTGGAATCTAAATGTTGTGATTATTGTCTATATATACAAGTGATCTTGGTTAATTAATATAGATAGAAAATTCGATGACCTCATCTAGTAGTCTTGGGCCGATCTAAGCCCATCTCATGGAACATGGAAAGGAGGTAGCACCATTGGGCTTTACATTGGACCAAACCCAAGCTGATCTTTATCATGGGAAGCTGTAACAGAATCTCCTTTGCGAGAAGTTCTAGCTGATAGAAATCACCACTCGGGGAATGTTGGTCGAGCCGCCCCAATATTCTGTCAACTTAGCACACATTACACTTAGGTCCTATGCTGGTGTTATAAGAGGCTATGTAATGAGACTTTAGCTACTTTATTTAATCCATTAATATAAATAAAATTGTGATTTCATCTTATGGTGAAGTTTTGGAATTTCCAAATGTCTGGATAAATATAATATACATATTTTTGATGAATTCTAGAAAAATAATATTTTAAAATATTTATGTAAACCTTAAATAATTAATAATGTGTAATGATTTTCAAAAAATGGTCTTCTATAGTTCTGTTCAGTAAGAAATTTAGATTCTAATAAGATCAACATAATTTTTAATGAATATTAAATTATGAATAGTGATTTTACACTTATGATTAGTAATGTGATCAAATGTATTAAATGAACTCTCTTAGAAAAGTATTAATATAATTTAGGCACCATGATTAAGTAATGTGATTCAACAAAATAGGAATATAATTGTTTCAAAAAATATTGGTTAAGTATTAGTTTTTTTAGGTGAATAATGTTTTTATTTAAAAAATAAATTAAAATATTTAGAAAATTATTTTCATAAAATGGAGTTCATTTTTGAAATCAGAGCCTCGATATTTGGTTAATGTGAATTTTTGGGATTTTTCTAAAATAGTTGAAATTTCATTGAATAATGTCTTTATTTAAAAATTAAATTAAAAATATTTAGAAAATTATTTTCATATAATATATTTCATTTTAAAAATCACATCATTGATATTTTGTTAAGGTGAATTTTTGGGATTTTCCTAAGAAAGTTTAATTTTCAGTGAATAGTGAAAATACAGTTTTGAGTTTCAGGTGTTTAATGACATCACTAAGGATGTAATAATTATGAAATAATTCTGGTTTACTTATGAATAGTAATATAAGGTATGAGGTGTCCCATGTGGGCAATACCATTGGAATATACCATGGTCATTCCCATGTTTTTTCCAATACTACCGATGAGGTGTCCCTTGGCCATAAATGACTTGTCCCCTCACCTCTTATATAAATACCAAGCCATTCCCGCATTCATTTCATTTTCAAATCCTCCCCAATGATGTTCTGGTCACATTACATACCAAGTTGACCTCTCGAGGTGCCCTTAAGCCTCCCAAGGTCCAGACTTTCAAAATTTCGAAGTTACTCTTCAAGGTAAGGGATCCTTTCACCCTCCTCTTTTAAGTCATGACTTCATTTATGTTGTGTCTTTTAATTTCCATCTATTTCTGTTGAGTGTATGTTATTATATGATATAATTTCTATCCATTTCATTTCTAATTATTGATAGACATTATCCACTCTCATCAATTTGTTTTCTGAATTTATAAGTGATGTTGTTAGGCTGCCGAATTTTTCGTAAAAAAATCCCATCTTATCTTTTCTAACATGTTTCCTTTTTCATGTGGTATGTCATTCAAATATCCATAAGATGATATTATCTAGTACCCATAACGTATTATTTTTTATTTATTAGTGGGTTACCCTTGTACCCTCTCTTTTCAATATTTTCTAAAACCATGTTATATAGTCGTTATGCAGCAGAAATTTTATCTCAACATTTCTATCTCTTTCTCTCAAGAAATTATATTGTTTATTTATGTGAATACCCAGACTTTTTAAGTTTCCAAGGGTTTTCATAAATATATAAATATGATATATTAAATTCTGTAATTTTCACAAATTTAACCCTCTCTCCCTTTACATATGTTATAAATGACATAATGATCTTATTTTTAAGCTCTTTTTAAACGTCACAATTTTGACCAGAAACCCATTTATTTGATTCCATTTGGGTTATTTATGAATTTTTTTATTATTATCTATTTGGATCACATGAAATTAAAGACATATTAAGGGTTCACCCTTATAGCACTACAATTAAATGGGTAAAGAATTAATCTCTAGAGATGACATGTTTTACAATACCATGGTGAATAACCTGGGTAATTTTTATGACACCTTGTGGATCGACCATGGTGATATGTTCATTAATGTATAAATGAAATGTTGTAGCCACATATTCAAGTTATGTTCCAAGTTATTTTCTTTATGATATTCATATTATTCTATTTCTCATGTCTTTATGTTTTTATTCACGTTTTTATTGATATCACAAGTACATTGATTCCCTTGTTTACGCTTACTGGGCCTTCTGATCACCATTTCCTTTGATGTATGTCTCTAAGATATGAGATGAAGTAAATTTACATAGTATGAACCTATAATGAAGCCTTAAAAGTGGTTTAGAAGAATTTTTTTTTGTTTTTTTCATGTATTATGTTCCTGATTTCTAAGACACTAGAATTTAAAGATCCTCTTTATGTAAAATGTGATGAAAAGTTATATATTAAAATCACGGGATATCATAGTTGGTATCAACGGATAGTTTTTTTATTTATGTAAATTTGGCTGTGAAAATATTTGTAAGAACCCTATAGAAATGTTTAAATAGAGGAAAACTTCCAGGTATTTTGATGAGTGTAGAGTTAGTGGTTTATCAAACAAATACATCCCTATCTAGATACGAGCAGTTAGAGGAGGCTCTGGCACAGATGTACATAGGGGTAAAACCCTAAAACACCTCTTTGTGATAGACTCGAATGGGAACTGGTGCAAGACAGAAGGACTTACTATACTCTTGGTTACGACACTCCCGGGGGATATGTTTGGTTAATCACATGATTTTTATGAATCATTATGAAGGAATTATAGAAAAATGTAATTGTCTAAGCATGAAGTTTTAAGATATAAAATCCTTTTTAATTAAAATATTCGTAAATAAAATAATTTTCTCATGAAGGATTTATTCTTTTAGAAAATTACCACATCATCTTGGAATACGTTGACGTATTTTGGAAGGAGTTACCCGAACCTCCCCCAGAAAGAGAGGTAGATTTGTCCATTGAACTCATACCTGGATCTCATCTAATGTCAAAGTCCCCCTATAGGATGGAAAATGTTGGGCTAGAGGAATTAAAAAAACAACTCCAAGATATTTTGGAGAATGGATTTATCCGACCAAGTGTGTCTCCTTGGGGAGCACCAGCTCTCTTTGTGAATAAGGAGTGATCGATGCAGCTATGCATTGATTATAAAGAACTGAATGGGATCATAGTGAAGAAAAAATACTCTTCCAAAAATTTATGACTTATTTGACCAACGTCATGGGGATCAATTCTTCTCTAAGATTGATCTTCATTCTAGTAATCATCAATTGAGGGTGAAGAATGATTATATTACAAAGAATACCTTCCAATCAAGATATGGGCATTTTGAGTATGTTGTTATGCCCTTCAGACTTACTAATGCACCTTATTTTTTATGGATAATGAATAAGTTGATTTTGGAAACATATGTTTTATCAAATGGATATACTTTTTATAAGAAAATGATTTGGTGATGAATAGATAAAGTTTATTTTGGAAGATGTTTTCTCTTTTGGAGTACTATATCCCTAATGGATATAAAATACTATAGGATTTAAATTGTGGAGGAATGGTTGAATTTTTTTGTAATGATTTATGTATTTGTTGTGGAAATATGGTGATTTGGGTTATTTCTAGAAAATGATGAACGTAGCATAGAGAATATGTGATTAGGTTAATTACACATTGGTTTGAGACATTAATAGTAGTCGAGGTTATTTGGAGATTAATGTTAAGATTAATTGGGGAAGAATATGTGATTATATCCTTTTGAGTTTTGGGTTACAATCTTAGTTTGGATTATTCTAAAGAATTTTAAGGATGATTCTGATTTGAATAGTCTTTATGGAACAAATTGGTACTTTTAGTTGAATTTTAAAGATTAATAGTCATATTTATTTTTATAAAGGATTATCCTTTTTGGGGATTATATGATCTCGTAAAAACCATTTTATTTTTAGTTGATGACTAAAGACAAGGAAAATGTATAGTTATTCTTTTGTGGATTATGTGACTCTCTAGAAGATGATTCTTGTGCTTTTGATGAGACCATGTATTTTTCAATTCTCATTATTGGAGAAAAGATTAGTCTTGGTGGAAACTTATTAAAGGATGAAACTCTACTTGAAGGTAAGTATATTTTCTTATGTTTTTATTCTATGTAGTAAATTAATTCCACAAAATTATTAAAAGGAACATAAAACAAAAATGTTGTTGGTTTACATTTCCTACTGGGTAATAAAATACCATTTAACACATCATAAGTTTGTGATATTCTTGTGGTTAATTTTCTCTTAATCATTTTTTCTATCACTATCCATCAGAACTTGACCCTTTGTTTTCTCTTCCCTATCCATGTTTTCCTACATGTAATCCTATTATGGGTTAACTCGGGTGACCTTTTTACTTCACTTTATTTCTTTTAAATTAATAGTTTAAGAGACTCTTTTTCCGATGTGGGACATTCAAGGAAATTTAAAATCCCAATTTTAAAATTAAGAGGACCGAATTTCTTAAGGGGGGAAGAATTGAACGACCAAAAATTTTGAATGAATTTTGTTTCCTAACTTTTTATTTTATTTTATTTTATACCCAACAAAACTATTTCACTTAATAAAATGAGTATAATTAAAATGAGACAGTTGGGTTTCGACTGTTGTTAGTCTGTTGGTCAATATGACCATTGGAAATTAAATTTTGAGATAATTGTCTTTGAATACAAGTAATCTAGGTTAATTAATATATAAAAAGATTCAATGACATCATCTAGTAGTCCCGGGCGGATCAAAGCCCATCTGACGGAACTTGGGATGGAGAAAGCACCACTGGGCTTTGCTCTGGACCAAACCCAAGCCGAACTTCATCGTGTGAAGCTGGAATGGAATCGCATTCACTAAAAGATCAGGCTGATATAAATCACCACTCGGGAAATGTTGGTCGAGCTGCCCAAATATTCTATCACCTTAGCACAACTTACAGTTAGGTCTGATGCTGGTGTTATAAGGGGCTATGTAACGAGACCTTATCTGCTTTATGTAATCCTTTGATATAAATAAAATTGTGATTTCTTCTTAGGGTTATGTTTGTGAATTTTCAAATGTTCGGATAAATATAGTATGCATATTATTGATGAATTCTATAAAATAGATATTTTAAAATATTTATTTAAACCTTACTTAATTATAAATGTGTAATGATTTTCAAAAAAATGGTCTTCTACAGTTATGTTCAGTAAAAATTTACAGTATAATAATATCGACATAATTTTTTATGAATATTAAATTATGAATAGTGATTTTACACTTATGATTAGTAATGTGATCAAATGGATTAAGTAACCTCGCTTAATGAAGTATTAATATAATTTAGGCACCTTGATTAAGTAATACAGTTCAATAAAATAGGTAAATAATTGTTTCAGAAATTATTGGTTAAGTATTAGTTTCTTCAGGTGAATAGTGTTTTTATTTAAAAATTAAATTAAAATTATTTAGAAAATTATTTTCATAAAATGGAGTTAATTTTTGTAATCAGAGCATCGATATTTTGTTAAGGTGATTTTTCGGGATTTTTCTGAAACTGTTGAATTTTTAGTGAAAAGTGTTTTTTAAAATTAAATTATATATATTTAGAATATTATTTTCATAAAATGGAGTTCGTTTTTGAAATCAGAGCATCGATATTTGGTTAAGGTTAATTTTTGGGATTTTTCTAAGAAAGATGAATTTTAGGTGAATAGTGAAAATATAGTTTTCAATTTCGGGTGTTTAATGACATCATTATGGATGTAATAATTATGCAATAATTATAGTCGACTTATGAATAGTAATATAAGGCATGAGGTGTCCCAAGTGGCCAATACCATGGGAAAATACCATGGATAAGCCAATGGTTTTTCTAATACCACCGATGAGGGGTCCCCTGGCCATTAATGACTTGTCCCCTCACTTCTCTTATGAATACCAAGACATTACCTAGTTAATTTAATTTCCAAATCCTTACCAGCGAAGTTCTGGTCTTTTTACCTCCCAAGGAGTCCTCGTGAGTTTCCCTCAAGCCTACCAAGGTCTCGACCTTCAAGCTTTCGAGGATACTCTTCAAGGTAGGAGATCCATTCAACCTTCTCTTTTAAGTCATGACTTTATTTATGTTGTGTCTTATAATTTCCATCTCTTTATGTTTAAGGTATTTCTTATATATTCTAATTTCATTCAAATTCATTTCTCATTATTAAGAGACCTTCTCTTCTCTCATCAATTTGTTTTCTGAATTTTTATGTGACGCCGTTAGGCTGCCGAATTTTTCATAGAAGAAATCACATCTTTTTTTTCATGTTTTCTTTTTCTTGTGGTATGTCATTCAAATATCCATTCCATGATCTTATTAAGTACCCATACATTATTATGATCTATTTATGAGTGGGTGACCCTTGTCCGTTCTCTTTTCAATGTTTTCTAAAACCATGTTATATAGTCGTTTTGCTGCAGAAATTTCATCTCAAAACTTTATCTCTTTATCTCAAGAAATTATATTGTTTATTTATGTGAATACCTAGACTTATTTCGTTTCAATGGGTGTTCATAACTATATAAAGATGATATATTTGATTCTAGAATTAACACACATATAACCTTCACTCTCTTTCCATGTGTTATAAATGACATAATGATATTATTTTTAATCTCTTTTTAAACGTCACGATTTTGACATGAAACCCATATCATTTATTCCATTTCGGTTATTTATGAAATGTTTGATTAATATATATGTGGATCACATGAAATTAAAGACATATTAATGGTATTCACTGATAGTGCTCTAATTCATTGGGTAAAGAATTAATCTATAGAGATGACATGTTTTACGATACCTTAGTGAATAACCTTGGTAATTTTTATGACACCTTGGGGATGGACCTTGGTGATATGTTCATGAATGTATAAATGAAATGTTGTAGCCAAATATTCAAGTTATTTTCCATGTTATTATCTTTATGATATGACAATTCTTACATAGCTCATGTCTTTATGTTTTTATTCAAGTTCTTATTTATATCAGAAGTACATTGATTCCCTTGTTTACCCTTACTGGGCCTTCTGCTCACCATTTCCTTTGATGTATATCTCCAGGATATTAGATGAAGTAAATGTACATAGGATGAAGCTATGATGAAGCCTTACTAGTTGTTTAGAAGAATTTTTTGTGTTGTTTTCATGTATGGTGTTCCTGATTTTAAAGACACTCAACTTTAATGATCCTCTATATGTAAAATGTAATTAAAAGTTATGTATTAAAATGGCAGGATGTCATATAGTAAACACAGATACCAATTCCCTTATCATTATTCGATGTAATGTGTTCTTTTCCTCCCTCTCAAAAAGAAAACCCCCAAAAGTCTTCACTCCATCAACACTCATCCTCCCCACTACAGAATAAAAGCACACCTTTTGACAGAATCATAACACAACATGAAACTGAAAACCATATTCCCAACCACTGCGCACATCCACACAAAACAAAAATAAGGCGTTTTTAGATATTAACAGTAATGGTTCAATATTTACACTTTATAATTATTGGGTGATAATAGAACATGTTAGATCTTGGGGAATCTATATATTTCACTAGTTCTATGTGGTTAATATACTTTATAATTTTTTATTATCAATAAGGAATCAAAAAATATATTCACAAGTCATATAGGTGCTCAAACAGAGGCCACCAATGACTGTTTTTTAGAAGGAATACGACCAAAACAAATAATAGTATCAATAATATTAAAATATTTTCATGCATCAATTTTCCCCAGCCTTTGTATATTGATATTTAACAGATTCAATTATCATTTTTAATTTTGAATTATTACATCCTCACAAAGAAATAATCTTATACCCAACACACATGATACATAGTTTATAGAAAAAAATAATTTCCCTAAATTGAACAATAGGAGATTAGAAACTCATATGTGCACTAAAATAGGGGGTTACACCAGTAGTAGGAAAGACTCTAAGGGAGAAATTTCCCAATGTCTATAGTAAAGACCCATGACCCCTAAGAAGAAGAATGTGTCAAGGTGTGCCAAAAGAACGTGGAAACATCTAGGGAAGAGGAGATCGCATCATCGGAGATCCCAATCCTATATCAATGGAAGTGAGGAATTTTTTAGGACACTAATGTTATATCATAATTAAGATTATACTATTTGAGTATTTCAAAGCATAGAGGGTGTTAGGATATTAAAGATATAATTATTCTCCTCAAAGACGGTAGAAACATCTTTAGAAACAATGAAATTGATAATTAACTCATTTAGCATAAAATAGGGATGAAAATGGAAAATGATTGAAAAGATATAAGTGACTATCCTATGGGTGAGTCACCGATGTGATTCACTAATGTGACTCATCGATAGTGGGTCAATGATGTGACCCACTAACAGTGAGTCACCATCATGACCCACTGACACGAGAAACTGATGATGAGCTAGCAACACTGAGATATCGACACTAAGCCATCGACACGACCTATCGATGCTTGAAAAACATATTCCATCCTACCAATGCCTGGACTACTAACGCCCAACCTAACAACACATGAACAACTGGCTCTTCACCTACTGACTCCATGAACTACCAATGCATCGACCTACAGATGCCCCATCCAACCGACACCATAACCTAATGAATCCTTACCCTACCAATGTATGACATAGAAATTCCCCGAACTACCAATGGAAAAACAAAAAAAATTATAAAACACTTGAAATGATTCACCGAGACTCCCTAGAAGACATAAAACACATAATTTTATCAATAAAATGTACTTGATAGGTCTAGGACATTACCTCATATACTTATCACACTATAACTTCCATCAAAAATATGAAACCAAACCCCGAATAGAGACGGTTCAAAAAAACAACCTAGTAAGATACCTCTCAAAGATAAACCACCCTATTTTTCTCAAAAGCTAATGTAAAACCACAAATTCAAAGAACTGATCCTCCATCATCCACTATCCTTATGCATCACAAGACACACCAATCAGCACCAAAATATGCACTAGTCGAACACATGAATTAGGTAATTATTTCTTCCATGTTGAGATAGTATCTACATTGTGTAGTAATAACTCACCTTCATGAGTTTAATCATATCATCATTAAGGCATATCGATTAAGAATCATGATTTCCCCGTCTTTATTTGTCGGGATTTTTTCATACATCAAAGAACAAGGAATCAACTCATCTCATAGAAACCAAGTTATATGAATTACAAAGAAAAACAAAGCACACAAGAAAAACTCAATACAACTCCTAGTAATAGGAAAAAATCAATGATTATCGCACATAAGAAATATCCTCAAGCCCAACATGTCTCAAAAATACATAAACAAAATTAATGGTACATCTGCACATCACCTTCTTTTGATGATCCTCAATCTCTATAAACCGCTCCATATAGGTAATGCCTTCTTCGATATCCAACTCTCCCCAGTTGATGAACTGGTGGTCATTGTGAAGATATTATTGAATATGGGAGACATGGAAAACATCTTGGATCCTCTCCAATTATAGTTAAAATTTCATCAAGTGCACTACTTCACCAACACGTCCCATCACCTCAAAGGGTTCGATCAACCTGAGAGAAATAATACCCACACTATCGAAAATCTTCTACCAACAACAAGGGGAAACCATTAAGAACACATTGTCCCCAACCTCGAACTCTAAGGGCTTCCTCATATGATCATGATATGACAATTGTCGGCCATGAGATGACTTTATCCTCCCATGCACTATATGCACCTAGACTGTTGTTTTCTGCACCAACACTAGACGAAGTACAGTTCTCTCCCCAACCTCAGTCCAACAGAACAGTAAATGAAATAGTCACCTCTACAAGGCTTCAAATAGATACATGAAAACAGAATATTGATAGAAATTGTTTTACAAAATCTCTACCCAGGGTAAGTGTTACACCCAAGACCCATTAAAGTCCATGATGCACGCCCACAACATATCCTATAGTGTTGGGATGGTCTGTTCTGTCTTCCCATTTATTTAAAGGTTGAAAGAAGTTATAAGTTGTTTCAAAGTTCCAAAATAATGTTGTAATACCCACAATACATGTGAGATAATTAGGTATCTCGATATGATACAGTGAATCTTGGAACCCCATGCAGCCTAACCACCTCACCCACATACCTTCTCACTAAGGAATCTTCTATGCTCAAATCCTAAATCTCTAAGAACTGATTTGATTTCCTCAGTTGATCCACTACCATCCAGATTGCATAGAAGCCTCCCTAATCCCTGGGTTTCCCTATGAAAATATGCATTAAGATTTCCTCCCACATTCACTTAGGGAAATCAAAGGGCAACTTTATACCATAGGGAACACAATACTCAGCCTTCACCTACGGCACACTAAGAACGTAACCATGAACTACGTCACTTACTGATTTATCCTGAAACACCAAAACTGCAACCTCATTCAATTTTACATCTTTTAATATCATGGGATTACTTCTAAAGAAAATCCATGAAACTAATAGTAAACTCCATTTTTCTAGTTTCTTGTCAAACAACATCTGCTTCTAACCATACTACGACCATCCCTCTAAGTATCACCCCATTCAAAATGATCATGCATCACCTCTATCACATAGTATCCCCACTAAGACTCTAACCCTTGTTACCTTAGAATTCACTTTCATCTGAAATAGATAAAATCTTCCACCATCCATCCCTTCATCCATGTTCAAGGAATCCAACTCCTCCATTTCCTTTCATGTATCAATAGATTCAAGAACATCTCTATTCTATGAATTCTGTCCCAAAAAATCATCCATTAAATTCTTATTCCATAAAGTGTATTAGATATCACAATAATAGTTCATAAGAATCCCCAAACACATCCAATGTCTCCATCTCGGATCTTAGTGGGAAAAGATATAACTCAAGCTCTTGTGATCCTTTAAGACCACAATGCGCTCCCCAAAAAGTTATGGTCACCATAACATAAGATAAAAATGACCACACATATCTCTATATTATAGGTTTCATATTTACGTTCATTGGTATTTAGCTACCCATACACATATGAGTTAACTCCTCATTGCTGCATTGGGAAAAATCACAAGCATAAACAGGAATCATCACAAAAAATCCCGTACATCACCCCTTCCTTTGGAAACATGAGCACTGGATCACTTACTAGATTCCCATTTATATAGAAGTCTATGATAAGTAATTGGTCACTATATGTAAAAGCCTTGTAATTCCAGGTCAAATCCATTAATGGAGTTTGAAATCGAGAGAAATCAGGCCCAAATATCCAATAATAGCCTAATGGACCAATGCAATTATCAACCTCCACCATGTTCTAGGGTGCTGTACAATAAAAAACTAATTCGAACATTAAAGGGTCCACTAAAATGCCCTAATATGATAGGATGTGTTCAAGTAAGTGGACCCCATGTCAAAAACATACATTTGGGAAACTTCCCAAAGAGCTTTTGACATTGATGAATCTCTATGACAGTCTCGAGGTGTTCATTATTCTATTCCTCTAACATTAAATAGATCATAATAGAATCAATGAAAATGTTGATGAAAATTACAAGAACTCTCTAAATACAGAGCTCATAATACCCATTAACTTGACTAGCACATTCATGACACCAAATGGCATAACCACAATCTTAAATTGCTCGTACCTTCAAATAAAAATAGTATTCATTTATAACCTTCATTCACCCTCATCTGGTGATTCCCACACTGCTGGAAGATCATAGAAAACCAACATTCTCCCCTCATCTGGTCAAAAATATAGTATATCCTCCGAATAGGGTAATGGTTCTGGACAATCACCTGATTCATCTTATGGTATTCTGTGCACAAACTTATACCAAAATATGCCTTCTTTGCAAACAATATCGGAGATACCAATGACGGAACACTGGTCCAGATAAATCCCTTCTCTATTAGATAGTAAATATATATCCACAACTCATGTAGTTTAGATGGTGACATTTTATAGCGGGCCATCAAAACTAGACGGGCATCGAGCTGTAGGTCTATCCCAAACTCAACATCACATCGATGTGGTAGATTCATAACCTCCATAAGAAAAAAATCTATTAACTCCATGAAAACTATCAGAACCTACATAATCTTATTATCCACCAATTATACTGAAATCTCATCCAACAAGTAATAAAGGGTCTCTATGGGCTAGCTTCCCACCTGGAAACTCTTCTCTCCAATGAAAGATACTGGAAGGGCATCCACGTCTGAAAACACGACTCTCCTTCGGAAGTAGTTAATGAAAGCATGCACAGAAAATAAATCAGTAGATGAAAATGATAACATCATATGGTTTTATCTATATAATAATTATATCTCCAATGTATGATTGTTGGTCCAACATCATCTTATATCCCCGAAAACATCAAAATTTTGGCTGAACTAGATAATTGTACCTAGAATGATCTATAACCCTATTTTAACTACTTCATCTAAAACAATTAATTTACCACACCTAGATCCTCTAACCCTCTACTGATGACCGCCTCTATGACAAGGTTCAGGTTGAGGTCCCTAAGGAATACCATTATTTCGACCTCCACCTACATTGTCTCCCCACAATGGAGCATGAGTGTGTCGTCCCTACTACTGAAATGATTTGGCCAACAACCACTGCTGAGGTTGGCACTAATGCTACCTAAATCAACCATAATGAACTCAAATAGGGAAATCAATCTAAAGGTTACCCCACCAACATCCATAAAATATATATCTCATCCCCAATCCCATGGGAATAGCATGGGAACCAAAAGGCTAAAACTGAAATAGTTGGGGACGATTCCTTGTTGGATGAGACCTAGAAGACCCTACCACCTAAGACTTGTTGTAGATATACTTCCCCTTCTAAGATCTTGGATAGATCCCCTATCATGGTAGACCTCCCCTAATGTGTATACTCTCACCTACCTTAGACTTTTCTGAAACCTCTTTGTATGTCAACATGGTGAAGGGAGTAACTATGTTCTGGAGAGAAGAACGATGTGCCTCCCCTAAGTGCCTCTCCCAAGATTACTCATTGGGAAATTGATCTGAAAAAAAAAACAATGTATATTCTTCAACATGAACCTAAATTCTCAAACCAACATAATCCCATATGGGATGAAGAGTAACTCCTACCTCATTTCATCCTTCATTACTAAAGAAATGAATTATTCTCGGAACTCCTTCTCAATGTCATCCGAAAAACATTTTTATTCTTCCTCTACACATGGTAATGTTTCCAAAAATAACACACAACATCCTAAATCTGGATCACCACCAAAAAATCCCCGTACACCATCAGTGCCTTGATCTTGGTTAAGGTGATCTCAAGCTCCTCGATCCAGGTATCCATCTCCATGATTGAAATTTTACCCTCATACTTTTATAGACTCTATCTCTGGGATGAACGTAGTGTATTCTTCCACTAGACATATTCCCCAACTGTTTCAACCCTCTATCATAGAACCGGGATATCCTAATGAGCATACAATACTTTTTCAAAATGTGTATGAAGTTCATATTCCATATATAAAAATTAATCGAGGAATTCCTAATCCCTAGTAGTATGGAATTCTATTTATGGTTCCTCTTAAATTATTATTATTTAAATTCCTAGAAACACTAAAAATTATATAGGTGCAGAAGTCATTATGACAAATGTACCTTTCCTATGGTCTCTACCCTAACAAAAATGTATCCTCACTCCGTCATTTGGAATGCTGAGAGACCCTGCATCAGATCATGGGCCCCCCTAAAATCTAGTGTCCTAACCAGTCTTCAATGTCCTATAAAATGCACTAGGATCACCTAACACTGTTTGCCCACCAACACTTGCAATCCCCATTTTTCCTAACTCCTAAATACATGCTATATTTTAACCACCCCCCTAATACCATTCTTTCATGAATCCCTCCCTCTAAAGATTCCCCTATTGAGATAACAATGAGGAATGAGAGATAATGACCCCCCGAGTCCTGCTTTAGTATTCCGTGAGTAGTCAATCAAAAACATGGGTATAAAATCTCACAAAATGGAAGGAATTTCCATTTTTATAGAAACATGTTCAACAGATTAGATAATAAATCCCAATCAACTCCTAGATCTATATATATATATATAGGTTAAATCCACAAACCCCCCTCATATATGTTTATAAGTAAAACTACTACAAAAAAAGTATCAAATTTAAATACAAAATGAAATGAAAAGAAGTGACACACAAAATACCCCAACATATGAGCTTTTGGTGACCAGAATGGTCCATGAAATCCCTCGAGAATCTTGAAAATAGTTTTAAATATGTAGGGTGAGCATATAATTATACTCAAAATGAAAAGATGAAGTCTCTCATGCACAAGTTGGAAGAGAATACTAAAGCCTCTATGAGAAAACAAAATAAACCAAAAATGCCTATCAAGGAATACCAACCACCCAAGCCTCACCAAGACACACTCACCAAATATTGAATCTAAATTGAATTAATATAAAAAAATAGATATTTGGGTACCTTGCACCAATTCCCACTAGATAATTACTAATTCCTAATAAAGAACGCCCCAATTCTACCATGCCTTTCCACAAGCCCCACATCACAAACCTTCCCACATACACATGGGACACTAACCACACCACATCCTTTCTACACACTATTGGGCCTCAAATCACACCAAATTCCCACCCACAGACTCCTGGGCTTCATCTTGAAGGCACATGAGAATGAAAAACATATCTCATCCTAAAGACAACTGGTAAAAACATATCAACTGCATCCATCAGGTGTCATACCTCAAGAACATATATCCTGACTGAATAATATTGGGTTAACAATTCATAAAAAAGGGATAAGAGAATTGATGGTAACCATCCGTCCATCCTCCCATCAGGATGTTGGGAAAGACACCATCCCCCATAATAATGTGGGTGTTTGGCATGTTGTTGTCAACAAGGGTGGGGTGGATATTGAAATAAAAATGAAACTACATGTATATAAAGGTACCAAACACTAAACCCAACCTATGGATTTTCAAAACAAATAACCATTCTTCGATAAATTGTGTCATCTCAGACCTAGATGCCACTTAACTGGTTCCCCATCCCTTGTGGGTCACATAGACTCAAGAACATCTACACAAACACCGTACGCTACCAACTAGAAGTGAGGGCCTAGGGTATGTACATTGGGAGTCTATGCCCTCATTAGTAGATTATAGCACATTGTAAAGAATATAAATGAATAATGTAGAAAATAAGTAATAGTATTATATAGTAGAAGGAACATAAAAAAACAGTGGGAGAAAACCGATTTAATAAATAAACGAGAATAATAATAAATGTATCAACTGGAATAATGAAGATGTAATTTCATGTCACTAGAATATCTAAAAACATGGATACAAGATAATTAAAATCACATGATCCACAATGTAATATAAAAAAAGGTACACTAAGAATACCGAGATCCTACTCGGTCATCATCTATCATGCTCCATTCTATCAACACACATTCAAGTGTTGGAAGCTACATGCCTTCCTTTATCAATATCTAGAACCATATAATCTACTCCAGGTAACAAATGGAATGCGGAGAGGGTTTGAGATAAATCAAAGTGGACCACCACCAGTGGTATCTAAATCCTTTGAACTGTGTAATGGAATATAGCAGTTTCCAATCAAACATTTACAAAGTAGAGAACCCATCAAAATATTACTAAAAAACCAAAGTACCCTCTTTAGCCCTTGTCTAGTGTATAAACATGTAAAAAATTAATTTTATTAGGTAATTATCATTTTATGTAAATAGGTAACGTGAGGAAACTCCATCACTTACATCACCACGTGATAGTATAAGAAGTGAAGTTCCCATGATGTAACATGGAAACTAAAAAAATATATCTGATGAGGGATTTCTAGGGTAATAACTAATGTAACATAGATCTCATGGAATACTAACCCAGGATAATCTGAGTCAAGATAATTGTAAGATTGTAATTCAACGAGTGTATTCCAAGTAATTCCGCAATAAGGTACCTACCTAGTCCAAGGTGATACACCTATGTAAAATGGGGCTATGCAAAGACAAGGCCCTATGAGATTTCACCATGGACCCTACTAGTTAATGCTGTATCCAATGAGTGTTTTTGAGGAATTGTGTAATAATGTTAATGAACCTATAGTAGTATACTAGGAATCTGAGTAATAAACAATTACTGGAGTCCAGGTGGGTATCATAGTAAAAAACCTATATCCTTGAATTAGAAAAGAGTTCCCCAGACCCAAGGTATTCCCCTCTCAGAATGTAAGGTGATCTTGAGTCAGTCCATTATTTTTTGATATTGTAATTATGTAATATGTCATTAGGTTAATGCCTTGTCTTTTATTTGTGTGGATAAGACAAGTAGAGTTTCATCATTTTATTCAAGTATCAATTAACCAACAAGGAATATTCAATTATCGAGGTTCACCACTCTAACTTCTATTAAATTGTCAAGGGGTACTATAGACATATAAACATATTCAATATAATTTGTTATGGTAATGTTATAAACATAGTATACTTGAAATTTCATATTTCTTATTTAATAATAAATTTAAGAACTTACATTAGACGGTTCATGTGGTGAGAAAACATGGTACATGATTTCATACAATTATCATTAGTAACAATCCATTTATTATAGGAAGAATCACCTTTATGGAGGTCATGAAAACTCAAACCCGAACATTGGATCAAATGTGCTGAAACACAAAAACAAATTTATTGAATAACATTTCACATGAGGTGGATTTATTAGTGGGTGTAACCGCTAAAAACTAATCACGTGCTTATATAGAAAATTAACAAATGATTCAAACCATTATAATCATGGAATGTAAATTTAATAAATGACATCTTATGAAATTGGTGGGCCCTAAATGAACATTCCATATTCAAAGAACTGTAGGGATAAGTTATAGACCACCCACCTTTGGGTAGTATGACTCCCCTCCTCTGGAATCGACCCTTGATTTTCCTCGGATCAGAGTAGATAAATGTAATGGTATAAATACTTCATATAAAGATATTATGGACAAGATATAAAGAGAAGTTGAATGGATAAAGAGGACTCGAGTACTTACCAATGCACATCCAACATGATGAACAGAAGCTCGATCTGATTCTGGAAGAAGAATATCTCTTGATCCCTATCATTAGCCTTCAAAAAGATTCAAAATGATATAAAAAGGGATTAATCCCACAGAGTCTCAGATTAGGGAGGAAGAGGGGGGAAGTAAAATAGATCATTAAATAAAAAAATAGATATTTACCAATACTTTAACATTATCACAATTTTTCAACACGATTTTTCAAACACTGTGTAAATAGTGCGAGGCCGTTCTACCGAAATGTCATCCTCCATAGGATTTGGTCAAAACCTGTGCAAGCCATGTATGAGTACCTGGGAAAAAAGTGTGTTCACATAGTTAGTACACATGGCCATGCACCAACAATGCGAGGTGGCTCTGTCCGAAAAAAATCAATCCACACTATTCACCAAACCCTGCAGAATTCCTGAATGGTTTACTCTAAATTGTTCACCCAGCAAGCTTTCCCCAAAAAATGGGTTTTGGGTTCTAAAAAAGCCCCTGACCCCCTCAGAACCTTTACTAAATCAATAGGCATCCATATTTGGTCCAAATTAATGATATAGATTGATAATTAACAGATCCATAACTAATATAAAAACTAGGTTTATACAATCTTCCACCAAATAATGAACTCTCCCCTAAGTTCTCATACCAAGGGTAAATAAACACTGTCTGGGAAGAACTCTTACCATTGGGCATGTACGTTAGCTTCCCTCTCCCAATTCTCATCTTGTACTAGGTCAGGCTTCTATAGAACCCATACAAGAAGGACAATGTTTCCTCAGAGAGCCTATGTTCTTCATTCAACGATGTGTATTAGATACTCCTGAGGGGTAACATCAAAATATTACTCAACAACTAAAGGATAAATAGTATGTTATAGTTATACATTATATTTTTGATGTGGTGAGACATGAAAGACATCGTGAATGGTATAGTACCTCTGTGTTAGTAGTAACTGATAGGCAACTAGCTTGACTCTCTATATGATCTCGAACGACCTAACATAATGATGCAATAGCTCTCCATACTTCCTTTTACATCTATTCTATAAACTAGGTGATACCCTAAGAAAAACATGATTCCCAACCTCGAAGTCAAGTGTTATTTGATGGAAATCGATATAATATTTTATCATAGATTGAGTTGTATTTATACGCTTCTTAATCTACTGAACATATTCCAAATTCTCATGAACAAGACGAGGACCTAGTAAGGCTGCCTCACCTACCTCTTGCCAGCACAAGGGTGAATAGAATGACCTACCATATAAATCCACAAATGGATCCATCTAAATCATAGCCAAAATACTATTATTATAAGTCAACTCAACAATAATGATATGCTTCTCCCATGATCCCCTAAAATCAAGGACACATGATCAGAGAATATCCTCCAAAACCTGTATCATTTGTTCCCATTGTCCATCGGACAGAGGGTAAAAACCTTTTTTAGTAGACACTGAGTCCACATAGCTTTTAAAAACATTTATAGAACCATGATGTGAAACAATCATGCTAATATGAATCAATAGTATGTGGAACCCTGTGTAGTCGTATGATATCACAATCATACGGTCTTCCCATATCATCAATTGAGATAGTATCTTGTATAGGAATGAAGTGGGATGACTTTGTCAGTCGGTCAATGAATTCTCAGATAGAATCTCTACCCCTTGGAGGCCTAATTACGGTGATTACATAATCCATAGGAATGTCTTTGCATTTCTTTTTCAGGACATCAATGTGGTTGAATGAGGACTGCATGTATCTAGTTCTATGTCATCACCTACTGACAGGTGGATCACCTAGTGATGAATGTTTCAATATGATGTTTCATTCCAAGCCACCAATACTGGTGTTACATATCTCGATGCATATTTGGGATTCCTATATGAACATACCACTAAGATGAATGATACTCTTTTATCAACTCCTCTCTCATATCATTAGGAACCCAAACATGTCCATGTAGATGCAATACATCATCTCTATCCACTAACCATTATGAATGTGGGTTATCTCCAAACATACTCTAATAGAGAACGAAACATTCAGGATTTGAAAACTAACTACTCATCACCATCTCATGTATGGAGAGTTAAATGTTAAGGCTGATAGGTAAGACTTATATTGATAGTAATGAAACTTCAGATGAAGTTCCTAAAAGAGGAACGTTAACTTCCCTTTATCACTGGATTCATGTATGTCATCTATTTGATTTTTACGACTTAGTGAATCAGCGACCACATTGACCTTTCTCAACATATTAGAAATCTAAAAATCAAATATTGTATATATTAGACCCATTTTCGCAGTTTCAGGATCAAGTCATGCTGAGAAAAGTTATAATTTGTGGCTCTTGTAATTTTTATACTATAAAAAGCACACACCCATGAGAAAATGTCTCCAATAATGAAATCCATGGAAAACTGCTACAAGATAGAGGCCGTGTGTCAGGAAATTTCTCTCGTAAGACCACAAAGGCCAAGATCTATATGAAGCAACATTGTATTCCTGCATCAACACTGCTCCTAGGTTAATTCCTTCTATATCACATAAGATGATATAATCATTACCAGGTTCTGGACAAATCATAATCGTTATCGAGACAAGCCTCTCATTCAGTTCTTGAAAATATTTCTCTCATTCTCCATTCAACAAGAACATGATACCCTTTATTTCATATCTAATAATAGGTTCCACAAGATGTGTGATGTCCTGTATGAAATACCTCTAATATCCAAAAATCCCTAAGAAAATCTTGATATCAATCACATTTTTTGGATGCTCCTTGGAAACTAAAACACCAACCATTTCATGGGTCAATAGATACTTCTAAATATAAGATAATATTGTCCAAGAAGTCAACATTGTCGATCTAGAATATTCTGTTAGCATGCTTGGTATAATGTTGAAGATCTCTTATTATACACATAACAATCTCAAGATGTTTGGAATGGTCATTATGAGTAATAAAATACACAATTATTTTGTCCACAAATACCATGATAAAATATTCTAAATACGGGTTGAAACCCATATTCATTAATGCCATGAAAATGGGAGGCATGTTCTTAAGACTGAATGGATTAACAAGATACTCATATATACCATAACTGCTAAATAATGATTTACGGGATATGTATGATGGTCTGACTTGCACCTGATGATAACCTAATCACATGATGATCTTAGAGAACACCTTCTCTCCTCATATTTGTTCCATGTTATCATCTATTCAAGGAAGTGGATACCTATTATTGACCATAATCTTGTTCAACCTTATATAATCCATGCATATAAGTAATGTTCCATCTGTCTTCATGGTAAAATAATGTTTGAATCCCCGAGGATGTACTAGGATGTATAAATACTTTGGCCTCAAGGTTCTCAATCTACCATCTGATCTATTGAAGATTAGTATCTTCCATTATATATGTGGGAATTGACAATGGAGATTCTCCTGAAACAAGATCTATTGTAATAACTGCCTCTCTCTTTGGAGGTAATCTAGAAAATTCATCTTCAAAGACAACCAAGAAATGATCACCTAAAAGAGGAAAATATGTTTGAAGAGAACCCTGATCCTCCATGACAATATTTTCAATCTTCTTGGTCACTTCACCTAGCCCAAATTGCTTAAGTGTAGCTCTCCCAGCCTGAACATACCACTCAACTTTGAAAAGATAACTGCTACCTTATGGTGGTGTAAAAGAACTCCATGGCGATATCTGTCTAAAAAGGTATGATAGAGGACTAACCCGTTCATCCCAATAATGAAATTGAAGCCCATCATCTCAACAATAAAGATATTTGGAAAAAATGGGTAACTTCCTACCTCAAGGGGACAGTCCCTACATAGGCGTATGCCCTCCTTCTATATTCTCAACTGTGTATCGAGGGTCATTACACAATAGTGATACTGAATCACTAGTTTGAGAATCTCCATGACAGATATAGAAATAATTTTTTTTGAAGAACCTGTATAAAAAAAAATTAGAGACAATAGTATATGATACTTATATAGTACGTCATAATGTAGATGGTCCCACAACATGATCCTCAAGAATCAACAATAAAGCATGAAACTGACCTTATTCATGACCCTGTGCAAGAGATGGTCCAACATGATAATGGCTGCTTTATTGGCGCTACTGGTGATTAGTGGATGAACTACCATGGCCAAAGTATACTCTTTCTCGACTATACCTGCCGTTGCTATTCCAACTCCCCACCTGAAGAGTTGAAAAATAATTTTCTCATGTTGGTGGATATAATGTTGATCCTTTTCCACTTGAATATGGTGTAAAGGTCCTACATACAAGTTGTAGATGACCCATTCGTCTACAAGACCCACAATATATAGTTTCTATATCACATTGGTGATTATTTTTCCATGTTCTTCCACATATGTAGCACATCACCGAGATATCAAAATGAATACACTAACTGCCACTGACCAAACAAGAATCCTCAATGGAATGTTTTCTACCACAAAAAGAACTACTACCATAACGCAACACCGCTCCTTCAATCCCAGTACATGTTCTATCCCTAAAGATATGGTAAGTGATAATGTCCTAATCAACAATCATAAAAAAATATCGGTAGGACAAAGACATTATCCTGAGTTTTTAAGGCATACTAGATCCCATCCTCAAAATGTATATCATGCAAAAGCTCATTACTAACTAGAAGTGGTGAAAAGCAATGTAACTCAGTGAAATGGCTTAAATATTCTATAACTGACATAGAATCATGTTCAATATGCATGAAATCTCTATATCTATAATATCAGAGTACCGGAGGAAGGAATTGACCATAGAAAGAAATATGGAAGTCAAACCATAACATGCTCTGGTGATTATCAATGTTGGTAACCACATCCCACCAATGCTTGGATGAATCCCAAAGCATGTATGTAGAAATATTGAATCTACACTCTGGAAGAGTTTCAAGATACTCAAATATATACTGATTGGCATCTAGCCATGACTCAATAGTATAAGAACCACCATACCTTGAAAATGTAGGATGATGATGTTGTTGGAACTCAAGGGTCAGATCATCCATCGTAGGTGCAAACCATGGAGCACCATCCATAGACTGCATCAAACATAACAAACTATCATTAAAATGGGAATCAGTTCCCTACTCACGTACTACAAGTGATTCCTCATGTGGCACTCTAGGACATAATAATGGTGGTCCATGGACCACCATGTTAGGAGAATGGTCATCATGAAAATCTTGGTGACCAAAATGAGGACATCAAGGTGGAATTGGTCTTCAAATGAAGATAACACCTTTGAAAAGGATTAGGATCATACGATAACATCTCTAAAAGAAACTTAATGTATGAAAACTCAAAACCCAAGAAATACTACCCAAATTACCCACATAGACAATAAAGTATTTTTAAGTGCTTAAATATAACTTTTAGGTCATTTTTTGGTTAATTTCTAGGTTCAATCATTTACCAAACATAGAAATTACATTGTAGTATAAGGAATTGAAACCAATTAATTTTATATTTTAGGATTCACATTATAATGGATATCCATTTATGATAAATCAGTTCCCATACACCTATCACTTGAAATGACACCCATTTATTTATAGTATTGTGAATCAACTCAATAAATTACACATCCCAACCCATGAGGTCTCATACACCTCTAGAATTGAGTTAGGCAATCACTTAAGCACATCCTAGAGTAATACCAGCCTAATCTAAATATCACAACATTACTCAGCAATCAGAGGATTATCAAGAAATTCAAGGTAGTAAAATGAACCTATATGGCATGGAAATATGAATGACATGTGAATTTTAGGTGCCTATAATGATGCATGTGACAATGCTTCTTGACCTCATATCAACGAACCAAGGATTAGAGAAAAATATCAACCAAAGTAATAATAAACCACACCACATTTCTTGATCTTAACCCAATGGTGAAATAATATCAACTATAATAGGGAAAAGTTGAATAACAATTATAATTTACGAAACATGTTTTTTACCACAAACCTGGAATCACGATGCCCAAGAACGACTTATGACTGAGTCCCAAGAGTTCCCATTATACAATATATTATCTATAAATAGTGAATAAATAAAATAAAACCACTCTGATTCCACTTTGGGATGTCCCAGTCCAAGATTCCACATAACAATTTCCCCAAACATGGTGGGCTACATGGCCTCAAGCCCATTTTCTCAATTTCCAGAGGCTTTCGACTAGAAGTGAGGGACGATGGTGTGTCCATGGGGAGACAACGATCTCATTACTAGAGTGAATCATAGAGGAAGGAATATAAATGAATAATGTAAAACGGAATAATCATAATTAAATAGGGGAAGTAATATAAATAACCAGTCGAAGGAAACTGATGAAATCGATAAATTAGAATAATAATAACTGTATAAATTGGGAGAATGATGATATAATTTCATGTCACAATAAAACTAGAAAATAAGGATACTAGACAATAGACATAACATGTTCCACAATGTAAAATTAAAAAAGGCAACTCAAAACATCCTTAGATTCTAGTTGTTCAACTATTTTCAACATTCATCCTATCAGCACAAAATCAGGTGTAGATAGATGTATGCTTCCTTTGTCAATAACTGCAAAAATATAATTTACTCTGGGTACCAAACATCACCCAGAAAGGGTATGAAATAAATCTCAGTATTCTACCACCAATGGTTTCTATAACCTTTGGCGCATGCAATAGAATATAGCAGTGTGAATTCATTAATATATAAACTAGAGAATGAAGTACAAAAATAACTAGAAACCCAATTACCTACTTCAACACTTGGATGGAATCTAAACATGAAAATATTTCATTTTATTATGTAATTTCCATTTAATTTTAATAGGTCTCATGTGGCATAAATATCCCTAACATCACATCCTGGTAGTATAAGTAATGAAGGTCCCAAGGCGCAACATGTCAACCTGAAAAAGATATCTGGTGAGGGAGTTCTAGGGTAATAACCATGGTAATGTAGATCTCAGATAATTCTAACTCAAGAGTATCTGAATCTATCTAAGGGGTAAGATGGTAATTCAAGGAGTGTAATCCAAGGCATTCAATAGTAAGGTTCATACTAGGTCCAAGGTGATTGACAAAGGTAAAATGGGGATATTCAATGATTGAGCCCTATAGGATTTCAATAGGGAACCTACTAGTCAATGATGGATCCAATGAGTGTATCTGATGTATCATGTAATAATGTAAAGGACACTATGGTAGTATACTAGGAATCTGAGAAATAGATAAGAACCAGAGTCATGGGGGGTATCAACCTATGATAACGACATCCTTTAATTGTAATGGGGTTTCTAAGACCCATAGTATCATTCTCTCAGAATCCAAGGTGAGATGGAGTCAGTCCATTTATATATGATATTTTAAAAATTTAATAATTCATTTGGTTCATGTATTGTCTTCCATTAGTGTGGATAGGCCATGTAGCCTTTAAACCTTTTAATCAAGTATTAATTAACCACTAAGGAATACTCAATTATTGAAGTTCCCTCAGCTACCATCAATTAATGTTGAAAGGGGTGCTACATACATGTAACCTTATTCAACATTATTTTTCTAAGGCCTAGTTATATACTTACTATACATTCCATTTCATAATTTTATTTAATAATAAATTGATGCACATAACAAATATGGGTCAATGTAGATGCGGAAAAATGCTCAAGGGCTGAAGGATATTTTTCTACGACCATGCGATACCATATTTTGTCCCAGTGATCCATTCTGTGGGAGCCCAGAGGGACCGCACAAAAAGAATTTGGAGTTGCATGAAAAATTTCTATCATGTGGGAAATAGTAGGATCCATGAATGTTTCTGGTGTAGGTGTGGATATTTTTTGCGCCCTGACCACAAGAGAAGCAATTTGAATGCCCCGACTGTGGGAGCATCAATTTGAGTGCAGCTGGCCCGCGGGGTTGAATTGGCGCACTTCTGACATCGGTAGGCAAAATTTCACATGGGCTCGTGTTCCACATAGAGAAACTACTTCGAGAACCTATAAATGGAAGGTGTCCACTTCGTCTTCTAGGGGGGTAATCTAAACAACCTCTCTGGTGCGAAATTCCCCTCACGTGCGTGCAAATGATGGCTTTTCAGTTACAGTGTTTTTCGCAACAGGTCGCTCGGGGGTCCGCTATTGTGAAAGATTACTCGGGCTTAATCATCATCCAAACCCTATCATGTCTTGTCCCCCATGCACAATTACTATCAATTACACACAATCCATTCTCTAGCGTACAATTCCTTCCAATTGCGCATGTTCCATTCTGCTGCATGAAATTCCTTCAAATTGCGTGCAATCCTTTCTCCTGTGCACAATTCCTTCCAATTTCACAGCATAATTTCGACATCAGCCCAGTCTTTTCCATGAAGGTTCCCCAATTTTGTGCCACCCCAGCCTTTTTAGTGCACACAGGCAGATTAAGAGCCCCATGTCCTTTTTCACTCATGCGGCCCCATTGCGCTCTGACCCCGCCGTATTTCGCACAACTGTTCCTTTTCCGTGCAAGAATGCTTCTTTGTGCACCCATGATGTCTCTCTTCTGAGAATCATTTATAGCCACTTATCGTTCCCAAAACAACTTTTCCGTTCACTCTTTTCGTGTACAACCCTCTAGGCTCATACAAAGTAAATTCAATATCCATTGGGCGATACTTCTCGTTGAATTGCTTTGCCTCATGCTTTTTCACAAAGGCACGCTAACACCAATTGCCTTTTCTCATATCCACTCTAATGTGGACCCCCATTGGGATAACCTCAAAACACTCCTCAACCATGGAATTTCCTTTCCTTTATCTTCACTATGGTTCGTAGGGCACAAGTTATGCATGTACTATGGGTGAGGAGTTAAACCACCTAGTTCGAGCCAATGGACGTTAAACTACCATGAACCCTCATCCTCAGCACAAGATGCTAAACTGTGACACACCCCACATGTCATACATGGGGTTTACCCCACCTTGGACATTCTGCATGCCCACTGGTCTCCACGAGAGTGAGATCATTCCTTACATTTAATGATATCCTCTTGGTCGGAGCATCACCTGTCCATGAGGAAAGGGCAGTTTCCTTGGTGTAACCCCTCTATCCTTCCTTTCAGGAGGCACCATCCCTACTCCTCCTATCTTCATGGGTTCCAAGTCCATCTGCCACAAGGATTTGTCACCAATTGGGTCTCCACCCCGGTGCAAGTCCCAATCTCCAACCTTGGGTTGTGAACCACACATAAGCCCCTATTTCCACTTTGGGATGATAACTACGTGTAATCCCCACTCCACATCCCACGAACACACCATTTGTGTTGTGATCATTAGTTCTTTGTTGTCTATTGTTTCTCACACTGAGCATGGATCACATGTTCTTAGATTAATCATCGACCATGACATCCTCTTTGGGCTGCCTATAGTGTAAGACCAACACCAACCTGAACAATGTGGTCTATGATCCCTACCATGGTAAGGTACGTTGGCATCCTCTATGATGTTCAATCCCAAAACCCGGTCATTCCGACCCCCTTCACATCGGTTCACCTTAACCATCCGGTACTATGAAGTCGTTAATCCTTTCCAAGCCAAGGTACATAGGAATCCTCCCTTAGGTTCAAGCCCAAAAACCGGTCATTCCAACCCCCATCATGTCGTTTCACCATCACCATCTTGAACTATGCGGTCTTTGATCCTTTCCAAGGCAAGGTACGTAGGATGACTCTCTGAGGTTCAAACCCAACACCTAGTAGTTCTGACCCCCTTCACATCGGTTCACCTTCAACATCCTGAACTATAAGGTCTTTGATCCTGGACAATGCAAGGTATGTAGGAATCCTCTATGAGGTTCAATCCCAACAACTGGTTGTTCTGACCCCCTTCACGTCAGTTCACCATCACCAAACTGAACTATATGTTCTATGATCCTTTGTAATGCCCTGACCCCAGTTACCCAGAGTTGGTGCATGATTACATAACATTGGCCTGATCATAAGAAAGATCAAATCTCAAAAGACCGATTAGTTTAGTAGCCTTGGAAACAAAAGATATATTCATAAAGTTTTACATTACATCATAAAAATGAAAACTACAACAACATAGTCTCCATAGTCCAAACTCTTATCCCCTCATACTATCCCTGCAGGTCATTCATAATTTACTTCTTGAAATCCTAGAAAAAATAAAACATAGAAAAGGGGTGAGCTCAAATGCCCAGTAAGGATAACAATATAGTAAAAACTTTCAAAAATAATAATAAACATTTAAGGCAATTAATAACTAAACAAAAGCCTTTTAAACTTGAACTTCAACATAATATGGAAAAAATAAAATGAAATAATTCCATTTACTTATTCAATGGATATTCTACTAATCGAATAATCACATGAAATATCAATAACCACTTTCATAATGATGGAATGAATAATGCCAGACTATCATAACCACATATCCAAGTCCTCGTGCCAAGACTACAAATAATATTTAGTCAAGGCCTTGTGCCAAGACACTAGTTTGTTTCAAGAGACCTACCGATGCAATTTTTTTAGAAGATAATTACGTTTAAAATTGCTATAATATACTTCAATGTTTTTCTGAAAATATTATGCAAGCTTCTGAAAACAAAATAACTAATTATGAGACTACTCAACTAATTACAGGCCATGATGGGTCCATGTCCAATCCCTTCCTGTCTACCACACTCGAGAGTCAGGTTTTTTGAAAACATTTTTAAGCTTGCGTTAAATATGTATACATTTGCACTGGATTTTCATATATTTGATAGAAATATATATTTTTTGAAATCATTGAAAAGTCACACATTTATAAAGGAATTAATTTAAAAGATATTTTTGAATCAAAGTGTACCATACCACTTTGAAACTTTTGAAAGGAAATATCATTTAAAAAACATTCATGTCCATATAAATAAATCCTTAAAAACACTTTTGAAGACATGGACATTAATGAGAATAATTTAAAAGAATAAATATTTAAAACATTTGAAATTATTTTTTAGTAAAAACTACCTTAAAATAATCCAATTGAAAACTCTTTCATAAAACAAGGACATGGATAATAAATATGTCCCAGTAGATACTTATGTAAAAACAACCTGGGATAATAAAGAGATTGTGAAATTAACCCTTACCAATTTGGTAACATAAAAAACATACACCCCATGAAAGAGGTATCATACAATGAATATGTAAATACACATAAATTAAAGTGTATTACACAAATAATACAATTATGGGCAGTACATACACCACACAAAAGTTAATAGTTGCAATATGACATGAATCTCACGGAAATAAGGAGTGAGATGAAAAAACCCTTACCTAGTACTTTTCCTTGGTTGGGGTAGGTTAACCTCCTGTATAATGGTGAAATAATTTTTATTAAATTATACAAGAATCATATACATTAATATGATTTCATATATGATCTTTTAACATTTATTTGTTAATAATATCTTAGTATTATCGTTGATTCGGGTGTTAACTTACTCGTTTTCTTTTATATGTTTTGTTACGATAGCCAAGTTTGTCAGGGATAGGATTTATCTTAGTCATATCAAGAATGATATAAAGTCCTTATATACTATTATTAATCATCAAATTAGAGTTATACTTGAATGGATACGATGGAGAATGAATCTCATCGCCTTTGTGGAGACGGTAGTTCGTACGTACGCACAAGTGACAATATCATTCTTTTGATATTAAAATAATATATAATTGGATGGTAAATAATATATAAAGAATAATTATCATGTTATATTTATTATTTAACTTAATTACACATCTTTATTATACCCATCCAAATAATAATTTATTGAATAACAATTACACCACGACGTGTAGATGGTAAGCCATACGTACACACGTATGGTGACATGTTATTCCAAGGATGGATAGAATACTGAATATGGTTGTACCATATTTCTAATACCATCACAGTATATGTTAGATACTGGAGTTATTATTTTAGAATGGGAAATAAAGAAGAAGTTGAAGAAGAAAGGAACTTGAAAGAGGGTGGTGAAAACATTACCTCTTCTTCGGGTTCTTCCATTTTATTTGATAAAAAGGGCTCCAAAGGTTGGATTTATGACTAAAGTAATTACTCTAGGATGAAGTGAGGGAATTTTAGAGAGTATTTCTGTAGAATTTTTCCAATAGAAATGGATTTGAAGGTGATAATTAATGAGAAGGACGAGTTCCCTTTTATAAGAGGGGTGAGGGGCACCTTTCGAAAAGCTAGAAATATTATTTTATAATAAATTAATATTCGGTTTATAATGGCTCCAAAGTGAATTCATTATAGGTTAAGGTGGGGATGGGTCTAAAACCACTCAACCAATAGAATATAGACAGGTTTTGGTCATTATATTAACCATATATTTTAGTTTTAACTCTTAGTTAATTAGTTTGACACTTAACATGTCACATTGTATTTTTATATTATATAGTTAATAAACTTACTATATACCTCCAAGAGACCCCCAAGTGGTCAATTAATGATAAAAATATCATTATATATTTTTCTCGGCCAAGAATTTGATTTTTAAGAATTTAATATCAATTAATAATATAATATATGTTATAAAAACTCTTTTATGTCAATTTTGACACAATTTGGAAAATTTATTTTTATGAAACTCATAACAGAATGATTACTTCAAAAAAAGTTAATTAAATCATTTATAACATGTCATATTAACCTAGTAAATTAGTGTAATTCATAAAAAGTCTCAAATTATATTTATTTGTGTATTTATAATATCAATTATTGTAATTTTTCACTATTATGGTAATTAATGCATCATCATTGTTTCATAAATAAATTAAATTATTTAATGTTTAAAAATTATAAATAAAATATCATTATGTAGGAAATATTTTTATCTTTATAATGAATAATTATAATCGAATTTATCTTACGTGTTAACCTATATTAAAAATGTTAAAGTAAATAAACTTTGATTTTAACTCTTTTAACTCTTCTTTGAATTAAATAATAATAAATGTCCTAATATATCCAAGTGGACCTAAATGATAATATTTTATTCCTAAGGTTGTTTTGGGTTGAGATACACTTGTCCAATAGAATTAGGACATGTGTTAGGGTAATATTAATATCATTTTTACACTTAATTACCCTATTTACTTTTAACCGAGGTAAATAAAAGTAAAAAGTTACTACTAACCAAAAATTATTTTCATCTCATTGAACCACATTTTACTCCTTGATATAAACCATGTCTCTCCGATTTTAGAAATTTCACTCACAGAAGCGGTAAAATTATTTTTTATGAAAAATTCAGTTTTTTTAACTACCACTTAGTGGTTTCACTATTCATCAAAAAATGAAGTTTTTCAGAAAAATAACAAAAATTCACCCTAGGATAATTTTGATATTCTGAATCCAAAAATGAATTCCATTTTGAAAAATAAAATTTATGAATTTCAAAAAGTGGGTATTACTATTCATAACGGCTAGTTTGATTGGTTGTGGTGTATTGGAACTCGATGTTGCGTACAACACACGCTATTGCATTAATAAAAGAGAAGCGTACCATAGAAGCTTGGTGTGTTACATTCTCCCCTACTTCAAATAATTTCACCCTCGAAATTTCTAGAATACTACCGCATGAAAAGACTCGGGTGGTTCTTCATCATAAGTTCCTCGGGTTCTCACGTTGCCTCTTCCATCTTATGGTTTCTCCACAAGACTTTTACCAAACAAGTCGTCATGTTTCTCAGTACTTGTTCTCTCATGTTAAGAATCTTGACGGGCTCTTCGCAATAAGACAGATTGGGTTCCAGTTCTAATTCCTCATAGGTGATTACATGCATTGGGTCAGGCATGTATTTACTCATCAGTGATATGTGGAACACATCGTGAACTTTGGAGAGATTTGGCGGCATTGTCGAACGGTAAGCTACAACCCCAATTCGTTCTAGAATTTCAAAAGGTCCGATGTATCTGGGACTCAATTTACCTTTCTTACCAAAACATATGACTCCCTTCAATCGAGATACCTTCAGGAAAACATGATAACTGACTTGAAATTCCAAATCCTTGCTCCGATTATCGGCATAGCTCTTCTGCCTACTTTGAGCTGCTTTGATATGGTTTTGGATTACCTTCACCTTTTCCATCATTTCCTCCACCAGTTCTTGGCCTAAAAGTTTTCTTTCACCAACGTCATCCAAACAGGTTGGTGTGCGACATCTCTTCCAATATAATGGTTCATATGGTGCCATCTAAATACTCGAATGGAAGCTATTGTTATAGGAAAATTATACCAGAGGTAAATATTGATTCCACATACCCTGGAAGTCAAGTGAGCAGGATCTCAACATGTCTTCTAAGGTTTGAATAGTTCGTTCTGATTGTCCATCTATTTGAGGGTGGTAGGCAGTGCTCAAATGTAGTTCTATATCCATGGCTTTCTGAAGACTTTTTCGGAATCTTGAAGTAAAACAGGGATCACGATCAGAAACAATCGATAGAGATACTCCATGAAGTCTCACAACTTCATCAATATATAGTCTTGCTAGACGTTCCAGTGGTAGATCTTCTCTTATATCAAGAAAATGTGTGGAAATGGTAAGATGATCAACTATAACCCATATTTCATTGTTCCTTCTAGTAGTATTTGGTAGTCCCATGACAATGTCCATCGTGATATTATCACATTTCCACTCAGGTATGGGAAGAGGTTGCAATACTCCACCAGGCTGTTGCATTCCAGCTTTCACTTGCTGACAAACCATACATGTTGACACAAAATCGGCAATCTCCATTTTCATGTTGTCCCACCAAAAATGTTCCATCAAATCTCTATACATTTTGGTGCTCCTAGGGTGTATAGAGAAATTGGAACTATGACCATCATCCAACAATTCCCTTTTTAGATCAGGTATATCAGGAACAAAAAGTCTCTTCCCGAATTTCAAAATTCCACCTTCATACATAAAGACTCTCAATCTCCCATCATTCATAGCTTTAATCTTCTTTTGAAATTATTCATCATCAGTCTGAGAACTCTTAATCCTTTCTAGTAAAGATGGTTTGGAAACCATTTGAAAAAGAATTGATGTTTCACCTTCCCTGGTTATTCCCATGTCCATCATCCCTAGATCCATGAAAATTGGATCCCTTTCAATTATCATATTGTTAAAAAGTCCATGGTCTTTTATACTCAAAGAATCTTGCACCTTTTTTACTTTCCCCAGGTGGTAGTTTATCGTACAATCAGAATCCTTGAGTAATTCAAGCCATCTCCTTTGCCTCAGGTTGAGTTCTTTTTGTGAGAAAATATACTTCAAACTCTTGTGATCAGTATAAATCTCACATTTTTCACCATAGAGGTAGTGACTCCATATCTTCAAAGAAATGATCACAACTTCTAACTTGAGATCATGAGTTGGATAGTTTTGTTCATGAATTTTCAACTGTCGTGATGCATAGGAAATAACCCTATCATTCTGCATAAGGACACAACAATGTCCTTTCTTCGATGCATCACTATAAATAACGAACCCATCATTCCCCGATGATAAAGTCATTATAGAAGCATTGACTAATCTTCTATTCAGTTCTTTAAAACATTCTTCACAATCTTTTGTACAAACAAATTTAACCCCTTTACGTGTGAGCTTCGTTAATGGGTTATCCAATCGGGAAACATTCTGGACGAAACATCGATAATAACCCGCCAAACCAATAAAACTGCATACCTCAGTTATACTCGTAGGTGCTGGCCATTCTTGGATTTCCTTGGTCTTAGAAGGATCAACAAAGATTCCATCATTAGAGACAATATGTCCAAGAAAAGAAATCTCCTGAATCCAGAATTCACACTTGCTAAACTTCCCATATAATTCATGTCTTCTCAGAGTATTCAGGATAATGCACAAGTGATTTTCATGATATTCATAGATTTTGGAGTATACCATGATATCATCAATAAATACAACTACAAAGTCATAAAGATATTCCTTGAAAACACTGTTCATTAGATCTATAAAAGCAGAGGGTGAATTAGTTAATCCAAAAGGCATTATTGTAAAATCGTAATGCCCGTACCTTGTTTGAAATGCTGTCTTCAGAATGTCTTCCTTCTTCACACACAACTGATGGTATCCAGATCAAAGGTCAATCTTTAACAAGTATTAAGCTCCATGGAGTTGGTCAAATAAATCATTAATGAGAGGTAGGAGATACTTGTTCTTTATTATTATAGCATTGTTCTCCCTGTAGTCAATACATAACCTCATAGATCCATCTTTCTTTTTAACAAAAAGAATAGGGGATCCCCATGAAGAAACAATAGGGTGAATAAATCCCTTATTACTCAATTAATATAGTTTTTCTTTAGTTCAACTAATTCTATAGTGGCCATTCTATAAGGGGTCTTTGATATAGGCCTTGATCCAGGAATTAAATCAATGGAAAACTCAACTTCTCGTTCTGGAGGATGTCCAGGTAAATCTTTTGGAACACATCTACATATTCTTTAACAACAGGTAAATCCTCTATTTGAACATTCCTTTACTCACCCATAGTCATTTCATTCTCATCCTCCCCAATAATTGAATTTAGTTGAGCTACTGTGGGTGGATCTATATAAGAATTTGGTAGCGACGATTCTGCTCTAAAGATAAGGTGTTCCTTATCATCATCATCAAGAATCGTAGCCTACTTCTTCTTACAATAAATCTTCACATCATGGTCCAAAAGCCAATCCATACCAAGGATTATATCAAACTCAATCATAGGTATGACGATGAGATCAGCGGATGAAGAACATTTATGTGCTCTAATAGGGACTGATTCACAAAACATTGTTGCAATGATACTTCCCTTAGGAGTTTTAACTGAAAACTCCCGTGTTAAATCAAATTGGAAATATCTAATTTTCTTAGAAATCTGGGAAGATATGAGACAATGCAATGATCCATAATCAAATAATGCATTTTCTAAACGTGAGGAAACCATTAAATTACCTGCCACCACGTCTTTCGGAGCTTCTACCTTAGCAGTAGTGATAGAATAAGATTGGCCTTGATCCCTTGGCCTTTTCTAAGGTAAGTTCCCCTAACGCTTATGAAATTAATTTGCATAACGTCCCATCTCCCTGAAATTGTAGCATTGGACATCGGTAGATTCCATCTTCCCCTTGCAATCACGAGCTTGGTGGCCTTTTTCACCACACTTGTAACAAACTTCCGTTCCTTTTAAGCAAGTATCAGTGTGTTTCTTCCCAAATTTACTGTAGGATGGATATTCAACTTTTCCCTTCTTCCCTTTATTTCCATTCCCAGATTGATCAGTAGATCTCTTCTTCTATTGCTATGCTTTAATGTCATATGACTTAGATAATTCTTTCTCTGTCTTGATAGCACATGAGACAATGTCTTCGTATGAGGAGAAGTATTGTGAGGATAATGCTCCACAGAGAAATGGATTTAACCCATCAAATAAATGATCAATATTAATTCTTGGGTTACATATATAATCTCCAGCATACCTTGCTAACCTTGTAAAGTTAGCCTCATACTTTACGACATTCCAATCCTCCTTTTGTCTCAGACTCAGAAATTGTCTTTCCATATCTGCTCGATGGTCACAAGGAATGTTTTTTCTAAAAACATATCTTTGAACTCCCTCCATTCCATATTTGATACTTCATCATCTTCCTTCTTGTTTTGAATCAATGACCACCATTGATCAGCATCTCCAGTGAGGCGGTAAACTTCTATGATAACTTTTTCCTTTTCACTACTCCCCAAAGCCTGGAATATTTTCTCTAGGGAATTTATCCATTTCCCAGATACTAAGGGATTAGTACTACCATTGAACGTTGGTGGTTGTTGCCTCATGAAGTGATCTAACATGGATCCTCCACACTGCAGATCAGGGTGCTCCATACGGGTAAGGTTATTATTCATAACCTGAGTGAGTTGTCCCAGTATGGTAATTTGCTGATCGACACCAGTTGCATCACCACCTCCACTATAATTATATTGAGCAGGAGGGAAATCCCTACATGGAGTGTGTTCATTGATATAGTTTCCATTTCTTCCACTAGGCACCATTTCTGAACAATGGCATAAACTAGATCAGTTTAAGAATCAAAATACATAATTCCATACTTATAAAACACTTAACATAAATTGAACTATTTATGGATATAATCCATAGTCATAAAAATGTTTCCTTTAAGGAAGTATATACTCATAAACCCTTCAAAATTATTTGTAATGAAAATGAGAGTTATCCTAAGCATATCCCCCAGGAGTGTCGTAACCAAGAGTGCAGCAAGGCCCGTTGTTGTGCACCAGTTCCCGTTCGAGTCTAGCTCAAAACGGTGTTTTCAAGTTTTACCCCTAGGTACATATGTGCTAGAGCTGCCTTTACCTGCTCGTATCCAAACAGGGATGTATTGCTCGAAAAACTCACAAAATCTCTACAATACCAAAATTCTTGGAAGTTCATCTATACTAATACTCAAAGTCCATATTAAATCTATGTGATCTAATTAGAGTTTATCTAAATCTAGCTTCCAAGGTTTGTACTAAACTTCCTCTGATACCAAATTTAATGCCCCATCCCCAGTTACCCAGAGTTGGTGCATTATTACGTAACATTGGAATGATCACCAGAAAGATCAAATCTTGAAAGACCGATTAGTTTAGTAGCCTTGGAAACACTAGATATATTCATAAATTTTTACATTACATCATAAAAATTATAACTACAACAACATAGTCTCGATAGTCCACACTCTTATCCCCTCATACTATCCCTGCAGGTCATTCATAATTTACTTCTTCACATCCTGGGAAAAATAAAACATAGAAAAGTGGTGAGCTCAAATGCCCAGTAAGGATAACAATATTTTGGAAACATTCATGAATAAGAATAAACATTTAAGGCAATGTATAACTAAAAAGAAAGCCTTTTAAACTTGAACTTCAACATAGTATGGCAAAAATAAAATGAAACAATGCCATTTACTTATTCACATGGATATTCTAATAATCAAATAATCACATGAAATATCTATAACCACTTTAATAATGATGGAATGCATAATGTCAGACTATCTTAAAAACACAGCCAAGGCCTCGTGCCAAGACTACAAATAAGATTTGGTCAAGGCCTTGTGTCAAGACACTAGTTTGTCTCATGAGACCTACCGATTCAATTTTTTTTGAAGATACTTATGTTTAAAATTGATCAAATATACTCCAGTGTTTTTCTGGAAACATTATACAAGCTTCTGAAAACAAAATAACTAATTCTGAGACTACTCGACTAATTACAGGACATGATTGGTGCATTCCCAATCCCTTCCTGTCTACCACACTCGAGAGTTAGGTTTTCTGAAAACATTTTTAAGCTTGCTTTAAATATGTATACATTTTCACTGTATTTTCATATATTTGATAGAAATATCTCTTTTTTGAAATCATCGAAAAGTCACACATTTATAAAGGAAGTAATTTAAAAGAGATTTTTGAATCAAAGTGTACCATACCACTTTGAAACTTTTGAAAGGAAATAACATTTCAAAAACATTCAGGTCCATATAAATAAATCCTTAAAAACCTTTTTGAAGACATGGAAATTAATGAGAAAGATTTAGAAGAATAAATATTTAAAACATTTGAAATGATGTTTTATTAAAAACTCCCTTATAAATCCCTTTGAAAACTCTTTCATAAAACATGGACATGGATAGTAAATATGTCCCAGTAGATACTTACGTAAAAACAACCTCAGATAATAAAGAGATTGTGAAATAAACCCTTACCAATTTGGTAACATACAAAAAATACACCCCATGAAAGAGTTATCATACAATAAATATGTAAATACACATAAATTAAAGTTTATTACCCAAATAATACAATAATGGGCAGTACATACAACACAAAAAAGGTAATAGTGGCAATACGACATGAATCTCACGTAAATAAGGAGTGACATGAAAAACAGCTTACATTGTACTTTTCCTTGGTTGGGGTAGGTTAAAATCCTGTATAATGGTTATATAATTGTTATTAAATTATACAAGAATCATATAGATTAATATTATATCATATATGATCTTTTAACCTTGATTTGTTAATAATATCTTAGTATTATCGTTGTTTCAGGTGTTAACTTACTCGTTTTCTTTTATATGTTTTGTTACGTAAGCTGTGTTTGTCATGGATATGTTGTATCATATTCATATCCAGAATGATATAAAGTCCTTAGATACTATTATTAATCATCAAATGAGAATTATACTTGAATGGATATGATGGAGAATGAATCTCATCGCGTTCGTGGAGACGGTAGTCCGTACGTACGCATGAGCGACTATATCATTCTTTTGATATTAAAATAATATATAATTGGATGGTATATCATATATACAGAATCATTATCATGTTATATTTATTATTTACATGAATTACACATCATTATTATACCCATCAAAATAATAATTTATTGAATAATAATTACACCACGACGTGGAGATGGTAAGCCGTACGTACGCACATATGGTGACATGTTATTCAAAGGATTGATAGAATAATGAATATGGTTGTACCATATTTATAATAACATAATATTATATATATATGATACTGGAGTAATTATTTTATAATGTGAAAGAATGAAGAAGTTGAAGAAGAAAGGAACTTGAAAGAGGGTGGTGAAAACATTACCTCTTCTTCGGGTTCTTCCTTTTGAATTGATCAAAATGGTTCCATAGGTTGGATTTCTGACTAAAGGAAGGCCTCTAAGATGAATTTAGAGAAGTTTATAGAGTATTTTGGTAGAGTTTGGACGAGACAAATGGCTTTTAAAGTGTGAATTAATTTGAAGGGGTAGTGCCCTTTTATAAGAGGGGTGAGGGGCACCTTTGGAAATGCTAGAAATATTATTTTATAATAAATTCATATTCGGTTTCTAATGGCTCAAAAGTATATTATTTAAAGTTTAAGGTGGGTATGGGTCAAAAAAACTCAACCAATAGAATTTAGACAGGTTTGGGTCAGTATATTAACCTTATCTTTTAGTTTTAACTCTTAATTAATTAGTTTGACACTTACCATGTCACTTTGTATTTTTATATTATATAGCTAATAAACTTACTATATACCTTCTAGAGACCTCCAAGTGGTCCATTAATGATACACCTATCATGATATAAGTCTCTTGGCCGAACCTTAGATTTTTAGGAATTGAATATCAATTAGTAATATAATATTTTTTTTAAAAACTCTTTTATGTCAATTTTGACACTATTTGGAAAATTGATTTTTGTGAAAATCATAACAGAATTGTTACTTCGAAAAAAGTTAATTAAATAATTCCTAACATGTCATATTAACCTCAAAAATTAGTTTAATCCATAAAAAGTCTCAAATTATATTTATTTGGGTATTTTTAATATCAATTATTTTAATTTTTCACTATTATGGTAATTACTGCATCATCATTGTGTCATAAATAAATTAAATTATTTAACGTCTAAAAATTATAAATAAAATATAATTATGTAGGAAATAATTTTAGATTTATAATGAATATTTCTAATCGAATTTATCTTACGTGTAACCCTATATTAAAAATGTTTTAGTAAATAAACTTTGATTTTAACTCTTTTAACTCTTCTTTGAATTAAATAATAATAAATGTCCTAATCTAATCCAAGTGGACATAAATGATAATATTTTATTCCTAAGGTTGTTTTTGGTCGAGATACACTTCTCAAATAGAATTAGGACATGTTTTAGGGTAATATTAATATCATTTTTACCCTTAATTTCCCTATTTACTTTAAACAGTGGTAAATAAAAGTAAAAAGTTACTATTCAACATAAAATTATTTTCATCTCATTGAACCACATTTTACTCCTTGATATTAACTGTGTCTCTCGGATTTTTAAAATTCCACTCACAGAAGCGGTAGAACTGTGTTTTATGAAAAATTCCATTATTTAACTACCACTTATTGGTTTCACTATTCATAAAAAATGATGTTTTTCTAAAAAATACAAAAAATTCACCATAGGATAATTTGGATATTCCGAATCCAAAAATGAAGTCCATTTTGAAAAATAAAATTTATAAATTTAAAAAAGTGGGTATTACTATTCATAATGGCTAGTTTGATTGGTTGTGGTGTGTTAGAACTCGATGTTGCGTATAACACATGCTATTGCATTATTCAAAGAGAAGCGTATCGTAGAAGCTTGGGGTGTTACATCCTTGGTAAAGCAAGGTACATGGGAAGACTCCTTGAGGATCAAGCCCAACAACCATTGGTTATGACCATCTTCATATTGGTTATTCCCCATCCATCATGACGTTAAATTGTGGACCTCAATCAGCGGTAAGCCATTATCAACCATATCCACCAGTAAGCCATTATGAACCCATTCAACAGTAAGTTGTTGTGACCCCATCTAGTGGTAATCCGTTGTGACCCCATTCAGTGGTAAGCCATTGTCAACCCCATTTAATGGTATGTCATTTACACCCTATCCATCGGTAAGTCGTTGTGACCCCAGCCAGTGGTATGCCCTTGAAACCCCCAACAGGTGGAAAGCGGTCATTAGATGCACTATGTAGACATTGATTCCTTACCACGGGGATATATAGAAATACTCTTTCAGATTCAAACCCAATATCACCGTCGTCCTCACGACGACCCCATCTCATTCTCCATCCGCTTCATGGATCTTTCCATCACCTATCTTGATTCTTACCCTGGCCGCCACATCCCGGTGGGATCATGGAACCCCATTCCCCATTCCATTTAACAGCAATCGGGAATCCAACCACACATTGGTCCAATCACTGGTGTTTCCTCCATGGGTGGCACCCATCTGATCCACTCTACTCAGTGTACTGATCAGTCAGATCTGTCTCCGATGGATATTAAACTAGCGGAATACCTTGTGTTAAACATGAGAAGCTAAGAAAAACCTCAAAGACATCCCTATGGCATATAATTCCTTGCATTAAACGTGGGATGGCTCAGGGTTTCACACCCATGAGAAGCCCTATAATAAAGGACAAAAGAACGAAACATCAGTGTCCCAGCACCGAGACATGCTATTAATGCCCAACATGACTACTCCCATGACTAAAGGTTGCTTTCCGGACCGGACCCCTTGGAATGTCCCGACAGAAGCAGTGTAATTAACTAGTGTCCATGATGATATGGCACAAGGAAGTGTTTCAAAAACAACATCTTAAATCTATAACGGAGACCTGAACTAGGTGAAGAGTTCTGAGGGAGAATCCACGGAAGGAAGAACCGAAATCCCATCATCTCATTTCGATCAAGGAGCAAACATCCCTGAACAAGTGAATAATGTCGCACACCTTTGGAAAGTGGGAGTGCGGGGCAATAACTCAACGTCCTCCTCAAACAGATGCGTGTGCACCAGTGAAAGATTTAGAAAAAGAAATTGTGAACCCGACGTGAATTTATTCTCTTCAATATGGAGATTAGTAGTGATCGAGGCATCAATGGATTGATGTGTCACTAGATCCAGTTATCCGGCACTGTGTCCCACCATGCAAATAGCGTGCTTGAAATAAAACTCACCAGATAATGGGGCAGTAGAATGTTGGACGTCCTGATCTGTGACGTTGTCAGTGTGGACCCCTCTTACCGGTCATGGAAGATGGGATGGTGTTGGGGCATTGGTAGTTGATTTTTTTCATTGAGCACTGATGAGCTAATCTACCTTCTTTCAAGAATAAAGTTTTTTCACCAGGGGCGTGATCACAGCCTGCCCACCAATGCAGGGGAAGGGGCCGCGCTAGCACAACAGTCCCACATGGCTCCACCGCTTCCACAACGGCCTCTACACCCATGTTCATGGGGCGTCCATGCTGTATCTCCCCATCCGAGGTAATTCAGTGGAGGGTTATCAACGATTGTGTGCACTGTTACGAGGAGGAGGGGTCCTCCCTACATGGGATATGGCCCGCTTGGATTTGGAGGTGTTCGTGACTCATCATCAATGCTGCCTCGAGGGCCGCGCAGGGAGCCGCTGCTTCCCACACCGACATATAACTGTTTCAGGAGTCTCTCCCCAGATCGCTTCATCGACAACCTACCCTATGCCAACGAGGTAGGTGATGGCTGGGCCAGCCCGATCATAGTCCCATTATAAGGGCTCCTAGTGAGGGATACCACTCTACCCCTTCAGCACCGCTACCTGATCATAATCGACGAAGAGCAGGTAAGCCACGTGATTATGCCACCGGCTCTCGTCTGTCCGACTCGATGCTAGCGTCGGTCGCAAGCTGAAGAGGACGACCGCCATGGGGCGTCGATGTCTTCAGCTACTGTGGCTTGAGACACTGCTGACACGTACTACCAGTTCCTTGTATATGCTGAGCAGTGTCATTTATATTCCTGACCATGATCAAGGCCCCAACCGTCACACAGGAAGGTTGGGTCGACTTTCTTGGTCACTGGCATAGGCAGTGGTCATCGTGGGCCAACCCGCAACAATTCCACCTTGTACGGAGGTCCTCCCCATCCCACTATAATAGAGAACAGAGGCCTTCCCATCTCCCAGGGTTGGAATAATGGCCTGAACTATGCCACCTTCAATCCAAATGAGGGTCCTCCCCGTAGTAGTGAACCTCAACACATAATTCTCTCACATGCCCATTACACCAGGTATGGAGTCATTCCTCCTACCACCAACTACCGGTGTGAGGATGCCGCACATATGGTCTCTCTTCAATGTGGGGATCCTCCCTATATCCACTAAGAAGATAGCGAAGGTCCTCCTCGTAAAATCAACCAGAGGGGTGACGACCATCCTCACTAAACCCGTACCCAACACTGAGGTCCTTCCTGTGTTCAGCTTAGCTAGTACGAGGACCCTCCTTAAACTGAGGTTACTATAAGAAACCATCATGGAGGGCATCCCCACACACTTTCCATTTCCAATGAAAGACTTTCCTTCATCAGCACCATTTCTAGTGGAGGCCTTTCCCACTTCAGTGCTTCTCAGGGAGGCCCTCCACATTTCCCCTTTGACATTTGTCTTAGTGCCCCATGCACCCCGACTTTCTAAGGTGGAAACCCTCTCTACCCCTACACCTGTGCAACTGAAGGACCTCATGTCATCAATCTACCCTGTACGGAAGAGCCACCCATGGAACGGAAGGTGGTTCTTCACCACAATAAGAAGAATTCTGGTAAGGTCTGGATAAATATCAAACCAGTCCGCTTCTCAGATTCTAAAACAGAGTACGAATCAGCACGTGAGTCCTCCACTCGCTCATCAGAGTCAAGGGCTAGGGAAAGAACAAGGCACGTCTGCCCAGTACTCTCAGAATTCAAGTTCCATCGGATTCCTACCTCCCTCCACATGTATATCCAAGATGATGGAGATTTGGAAACCCCACATGTTACATTTGTGCAATCACCATCGTCTACACCAAATCGCTCTATACCATGAAAGGAGATCACAAAGATCTATTCAGGGGACCAATGGAAGGTGATCAACAACACAACCTATCTACTGTGGCCCTAGAACCTATGATAGGAATTGTATCCATCATCATGTCTTATCATGAAATAGTGGCCAGGTCGCTACACTCTTTGGATGATAGCTCGAGATTCACCGGCTAGTTTGCATGTTCATCGTACACTCCACCGACCAGCCTTTCACCCCAGCGGTCCACCTCAGTACTGCTGATAATTCCTCAGCCACCCCCAGTTGATGAAGGGGGAAATCAAAGGCCAAAACCTAAATCTGAGTCAAGAAGCTAATGGAGCATCATTGCAGCAGACCACTCCCCCGATATGTAATGGCCCGTGGCAGCGCCAAATTTCTACGTACCAGAATCCCTCTCTCCAGAGGAAGTTGATTGTTTCCACCAAACCCTCTGGGCAACACTCTTTCTTGATCATTTTCATAGAGTGGTTTATCCTAGGATCCAAGATCATTTCGATGACATTTGCGAGCAATATCGTCTAGTTTATTTGGCAGCACTCCATGTGGCCCAGCGCCCCAAGTTACCATAGTAATGCATTCATTGTTTCGATGTACTCCACAAGACTATCAAGGAGGATTCCCCCCACATGAAAATCCATGGATAGGGGAAGTATGTTTCCCTCCTCTTCAGTCTTATCCAATGATAGTCTGACTCGCTAGGCGGTATTGTGGACATGCCACCCAGAAGGGTCACAATAAATATAGCCGACAATGTGGACGAGGAAAACGAGATGGAGCTTCTTGATGGGGATTGACCCCCTTAGGGGGTCCCACCACTACTGGATCCATCAGTAAGAGTTACTCATCAGCTGAGGAATCATTTGGGGCTCCTTGCTCCCACCGAGGCATTGGACCTTGGCCAAAAACACGGTAAGTCTAAAGAGCACCTCAGAGCTGCCAAACATTATGACTCATCCGACTCTGTGCAAAAGATGTAATAGGATCCTAAGAAGGCCACATTGCACCAACAACTTGATGAACAGAAGAAGTTGTTCGATTACCTCCTCACTAAATGCATTGCAGAGCGACGAACAGAATAAGACAATCCTTGGCCAGGGCAGTAGGGGCCGGAACAACTTCCCCCCAGTGAGCTGCCTCCAGGTGACCCTGACCATATTTCCCCCACAGACAGGGTTGAAGCTGAAACAAATTCCAATAGGGAGCAGTATGTCTCACCAAACCCTCCAGAATGGTGCAGAAATCCAAGGAACCTAGCTCGGGTGCCCCTAGCTGCTCCATAGGTTGCTCCACCAGTCATTCCATGAGCCACTAAGTCGCCTTATCATGTTGAAGAAACGGTCAACACATGTGTGGTTAGGGATCCCCATCAACATAGGGACCCCCACCTATATGATTCGATGGAGACACTCATTGCCCGCCTTGAGGCGCTGGAAACACGACTAGTGGAACTCTCACCAGATGAGAAACCGTATCCAGCATGGGTGGATGATATTATGAAAAATCAGGGTTTCGGGAATCCAACCTTTTCCCCCATTAATGGGACGGGGGACCCACTGCATCACATGGCCCACTTCAACTCAAGGTTAGGTACCATGTTAGGGAATCAAGTGCAGTAGGTCGATGATAAGCTATGCTCTTTTCTTTAGACATTGGAGGGGCCTATGTTCGTCTGGTACAACCAGCTCCCCATCAGATTTGTAACCAGCAGGGAGGAACTTCTCATGAAATTCCCCTAATAGTTCAGCTCCACCACGTGGAGAACGAGAAACACATACCTCTTCATGTGAAAACAAATTATTGATGAGTGTGTCGCCAACTTTATCTCCCAGTGGAATAGGCTTAAAAACTCCGTTGACTTGCCACTGACTCAGTAGAAATTACTGCCGATGTGTGTAGGGAATGTCATGACCAAACTGGTTCCCTATCTGATCACCCATAACTACCCTAGAGGATTCCAAGACTTCACCGATAAGGCCCAGCACCTAGAGAAAGCTCTGCAATAGGCCTTTCGAGAACATCTGTTGCCTCTCGCAATTACCACGAGAAGGGCTATCGGAGTTGATCCCACCATGGTGGCCCAACAAAAGTCCCCCAAACAGTTGGAGTTATTACCTGTGGAGCCACCTCCACAACCTCACTGATGCCCGCCACCATAGGCCCAACCTACATCCCAGTAGTGTCTGCCTCAATATCAGAAGGTGCCCCTGCGTAATGTTCCACCACCGCTTAGGCGAGAAAATTAGGCTCCGCCTCCTCGACAGGACCCTCCAACCCCTCATCAAGGCTAGGCTCGAAGGACCCCCTTTCCAGGTAGATGAAAAAAGACCTACTTGATCAGTGAGAATAATGTCCCTGGATATTTCTGAAGTTCCATGGAACAAGGGATTGTGCATTTTCCAGAGTGCAGAATGCCAGAAGAAACGAATGTCATTGATATCCCAAAAAACATCCCCTATCACCAGATCCTAGGGCACAAGCTAATGCAATTAATTGAGTTCAAATATATTTTTCATGACTAGGTAGATAAGAACATTGTCCGGATAGGCCCAGCCCCTGCACGAGTGACATGCGTTGCTGTAAGGCCCTACTGCAACTGCTACAGTGAGGGTGAGTGGTAGAATGTTTCTGACAGCGTGTCCCAGATGTATGATGACCAGATGACATGAAAAATGGGTTCCTGTGCCCATGGAATCATCTGTGCAAGCCTAAATTAGTCAGAGCCTTCAGAGCATGCAACCTCCACTTATGCATCATCATCTCATCCAACCTCTTCCTAGAATATTAAGCATCGGTGGCGCCCGAGAAAGCAATGTGCCACACCAATTCCATCGGTGTCCCGTACTCTCGGTGACTTCGTGCCCCCGAAGATGGTAATTTCTTCCAAAATCTACCTAGTAGTGGACAAATCTTCAAGTGATATTCAATGGTATGCTTTGGATAGCACTGTAGAGTTTTTAAAACCCTACATGACTCCCGATGACGGATACTGCCAAACGGATCTCCCTAACGTCTCCAGCTGATGCCAGTGTTAGTGGAGCCGCGACTACAATGGTCACTGAGGCACATCAGTTAGCACCTATATCCTAGCCGTGCGCGCCACTAAGACCAGAAATCAAGCCCTGCACAGACCTCAACACGCGTAGCCTCCTCATCAGGTGCCATCAGGCCCGCCTCCACCGCCGTTTTTTCCACTGGACCAAGCAGAGACACTAAGACCTCACCGTGATGAACCACGCTCCACCACAGACTAGTATCATCCAACTGGACTTGGGCAAGTAGTCACTCCTCATACATCATATAGTGAGCAGCAGGACTTTCCCACTACCAGCCAGCCGCCAGTCTAGACGATGGGTCCCGCCATACATCTCTTCATGGAGCATCCTCAAACAAGAAGAAGCTCACGAATGCTATAAAATGATTATGTTATCAAAAAACATACAAGAATTCCATCCAAGATCTCTATCCTCGAGGCCCTTCGCCTGTCATCAGATATGCGTGAGGCCCTTTTTGAGATTTTAAGAAACCCATCCAGTTCAGGATAGAGGTAGCATTTGTAGAAGAATTACATGGGGAGGCTCTTGAGAATACTGAATGTCAGACCATCATTTTCTTTCGATGGAGAAGATGAATGTTCTCCCATACAGGGGCACATTTTTCCACTGTACATCACCGTTTGATTCAACGTCCTGGAGGTTCACCAATATCTTGTTGATACAGGCTCTGGGATCAATCTTATCCCAGCTCGGATATTGAAGAAGCTAGGGTTATTTGAGGATGAATTGACTCCCACTGAATAGAATATCCTATCATATCATAGGAAAGAGTAGACCCTGGTCAGAAAGATCCATTTAAAGACCCCGTTCGGGGGCATAGTTTCTAGCACTGAGTTTAGGGTTGTCTCCCTGGACACCACGTACAATGCATTGGTAGAAAGACCATGTATCCACCTGCACACGGCGATTACTGAGTCATATCACCAGTGCCTCATGTACTCCCTCAATGGTGAAGTGGACGTACTCTAAGGCGATGAGTCTCCTTTGGAATCTTGTGAATCCCACTACCTGGAAGCAGAATATTACAATAATAGGGACAAACAGATTCAGGCTAGTGAGGATCATCTCGTCATGGTTGCAGCTCACCCCTGGGCAAGGCTATATGACTGCTACATCTTCCTGATCAATCAATTGGAGGCCACCACCCCCGAAATGGGGAAATGTTTTGTTGACTCAAGTATAAGTGTAAAGAATATTCCCATGTCTAAGTGACGGCGGTAGATCACCTTGTACTCCTACACAAATCAGGCTCAAGTGATCCCAAATCCTCCTACCCCCGTATGGTATTGGGATGTCTGCCCCATGGCAACAATAGTACGTCAAACATGCTTGTTTTTCTGGGCTGGAATCAATCAGCTCAAGATGAAACCTCACTATTGCTTTGATAGAATCATGTGTGGCCCCTTGGGCTAATGACTAGACAAGTTCAGATCGACAACATTCATTTCTATGGTTTCGGCAGCACGTGAATCTCCCGATACGCTGTCCACTACCACCCAGGATGGCACATACATCTCACAGGGGGCTGTCTACCCAGAGGAAGCTTCTCTTGCTAGAGATCCCTTCTCTTCAAGTGAAGAAGAGGATTTGGAGGATGCTCCCCCCGCCATCGAAGAGGGTGTCTCCGCCATGGTCGAGTAACATGTACATGTGAACCTTGGTAGTGAGGTAGATCTGAGACCCAAATTTATCAGTTTCTCAATGTCCCAAGAGGAGTGGAAGTGGTACATAGACTTCCTAAAACAACATTGTGATGTATTCTCCTGGAGATATTATGATATTCCAGGTCTAGATCCTCACGTAGTCATCCACCACCTCGGTCTCCCAGCAAATCTTCACGGGTTCATGCAACCTCCCAGAAAGAAGCACCCTTCTCATGGTTCCAGGGTCGAGGTTGAAGTTGACAATATCATCAGAGCCAATATCATCAAGGAGGTCTGGTACCCCAAAATGTCTAGAAAACATTGTTCCAGTCAGGAAGAAGAACAGACAGATCAGAGTCTACATCGACTTCATGGATCTCAACTATCATTGTCTAAAGGATGATTTTCCCCTTCCTGTGATGGAATTATTTATTGATGCTACGGTTAGGTTCCAATACCACTCCTTCATGGATGGGTACTCTGGTTACAACCATATTCGAATACCCCTCAAGGAAAAGGAATCTATAGCTTTCAATGCCCCACCATGAATGCATTTTTACCAGGTCATGCCCTTCAGCATGAAGAATGTAGGTGTAACCTTTCAGCGGTCCATGCATCCCATATTCAATCTAATCCTCATGAAGTTAGCATAATTCTATGTGGACGATATGGTGGTCAAATCTCACTAGCTCCAAGATCATCTCAAAGACCATGAGAGAGTGTTCGACTTCCTCTGTTCCTACCACCTTAAGATAAAACCATTGAAATGTGCATTAAGGGTCACCTCTGGGACGTTCCTCAGCTTTGTTATCAGATACTGGGGTATCGAGATTGACCGTGAAAAGATCATGGCCATCAACTAGATATCTCCCCCAAGCAACATTTTGGAGCTTTGAAGGTTTTCAAGGCAACATAGCCTACATACACAGATTCATTTAGAATTTGGCCAGCACGTGTAATCCCTTTTCTCAGCTCATTAATAAATGTGCCGCTTATGAATGGGCCGAAGAGTGCCATGCTGTATTTGAGGAAATAATTCAGTATCTGCTCTAGTCTCCGGTCATGATGACACCTATCTCCAGAAAGCCGTTGGTCCTTTATGTGACTGCCCTGGAACAATCTCTCATTGCCTTTCTCACCCAAAAGAACAATGAGGGGGTAGAAAACATCATCTACTACCTTAGTCATTTGCTCATCGATACAGAGACCAGATACTCCCTCATCGTGAAGAGCTGCATTGAAAAAGTATTCACAGTACAGAAATTACGACATTACTTGAAGCACCACGAGTTACAACTGGTGTCTCTGGTAGACCGTCTTAAGTACATTCGGAATCGCCCCATGTTGACAGGCTGTATAGCTCAGTGGGAAGGGATTCTTTAGCTGCACGACATCAGGTTCTTCCCTCAGAAAGCTATTAATGGGAAAGCATTGGCAGAATTTATTGAAACCCACCCAGATCATGTTTTCAAGTCCTTGGATCTTGATTTTCTTGATGAGGAAATCTTCTCAGTAGATCATGCCAACCTGTGTTGCCAGATGCATTTTGTTGCTGCTTCCCAGAGTCCCGCTGTCAGGGGACTCAATGATCCTAGACTCAACATAGTAGGCATGGGTATTGTCTATATTATCCCAGCTCAAGATGTTCTGTCATACTCATTACTACTATCATAAGGCTTCACCAGCAATGAGGTTGAGTATCATGCTCTCATAACTGGCCTCATGCTGGATCTCAAGTTCGACGTGCCCCATTTTCATGTGAAATGGGATTCTGAAGTAATCATCAATAAAATCAACAGTTACTACATCGTCAGAAAGCCAGAGCTCATACCATTGTTGGAACACATTCTCTAGCTAATGGGAATGTTCTCATCTTGGCCAGAATTTACTCATGTCTCTCGATCATAGAACAGTCGAGCTGACACCCTGGACGGCCTAACTACATCACTTGTAGAACGTGAGCCGGATGATCTGATTATTCACGTGGAACACCAGAGAGTCATCACTCCTATTACTCCTGGAGATGATGACAACACACAGGTATGAAATCTTACCACCAGAGCTTCCTCTTCAAGACCCCCTAGGTCCCTCAGATGCAATGGTTGAACTGACTCCCGACCAGAAAGCCTCCTTTGTCGAGTATCTCTAAAATGGATACCTCCTGATAGATCGGGCCGAGCATGAGCAAATCCGACTTCGTCTGCTATAGTTTACCCTCCAGAGTTGTCCCAGTATTGAGCATATTTTCTACAAGTGCATGCTTGATGGTGTTCTCATCAGTTTCATCCATGGAGTCATGATTTATCAGGTCATGCAGGAAGTTCATGCTGGTTCGAGCTACGCCCACCAGACCAGGCTGAAGCTGTCCAATTAGATCCAGAGAATGGGGTACTATTGGCCCTCCATGATCCATGATTTCACCGAGTTCACCAAAATATTCCATGCATGCCATGTTAATTCCAACTTTATGCATCGACCACCAGAACCTCTCCACTCCACCATGTACTCTTAGCCATTTTTATTGTGGGGACTAGATGTCATGAGACCATATATGCTAGCGACAACTAGCCTGTGCAAGTTCATCCTAACCGCTACACATTTCATTTCCAAGTGGGCATAGGTAGTTTCTCTCATGGAAGAAAAATTTCGTTCTATCAATGAATTCATGAGCTACAGTATCCTCTACCAGTTTGGAGTCCCTCACACCGTCCTCACCGATAATGACACCAACTTCTGGATGGCTGAGTTGAAGAAGTTGTACTCCAAGTAAAACATCTATTCGAACCATAACTCTCACTATCAAGAACATGTGAATGGAAAAATAGAGAAATTGAACCAAAGAATATCTAACATTTTGTAGAAAATGTTTGGTCAGAACAAGAAGTGTTGGTCGGACAAGCTCCCCAATGCTCTCTGGGCTTATCAGAAAATGACTTGTAATTCTACCCAGGTAAGCCCATATTCCCTAGTGTATGGAACTAAGGTTGTCCTACCAATCGATATTTTTCTTCCTTTATTATGCACAATGGTCTATGATTAGTAGGCAACAGATAATGTAGCTGAAATTCACATGGCTGAATTAGAAGCTCTTGATGAGAAATTCTTCATGCCCTGAAAACCTGGAAAGGAATCTGAATAAGATCACTAGAGCATTCAACAAGAATATTCACCTTCATTCCTTCTTTCAAGCCAAATTGGTATTTCCATCCAGACACCAAAGATACCTGGTAGGAAACCACCCATGTTAGAGCCCAAATTGGAAAGAAGTTTCATAATTTACATGGTTTACCCTAATGGTGTGTACTACCTATTGACCATGGATGGTGAGCGTATAACTCCTCCCACCAATGACAAGTTCCTCATGCACCCAAGTTAGAGCCCAAATTGGAAATACCTTTCATAATTAACATGGTTTTCCCCAATGGTGCGTACTCCCTGTTGACCATGGATGGTGAGCGTATAACTCCTACAACTAATGCCATGTTCCTCATGCAAGAATTTTCTTAATCATGATTGGTCAGGCTTGACCTTAAACTATTGGTCATGAATGAACTTAAACTACTGGCCCTGCATGACCTTAATCTCCAGAGACCCGTATGACCTTAAACTGCTTAGGTCCCACATGACCATAAACTGTATTGGGTCCCAGACGACCATAAAATGTATCGGGTCCTGCATGACCATAAACTATATGGTCCTAAAATACCATAAACTAGACGGTGCCACACGACCCTAAACTGCATGTTGGTCCTACATGACCTTAAACTGGAGGGTCCTGCACGACCCTAAACTACATTATGGTCCTGCATGACCTTAAAATGTACGGTTTTACATGACGTTAAATTGTGCATCATCCTACATGAAGTTAAACTGCATCTCAATAACTACATAAGGATATATTCCCATCCATATGGGATACGTAGGAATGCTCAAACGCTGGGCCCTGAATCCTCCCCACAGACTCTTCTCTACAAATCTCCCCTCATGGGCATTATTCTCTCAGAGGGTCCTTGCATGGTGTAGTGTAGGATTCTGTATCCCCACTCATGTTAGGATTATGGTGGTCACACCATGTTCCCCCTCCCTGTTCTTCTATCCTCCCATGTCCTAACCGCACGATGTTAAACTGCATGGCCTTCAAGAACTATGCATGGATTGATTCCCATCCTCATGGGATATATAGGAATGCCCATAAATTTCGTCTGTTGGCCCATCCGAACTCCAGAATCTCCCTGCGAGTCAAGACATGTGGTTTGGTGCAGGCTTTTCCCGGAATTCACGTCGTTCTCTTCTCGATCCGGCCATACGTCCAGCTCCCCCGAGATGTCCATCACTTTCACCGCCCTTCCTAACATTGAAAGGCATGGGCACAGCTATGATTCACACACTCCTTTGATTGGTACTCTATTATCATTCATGTCCAAAAGGACCCCCAAATGTCAAGGATGCTAAGCCCAATGGTCCTCCTACCATGTCAGGACAACATCCTCAAGGATTTCAAACAACAAATTGATACAATTCCCACTTTGCAAATTTGGTTAGTGGTCGATGCTCATTTGTTGTTCCCTTTCCAGGTTAGACAATATGGATGTTGTGTTTTGAACATGGTCGACACCTATCCTCTTTCATTATCACCACCCCCATAAGTCCCAAATAGTGAGTGTAGTGGTTCATCCTACCCTGTTGCAACTTCAATCTGCGGTCTCCCTCGAGTAATGTGAGCTATCTGACCCTTATATTATGGGGAGATCTAGGTCCTTCTCCTTGTTTCTCACACCGATCACTGCTCATGTGGGCTTAGTAACTATGAGGAGGCTACACCCGCATAAGAAGTTATATGACAACAGTCGGCTGGAATGCCCAATCTCAGGTCCCCTAGCTTTCATGGGTCTTTCGACCATTTTATCACTAGGGGTTGTACAACGTGGTATGGGATTACGTCCTCATTCACATTGGGTTACTAGCCATGCCATACAAACCCCCTCATTGGGGTATCCTACCCCTATATTTGTCTCTTCTAGAACAATGTGTGGCTTGATTCCCTTCCTTATGGGATACGTAGGACCGCCCGAACATTTAGTCTTCAGGTACTGCCTCATCTTGGCCCCTTGGCCTGCATTTCCATAGGAAGAGGAGTTTATGGTGTGGTATAGGATTATGTAATCATTCACATTGGGTTTTGAACAACCACACCATTTAACTTTATCTATTGAGAGTTCTCCATCCCCTTGCGCTATACCCATCTTTTCAAATCGGGCACTCTCAAGTTGATCCCCTCGACCCTCTACAGTGATTCACAATTATCCCATGAGTACTCTAGTTTAGAACCTAGAGTGTCAAACTATACGTGGACATAATTTCACCCATTTCTTCAGGATTTTTGTTCCCCTTAATTTACGCTTCCATAATCTTTCACACCCAAAGGACCCTCAAATTGCATGGATGCTAGGCCTAAGGGATCTTCTACCATTACGAGTCAACATCCTTGAGAGTTTCAGACATAAAATCGATACATGTTCCACGTTGTGAATATGGTCAGTGGTCGACGCTCATTTGTTGTCCCCATTTCAGGCCACACGATATGGATGATGTGTTTCGAACACGATCACCAGTTATCCTCCATCATCATGCTAGCCCCCTAAAGCCTTTAATGTTGGATACATGATTCACATTACTGTCCACCCCATCATATCCAAATTTAATTTTGACACTCCTAACACTATCCCTCAGTGCACATTTTCATATTATGAGAATAAAGCTGAGTAAAAGCATCATTTGGGGCTCCGTACCGATTCCCCCTTTGGTGTGCATTATAGGTACTGCAAAAAACCTCTTCCTACCTTGATTCTCGCACCGAGTTTGACTAACGCAGGATCAGGGATCGAGTTGAGATTTGCGCTTACATGAAAGTATTTCTCTTCTCTAGGGTCCATGCTCTAAGACCAAAAACTAATATCCCTTTTGGAACTACATACAACTGGATTCCTATTCCTATGGGATACATGGGAACACATGGACATCACATCTCTGGGTCCATCTCAAGTTCCACTAACATATCTCTTTTATTCTGCCATCAAGGAATTAACTCCTACAGGACTGCGTGGTGCGGTGCAGGATTATGTCCTCATTAACATCGGGTTTACATTAGCCGCACCACATACGCCCCTGTCAAGGAGTTATCCTCCTTTAAATTCTGTCCCACATGAAACTAAATTTTATATTGTCCCGCATGACGTTAAAAGGATCCTTCAAGAACTATGTATGGCTTGATTCTCACTCTCATGCGATACGTAGGAACACCTGGACATCTCGTTTTTGGGACCAGCTCAATAGGGAGCTTGTTTCTCCTACCCCCCTTGATCATTCTAATCATTCCCAACTCCTCGGCCTAAGGTTTCCACTTCGGAATTGCACAAAATATGGTGTGGACCTTGTCCTCATTCACGTCGGGTATGCATTATCATGCCGTGAAAGTCCCCTCTGGAACCTTATCTCTCCTATATAAGTTTGAGCCATATGACTTTACACTATGATGCTCGGTCCCACATGACTTTAAACTATTGTGCCTATCCTATGCAATGTTAAAAATACATGGTTGGTCATATCATATGACCCTAAACTGTGACATTATCATCTTGGCTGAGCGACGAAAAATGACACAACAATATGATGTCCTCACCCAAGGGGACATCATGATTGGTATAAGTTACACACAGTACCATTTCTTAATGCCTTCATATGGCTTGATTCTGGTGGCGACACCTGGACACTCCATCACAGGTCCATCGCTTCACAAAAAACCCCATTCATCCTAAAGTACAAAAAAGACATTTCAAATACACTTCATTTAGTCTATGGGCTAGACCCGCACAATCTTATTATACCCGGCACTAGTATCCATCAGTTCCATCTTATGAAATTTCTATGGCATGAACCATATTCTCATGGGGTACGTAGGAATGCCTGTGCACCTTTTCTTGGGCCCATCATAACATTCATTTCCAGTCCCTCGAACTAAAACATTCCCATGGAACACATGGTGGTCAGAACCCGAGGTTCCCATTCACGTTGGGTTTTATAATTACCCCACCATGTTCCTCTCGTGTTTCTTACCATCCATGGTCTAAGCTCTACGAACATCAACTAAGACCACTCTAAGACCTTGCCACAAGACATTAAAATTCACGACATCTTCCAGAACTACATATGGATTGATTTCCATCATCATGGGATACGTAGGAACGCCCATGCATCCTGTTTCTCGGTCCACCCCCAGGAATCATAATTCCTATTTCCCCTCTTTTTTCGTTCCCTTGACTTGATCTCTTTGCGGAACCATGAAATTGTAGCTTTACCCTGAACATGTTCGGGATGCCCCATGATAACATTGGGAGGCCATAGTTTCCTCACTAGAGAGGTCCTTTTTAGAAGAATTTTTGATCCTTGATCAGAATGATGTACCCACCTAATGAATTTCCACCATGGTGGGGTAATTTTAAGAGTATTGGAATCCAATCGAACAACCCATCACTCCACTCATCATGCTATTCATGCCATTTATTCGAATCCTCTCCCTCTTTCACATCTATAGGATCCCCCTAACAGTAAGTAATTATAGCCTATGGCTCACCTACTATCGTGAGATAACATTCTAGAAGAATAATGAATGACATTTAGAGTCTCGACCCGTGTTTTGAAAATGGTTAACGGTTGGACCTCATTTGTTATCCCCATTTCTGGCTAACACAATAAGGATATTGTATTCCAAATAAGTTCAACAATCATTCTTAATTGTCATGAAATCACCACAGTGTTTTGAACCCTGGGTATTGTGATTCACACCTTCCATCGCACCTGGTTGGATTTATTCTAGCGCCCCTAGCGTTACTCTATTTGTGCACTAGAGCACATCAGGAAAATGGTAATTCAGCTGTTCTGAGAACTTCATTCTCTAGTCAGGTCTCTGTCTTCTCTTTCATAGAATCTGAATTGGTTGTTTGATCCTCGGGTACCCAATGCTTGGTAGGAAATCCTACATTCAAACGAAGTAATAGTACGATCATCCCTTGTTTCTCACATCGTGCCATGTCATCCAGCTCTCCTCAGCTGCCTCCTAGTCAGAATCATCTATCTCATCGGAATTTTCCAGCCGATAGTCGGGGAAGGAAACCAAGAGACCTACAACAAGGTATTTTTAAGGTACTCCTCTCGAGGGGTTAGGATCTTCGATGCCTGGGCAACCTTCCTTTATCACCTCAGTCTTGGTAGCTCCCTCGCAAACATCCGGACCTACCCCGACATTAGTACCGCTGATGCCCTCTGCTCTTTTCCCACTGAGTGTCGGGGCTGGCGCGGTTTGAGATGTGTGTCCTTAATGGGATGTCACATTTTCCATTGAATCAATCGCAGATGACCTGGGCTCGGTAGCCTGACAGGCCTCCATGTCTGTGATTTCTGCATAAAAAATGAACACCCTGACCAACTGGTCTCCTTGATGGTAAATACCGGCATTGAAGTAATGAACTTACAAGATCCCAAAGCATTATCCTCGGGTGCACTAGCCGCTGTAGGATTTGTCATTTTAGGGTATCCCTCATCACTCGTCATCTCAATAATTGTATTCAGCTCCCCACCTTATTCTATTGGAACCTCCTCCCCCTTCTGATGGAGAATCGTGGTCGACACCAATATTCCACAGAAAAGGATACACAGATCTAATTGAGGGTTACAAAAAGAGGGGAATGGATAGATAAGGGCTGAGACGTACCACATGTAGATTAGTTATATCTATATCAGAGCCAATGATCTCACCACTCTCCTGGAGACTCCCTTGGTGGGACTCCCACGGATACCCTCCATATTCAAGATCATCTTCTCCTTCACCCCCTCCTTCACATTCTCCTTCGGCCTCCTCTTATTTCATCTCACTACCCTCTGACTCATCATCGCTGCCATTGTCCTCAGACGGCTTCTTGTCTGGATTGTGCCCCTAGTTGAGCATTACCTTCACCTATAGGGATAGTTCCTCACGCCAACCTGACTGGCATGCATATGCGTCCATGGTCGTTATGTATGCATGCCGATGATGGAATCTCACCTTTTCATCTATATGAATGAGCTAGACCTCTGGTAGCTGGAATCTAGATCTTACTATCCTTTTTCCAGAGGGCTTCGGTACCCATCGACTGTCTTAGGGTCATCCAGGCCAACCACAGTGCCCAAAAGATTGCGTCATTGGAAGGATGAAGCAGATACCTCATCTGCTTCCCTAGGAGTTCCTCGTCCGCTCTGTGAGGCACTCTCCCCCTACAAGATGAGGGAGTGGCCATGCCATGCGACTCCACCACTACTGAAGCCCCGGCCTGTGTGGACCCATTTGTCTGACATGCTTCCGACCATTCCACCCCAACAGAACCATGTCTAATCACTCACCTCTGAGGTTTTACACTAGCTACTGTGAGTTTCCAAACTCGCTTCCACAAAAGTCCATTAGGGTATTCTAGGGCCCAATTTTCATCATATTCAGTTGAGAGGCCATCATCAACTCCGGTGGGGGGAAAGGTGATGATGTCTCCAAATCCATGGGTTGTAAACATTATCCACATTTGGTAGAGAACACATGGGTTACTTTCCTCTCATACATCTTTGTTAACTTTATTTAGCATCCCCTAGAGGTATCCGAACTGCCTAGTGAGTCTTGATGGAACATAGGGCTCACAGAGGATCTTTCCATCATTCCAGGAAACAATCACCCCACCTCAGATACCTTGGAAGTATTCTCATTGATCCAGTGAGATTTTCCCATTTTCTATCATCTGGCCAGTCAGGTGGGGAATGGGATAAAAGTGTATTTGGCATGATTGATGATCCAGATAATTACTCCCTCCTAATTGAGCGTTAATGGCAAGACCCCTACAATGTTCAGCAAGGAAGGATGTAGGCCATTACCCAGAGGAAAAATGGAAATCGGAAAGGCATACCTATAACCATCAGCCTTGAACCATCCATTAAAGACCTAGAAGGTACCACAGATCCTCCTCAGTGACCCCCCACTCAAAATGCATCCCAAAATGTCATACAGACGGGCTATCATGGGGACCCCTGGGTTGACCCTATGGTTTTCAGCCATGATGCAACCATCACTAAAGTCACTGGATAAACACCCATATTTGTGTCCCTCACTGGTAGAAGCCACCCACTCATGAATGTGGCAAGAAATCCGGCGTATCAAACATTCGGGTCCCGACTCTCATTTATGATGAAGCCATATGACTGATATTCCCCTGCCTCCAGGACCATCTAGTACGATCCACTTTTTCTCCTCTGTGCCATGGTCAGACACCATCTCCCTCACCCATACATCTTGGCTTTTGGATCTCTTTGCAAGAACAGGATAAAGAATATCATGTAAGCGATGTCCTTAAAAAAATAGTTGACTCCCAGCATCTCCTTAGCCAACTCCAATAGGTGCTATGTTAGCATAGGTGTTCCTGATCTGTCTCCCCATAAGTTCATCAGTTGGAGGATTTCATTGATCAGGTGCCCATCCAAAGGGATACCCTCAATGTAACGAATTTCCTAAATACTGATACCAACTTCCCGATGATGATTATTGAAGGTATTGGTATCAGGGGACCATCGATTAAAGAGCATGGGCCCGAGCTCATGCTGACGGTAGAAATGAAACTGCAACGTCCACACCGCCTCGAACATACCGATGTGCCGTAGTTCGACCCCAAACTGGTCACACATCTAGCAAAACCAATACACCTAGACCCATTCACTTATGAAATTTCCTCCAAACCACAGGTCTGAATCCTGCATCCAGCCTTTATTCTCGTCAGTAACACTCTGACGTAAGGTTACCTGTGTAAAGTGCCGAAGAATTCTCTACAATCGGGTCACTCCCTGAAATGGTACTAGCCATGGGATTCAAGACATAAACATCCATATGTCTAGTTTCTCTAGTAGGATGGACATTTTAGGTGATATTATACCAATGGTGGTCATCCTCATGGGTCACCCATGGCCTTGGTGTGTCGACTTCAAATCATGGCACGGGTACCTCCTCCATGATACTGAAGCCCCATAACGACATGTTGTCAGATAGTTCCTATTACTTCTATTATAGGGTGAGCATGTTGAAGAGAGTATGGTTTTTGGGTACAATCCTTCGGGCACCATGTACCACAGGGCTGGAAACCATCACAACCCTTCGAGTAGCGAAACCAGCTTCTCTCTCAGTGTCAGCCCGATTAGAAGCCATATTCATCTGATGCAGTCTCATGGTGTCCGCACGAAATGTTAGGGATTGGTGCGAAAAATCAAGGATCATAGCAAAGAATAGTTAATGGGGTGAGAAATCCAAGTTCTTTGCATAAAACGATAGCTGAAGTCAGGGAATTATGTGCAAACAAGATGATTTTTGCGCAAGCCAGTAGAAATTTTGCAAGCGCAAGAGCTCAGGACTTATCACGCGAGAATAATCCATATGGATGAGGGACCCATGAAGGATTTTATAGGTGAAGATATGGGTATTAAATAACATGAGAAATGGGTATTACATGCCCCACATCGGTTTTAAGCACCGCTCATTAGTTTTACTTGCTGCTCTTGGGAGTTCTACATATCGGTGTTTCCATTAGAATTTGCCATTTGTGGCCCCTTAACGATCCAATTCAGAGGGGGGGGGGATTAGTATATGTTGAAAAATTCTATAAAGGGATTAAGGAGGTTTTGGCGTGACAAAGGGAATCCATATTTGGACCCGGTGATCCATTTCGGGGGGCTCAGAGGGGCCGCACAAAAACAATTTGGAGTTGTGCGAAAAATGTCAATCACGTGGAAAACCATAGTGGAAGAATCTGAACCATCTCCCCAGTGAGAAATTCAACTCTTATTTGTGAAAAATATTGCTTTTAGGTATGAGGTTTTTAGTGATAGGTCACCCAGGGGGTCCACCTTTGCACGAGATCAATCATGCTTAATCCTCGTCCAAATTCCATCAAGTCCCATCCCCCGCATGTAATTCCTTCCAATTGCACAAAATCCTTTCCCCTGTGCACAATTCATTCCAATTTCATGAAAACCTCTACCATACAAAAAATTCCTTCAAACAACATGCAATCCATTCTCCAATTCACAATTCCATCCAATTGTGTGACATCCTTTCCACTCCAGCCCAATCTCTTCCACTCAGGTTCCCCAATTTCACAGCACCCATACCTTTTTCTCGCATGTAGGCTGATTGAGTGCCCCCACCCTGTACTTTTTCACACACGCATCCCCTTTTCACATCGACCCCTATGTATTTTGCACAACTATTCATTTTGCTTTCAAGCCTCCATCCATGTGCACCCATGATGTCTCTCTTCCGAGCATCATTTTCGGGAGCTTCATGTGCCCAAAAAACCTTCTCCATACACTATTTTCTAGTTCAACCCTCTAGGATCGTATGAAGTAACTTCAAAGTCCTCTGTAAGATACTACCTTTTGTGTTGCATTGCCTCATGATTATTCACATAGGAACACTAATGGATATTTCCTCTTCACATAGCCATGCCAACGTGGACCCCTAATGGGATCACCTCATGACACCCCTCAACCACGGGGTTGACTGTCCCTTCTCTTCACCACGGTGCAGAGAGTACAAGTTATGTAAGTCCTAGGGGTGCAAAGTGAACACACATCGTCCGAGATGAAGGACATTAAACTGCCAAGAATACTCATCGTCATCACATGACATTAATTTGTGACCACACCACATGCGTCAGATGCAGGGTGTCCCCAGCCATGGAAATTATGCATGCCCACTGGTCACCACGTGAATGAGATCATTGCTCACATGTAATGAGATCCTCTTATACATAGTGGTGTCTATCTGTGGGTAAAGAGAAACCATGATGGTGTAAGCCCCTATCCTTCCTTACAGGATTTAGCATCCATGCTTCTCCTCTCTTCTTGGGTGCCAAGTCCCTCTCCTGTTGGGCATTGTCACCATTTGGGCCTCCACTCTGGAGTATGTCCTAATCTCCATCTTTGGGATGCGGACCACGCATATGACCCTATTACCTATTTGGGCCACTAACTATGTGTAATCCCCAATCCACTTCCCACAGATGGAATTTTTGCGATGTGATCATTAAGTCATTGTTGTTCTTCTTTCTCACACCGAGCATGACTTTGGTGGGCTTAGAGAAAGCTCTGACCATGACATCTTCTTTGGAATGCCTAGAATGTAAGCCACAAACCATCTTGAACTACGTGGACTTTGATATTTTCAAAGGAAAGGTAAGTAGGAAGAGTCTCTGAGGATCAAGCCCAAAACCCAGTTGTTTCTCCCCCCTACATGTCTGTTCACCTTAACTATTCTGATCTACAAGGTCTTTGATCCCTGACAAGGAAAGGTACGTATGAATCCTACCTGAGGTTCATGCCCAAAAACCAGTTATTCTGATCCCCTTCACGTTTGCTCACCTTCACTATCATGAACTACGTGGTTTTGATCCTTGCCAATGAAATGTATGTAGGAACCCTCCCAGAGGTTCATGCCCAACAACCGGAAGTTTCGACCCATTCTCATCATTTCACCTTCACCATCCTGAACTATGATTTATTTGATTCTATCCAAGGAAATTTACATAGGAATCCTTCATGAGGTTCAATCCCAACAAATGGTCGTTCTGACCCCCTTCACATCAGTTCACTATCACCATCATGAACAATGTGTTATTTGATCGTTTCCAAGGCAAGGTACGTGGGATGCCTCCCAGATGTTCAAGCCCAAACACCGTTGGTTGTGACTATCTTCACATTGGTTCTCCCCTACCCTGCATGATGTTAAACCATGGACCTCAATCAATAGTAAGATGTTGACAACCATATCCAGCAGTAAGCTGTTATGACCCCATTTAGTGATAATCCCTTGCAACCCCATCCAGTGGCAAGCCATTGTCACCCCGTTCAGCGGTAAGCTATTGTCAACCGAATTCAATGGTAAGTCGTTGACACCCTACCTAGTGGTAAGCCGTTGTGACCCCATCCAGTGGTAAGCCGTTAAAACCCCTAATCGGTGGTTAGATGTCGTTAGATGAACAACATGGAATTTTATTCCCTTCCACGAGGATACATAGAAAGACTTTTTGAGAGTCAATCCCAACATCACCATCGTCCTCGCGACCACCTCATCTCATTATCCATCCACTACATGGAACCTTCCATCATCCATCCTGATTATTACCCAGTCCGCCACATACTGGTGGGATCATGCCACCCAATTCCCCATTCTATTTAACATCAATCGGGAATCCAACCACATGTTGGACCCCACACTGGTGTTCTGTCTAGGGGTTTCACCCATATGATCCACTATAGTCAGTGTTCTAATAAGTTCGATCCATCTCTATAGGACGATAAGCTTGAGGTATACCTTGTGTTAACCATGGGATGCTGAGGAAAACCTCAGATACATGGCTATGGCATATAATGTCTCCAATTCTACGCGGGATGCCTCAGGCTTCTATGACATCAAGAAGCACTATAATAAAGGACAGAGGATAGACAGACCTGTGTCCCAGTTCCCAGACAAGCTAGGATGCCCGACGTGACTACACCCCTTACTAAAGGTTTCTGCCCTGATAAGACCCCTTTGAATGTCCCGACATAAGTAGTGTAATTAATCGGTGTCCATGAAGATATAGAACAATGAAGAGTTTCATGAACAACATCTTAAATCTATAAGGGATACCTGGACTAAGTGACAAGTTACAAGGAGGAATCCAAGGAAAGATGAACTGACATCCCATCATCCTGTTTTGATCAACGATCTAACATCCCTGAACAAGCAATGAATGCTGCCTGCCTTTGGAAAGCTGGAATGTGGGGAAACAACTGTGTATCCTCCACAGACAGAGGCGCCCACCCCAGTGAAAGAGTCCGAAATAATCAATTGGTGAGCATACATGGAATATTCCATTATGTAATTCTAATTAGTAACAATCCATTTATTATCGAATGACAATCCTTTAAGAAGGTAAAGAAAAGTTACAACCAAACAATGTCTCAAAGGTGTTGAAACACTAAAACCCAATTATGGAAAAACCTTCGACATGAGGCTGATTGAGTTGTGGGTGTAACTGCTAACAGCTAATCACATGTTTATAAATAGCATAATCATACAATTATGAAAACTATAATCATGAAATGTGAATTTAAGAAACAACTTCGGATGTTATCGGTGGTACCCACACAAACATTCCAAAATCAACAAGAATTTGGGAAATGCAAGAGACCACCAACCTTAGGGTTGTACGACCCTCCTCCACCTGTTTCGATCATTGATTTTCCTAAGATCATAGTTAATCAATGAAAAGGTGTAAAATGATAACATGGTGATATATATGTCGATATAAAAAGAGAAATAGAAAGGATAAATAGGACTCGAGTACATACTATTGCGCATCCAACATAATGAACAATAGGTCAATAGGATGTCAGACGGTAGAGATATATTGATCCATATCTTTTCCCATAAAAAATATCCAAAATAGATAAAAAGTGATTAATCCCACCGGTTATCAGATTAGGGAGGAAGAGGGGGTAAAAATAGATCATTAAGGGAAAATCTGGATATTTACCCAAATTTTAGCTTGTTCAGGTTTTTTTGGCACGGGTTTTCAATCCGTGCACAAACCGTGCGAACCAGTTCTGCCCAAAAAGTTATCCTCTGCATGGTTTGGTCAAAATGTGTGTAACCCACGGATGGGTACCAGGGGAAAAAATGGTGTTAACACTGGTATGTGCCAACTATTTGAGGTGGATATATCTAAAAAAATATGTTCCACATGGTTTTCCAAACCATATAGAATTCCCTAACGTCTTACTCTAAACCATGCGCCCAACTAGTTTCCACACAAAAAGATGTGTTATGGGATTCAAACCAGACCCAAACACCCTAGAAAGAATTACTAACAATTTAGGCATGCATATAATTTCCAAATTAAAGATTTAGACAAAAAATTAATGGATCCACAAATGAATGAAAAACTGTGTTCTTACACAAACAACTTTTTTAGCAACCTCAAAATGTAGAACCACACAAATAGTCGTAAACCCAATCCATGACCCAAAACAATTTATTTTTCCAAACATTATTAATTATCTAAGATACTCACTTATTAATTCCATACCTACTAGAGAAACTACTAAACACAACAGAAGAAACAACCAGATAGTCAAGCAAAATTGAGGAACAAATCCATGGTAAAACACTCTAGCCCACTCTCCCCCCCAACTTAGCACTCAAGACAATAATTACCCATAACATTATTCAAATCCAGGTATACTATTCCTTACTATCAATAATAAAAACCCTTAACCACCTCATCATAAACACACTAAATATTCCCACTACATAATAACACCACACACTTTGACGTAAACATAGGGAAACCCTAAAACTACAGACCCCCTGCCCAGATATAGTCCCACTGCATAACAAGTTCATCGCTTCCATAATCCACCAATATCTGAAACATTGATTCCATTACACTACCTACAACACCAAAAACATACATCAAAACTCCAAACCACAGCACCCCACGAACAGATATGACACAAGGAGAAACATAACCAAACACAACAAAATAGACACACCAAATAAGCATGGTGTTTTCAGATTAAACAATAGTAGTTCATTTATTTAACATGATGATTTATGGTTTATTACAAAACAAGATTGATCCAATAGAATCCATATATTTAATTGGGTTTATATGTTTAATCTATTTCATAATTTTATTTCGTCAATTGGAAAAAAAATAAATATTACAAAGTCATATAGTTGTGAAAACAGAGAAGACCAAAGGTCATTATTTTCAGAAGGCATACATAAAATAAAGATCAAATTAAAAATAATAATAATAAAGTCATTAACCACTTCTCCATGGAACTTTCATATTGATATTTAACTAATTCAATTATTGTTTTCAATTTCGGTGTCTTCCATCCTCACAAAAAAATATTTCTATACCAACTCTCCATGATACATAATTAAGAGAGACGAAAAAAAATATCTATGTGGAACAACAGATGAGAAAAAAAATCCCCAGTGTGGCAACAAAGGGGGTCACACAATATGTATGAAAGACTTCATGAGAGAAATTGATAAAAGTATAAAGTATAGACTAATGAATACTTTGGGCAAGAAAGGTTCAAGGTGCACTAATAGAAAAAAGAAACATATGGGGAGGAAGATATCTCTGCTTAGAAGTTCTAGATCCTATATCAAAATAAGGGAAATAGTTTCAATGCCATTAATGTATGGTCATGATAAAAATTTCATGGTTTGACTATTTTAAAACCTGGAGAGACTTAGGATATTAATTTTTTATTATTTTCCTTAGATATGGTGGAACGGCTTCCGAAACAGTCAGGCATTATAGGTAACTCATTAATCCTCAAACATGGGAGAAGTTCTAAAAAACTAGTAAGAGTTAGAAATGAATACCTAATTAGTGAGTTACTTATGTGATTCACCGATGTGACTCAACAACATCGAGTCACCAACGCGACTCACCTACAATAAGTAATTGATGTGACCCACCAACATGACCTACTGAATTTGAGCGTCCGACACAGAGCTACCAATGGTGATCCACCAACAAGACCTACCAATGCCTATATCACTGATTTTATACTAATTTATGAATGACCTACCATTTCCCGTCCCACCAAAACCTTTCCCAACAATACCATGACCCACAGTCACCCCAACCTATCGATGCCCCAACCTACCGACACCCTGACCCACCAATGATTTGATATGTTGTTTCCCAACCTACCAATGCCCTGACCCACCAATAGAAAAACTGAAAAACTAGAAAACTCTTGAAAAGTGTCATTGAGACTCCCCATTTTTAAAAAAACATAGGATTATTTTTATGTAATGGACCAAAGTTGTATATCACATTATATACTGGTGGAAATATGTCATTCCTCCCAATATGACTTATATCATTACTATAAGACCATTTGTAATTTCTAAAACATTTTATAATATATGTGTAATAATTTATATTTTTTGGAGGAATTTATCTTCCACAATGAGTTTATAAAATTACATATTCATTCAAAATAATATGTTCTACTCTATTTAATAATGAATTTGCAGAAATAAATTTTTCTATATTTAAATCAATTTATTATTATTTTTTATTAAAAAATGTTTATTAAAAAATATATTTTATTAATTATTAACTATAACTCATTCAATAATTAATTATTTAATAATTTTTCAGTAGGAAAAATAGTCTTTTGATAGAAAATGTAAAGCCACAACCCCAAGAACCGAGAGTCGCTGCACTATTACGTATCATTGGCATGATCACAAAAGATCAAGTCTTGAAACACTGATTAGTTTAGTAGCCTTGGAAGAACTAGATACATTCATAAGGTTTAAATAACATAATAAAATGGAAAACTACTATAACATTGATTTCATAGACAACACTGAGATCCCATAGACAGTCCCTGCTCGTCATTCATAACATACTTCTTCATGTTCTGGGAAAAATAAAACATAGAAATGGTTGAGCTTAGATGCTTAGTAAGGATACCATTATAGAAAAATCATTCATAAATGAGCATAAACATTTTAGGCAATGCATAAGACTAAAAAAAGCCGTTTGAACTTGAACTTCAACATAATATGGAAAAGATAAAATCAAATAATTCAATTTACTTGGTCACATGGATATTCAACTAGTTTAATAATCACATAGAATATCAATATCCACTTTCATAATGATGTAATGCATAATTCCAGAGTTTCATAACCACATAGTCAAGGCCTTGTGTCAAGACTACAAATAATATTTTGTCACGGCCTTATGCCAAGACACTGGTTTTTCTCATAAGACCAACTGATGCATCAAGGAGCTATAGCGGGCTCCACCCATCACTTACTATGTACAATTCATTCCTCATATTAAAAGGTTGAAATATAATCTGAACATTCGTATTAAAACTAGCATACAAAATGTCAATATTTTAACCACAAAATAGGAATGATATTAAAATAGCTAATCCACAGTCAAACATAACTCATTCAATACAATATAGAAGAATGTATTATAATAGATCAACCTCAATAAAGAATAATGAATTATATTGACATAGATTAAAATAATCATCAGAACTATTTGAGAGAAATATCTCCCTTTTTCTTGAAAACATTTATAAGTCTCACTATTTATGAAGAAGATGTTTAAAATAGATTTTTGAACCAAAATGTCTCATACCACTATTAAACATTTAAAATAAATTTTAATTTTAAAACATTAATTTATATTTAAATAAATCCTTAAATCAATTTTTAAAACATGGACATTAATGAGAAAGATTTAAAATAATAAATCTTTAAAACATGTTAAAATTGTATTTTTTAGAGTTCCTAACAAAAAGAGAGACACTGGAATAAAAATAATTGAGGTAATCAAAACCTTATAATATCACGGGAATAATGGGATTCATGATATACTCTGTGAAATTACATTATATACACCAAATAAAAGTTAATTGGTGTATAACAACAATGAAGTCTCAATGGAATGTAAATTGAGATGAAATCTCTTATAAAGACTGTATCATTTGGTGGAGGATAAAACAACGACATAATTATGTGTGAAAAGTATAAATTCACTCAATATTATTGGATATTTAGGGTAAATCAATCAGAGGGAATTCACACATATTCATGTAAAAAACACTAATGAATTGGATGTTTAACTCATAAATTGTGATTGGGTGAAAATTACTCTTATCAAGTTCATATCGATGACTTGAGAATTTATCAATGGATTGATTATGAGTAAAAAATTTATATCCACAGAAAGGGGAGTTGAAATTACTACACAAATAATAAATTTTTATTCTACACATAATCATGGAGTAAAATAATCAATGAGGTATGCATAAAGCTGAATGAGTGGAAATTTAAATTTGAAATTCCCTTACAAATTTGGTAACATACGAAACATACATCCCATGAAAGAGATATCATAAAATTAAGATGTAATTACTCATAAATGAATGTATATTACACAAATAATACAGTCATTGGGAAGTACATACACCACACAAAAGGAAAGAGTGGCAATATGGCTTTAATCTCACATAAATAAAAAGTGAGATGAAAAACCTTCATAGTAATCACTCGAGTCGTATGGAAAAAAGTTATTAACAAAAAAATTAATGATATAAAACTTGAATATAAAAAGAATCCTGATAATATATATATATATATATATATATATCAAATTACAGTACACAGTACACCACATTTAATAAATAAGTGGCGAACAATGGAAATCTAACGGAATTAGAAGTGAGATAAGAAACGCCGTACTTTGTACTTTTCCTTGGTCGAGGGTATGTTAACCTCCAATATAATGGTTAAATAATTGTGATTAAATTATTAATGAATCATACAAATTAATATGATATCATATATAATCTTTTAATATTGCATTGTTAATAATATTTTAGTATTATCGTTGTTTCGGTTGTTAAATGATTCGTTTTCCTTTATATGATTTGTTTCATAAGTAATGTTTGTATTGAATAAGATGTATATTATTCATTTTAAGAATGATATTAAGTCTTTAAAAATTATTTTTTTATCATCTAATGAAAATAATTCTTGAATGGATTACGATGGGGAATGAATCTCATCACATTCATGGAGACGATAATCCGTACGTACCCACGAGCAACAATATCATTCTTTTGATATTAAAATAATATATAATTGGGTGGCATATCATATATACATAATAATTATCATGTTATATTTATTATATAAATTAATTACATATCATTATTATAACCATCCAAATAATAATGTATTGAATAACAATTACACTAAGATGTAGAGATGGTAAGCCGTACGTACACACGTATGGTGACATGTCATTCAAAAGATGGATAGAATAATGAATTTGGTTGTACCATATTTATAATAAAATCACATAATATAGAATATACTGGAGTTATTATTTTATAATTGAAAAAAAAGAAATTGGAAGTGGACGAAGAAAGTAACTTGAAAGAGATGATGAAATATTTACCTCTTCTTCAGGTTCTTCTTTTCATTTGATCAAAAGGGATCCTTAGGTTCGCTTTCTAACTAAAGTAAGTCCAATAGGATTAAGGGAGGATAGTTGAAAGGGTATTTGGACAGAGTTTGTCCAAGAAAAAAGGTTTTGAAGGTGTGAATTTTAGGTAAGGTGGAGTGCCCTTTTATAACAGGGGTGAGGGGCACCTTAGGAAAAGCGAGAAATATTATTTTATAATAAAATCATTTTCGGTTTCTAAAGACTAAAAAATAAATTATTTAAATTAAAGTGTAGGGAAAGGTCTAAAACCACTCAACCAATAGGTTTTAGACAAGTTTGTGTGACTATATTTACCTTATCTTTAAGATTTAACTGTTAGTTAAATAGTTTGACATTTACCCTATCTCTTTGTATTTTTATATTATATGGTTAATAAACATACTATATAATTCCATGAGAACCACAAGTGGTTAATTAATAATACAACTATCATTATATATGTATTTTGGATGAACCTTTCATTTTTAGGAATTTAATATCGATAAAAAATATAATATTTGTTTTAAAAACTCTTTTATGTCAATTTTGACACTATTTTGTATTTTGTTTCTGATAAATTCATAACAAAATTATTACTTAAAAAAAATCCATCTAAAAAACCCTACCATTTCATATTAACCTAGAAAATTAGTGAATTCATATAAAGTCTCAAATTACATTTATTTGGATATTTATAATATCCAATATTTTAATATTTCATTAATTAGGTAATTACTGCATCATCATTGTGTCATAAATAAATAAAATTATTTAATTTATAAAAAATATAAATAAAATACCATTATGTAGGAATCATTAAATATTTTTAATTATTATTTATAGTCTAATTTATCTTCTGTGTAACCCTATATTAAACATGGTTTACTTATTAAGCTTTGAATTTAACACTTTTAACTCTTCTTTGAATTAAATAATAATAAATGTCCTAATCTAATAAAAGTTGACCTAAAAGATCATATTTTATTCAAAAAGTAGTTTTTAGTCGAATTACACTTATCCAATAGAATTATAACATGTGTTAGGGTAATAATAATAATATCATTTTTACACTTAATTACGCTTTTTTACTTTTCACCATGGTAAAAAAATGTCAACAGTTACTATTCCCCAAAAATTATTTTTATCATATTGAACTGAAATTTACTTACTAATATCAACTGTGTCTCTCGTATTTTTGAAATTCAATTCACAGAAGTGGTAAAATTATGTTCATTGAAATTTGAAATTGCTCCTAGGAAGTGGGTCAAAGACTGTTAAAAAGTTCAATAAAATTTTTATATATCTAAAATTATTATAAACTAAATACAATGAGTTAATTTGAAATTATATAGGTATTATGTATCTATTTTGACCTAAAATAAATTTAAATAAAATAAATAATTATTTAAATAAAAATTTAGTTTTAAACTATAACTTAGTGTTTTTCACTATTCATCAAAAATTGAATGTTTTCAGAAAAATACCTAAAATTCACCCTATGCTAATTTCAATATTCCGAATCCAAAAATGAATTCCATTATGTGAGATAAAATTTATAAAATTTATAAATGTTCGTATTACTTTTCATTACGGCTAGTTTGATTAGTCGTGGTGTGTTAGAATCTCGAAGCTGCGTACAATGCAAGCTATTACATTATTCAAAGGGAAACGTACCGTGGAGGCTTGGGGTGTTACATTTGTCCCCCATTTTTGAAATTTCTTCCTTGATTGTTTTTAAAAATTGGGCTTGGGAGCCTAATTGAAAGTCCCACATAGAAAAAAGAGTCAATAAAAGTATCATATTAAAAGAAAGAAAGAGAAGTATAAAGGTCACCTAAGATAACCCATTCTAAGATTCCATAAAGGATAACATGGATATTGAAGATAAACTAAGTGTCATGATCTGATAGAGAGGGATAAAAAACATGATCAAGATAATGTTAATAACATGAAAACCACAAACTTGTGATGTGACAAATGGTCATTAATTTCCCATTAGGAAAAGTAAACGGAAAATGTATTTTTCTTTTTTAAGTAACATTTTATAAAGATGAGGAATTTATTTATGATATTAAAAAATAATATAAAGAGATATACTTACTTTTTAAGTAGAGTTACATTCATTAATAAATATTTACCACTAACTCATTTTTTTAAACAATGAGTATTCAAGATGACTAGGTCACACTAGAAGAACTAGAATCAACTTCAAGAGAATCACATGATCCACAATGGATAAACTATATATTTACCTTGTCTTCAGAGATTAATAGAAACCAAAATGGTTAGTACAAGATCATATTGTCTCCCAAAAGGATATTCCTTTAGAGAAAGATACACTAATCTTAATTTCTAAAATTAATCCAACAATACCCCAAAGTTAAATAAATACCATTCAATAAACAATTGTTCTAAAAATATTTCAATATAATCCAAACAAATATTGAAACAAAAAAATTAGAAGAATTTGGTTATGTAGTCTTCCACATTAAATTGTATCTCCAAAGGACATAGACTTCTTTTAATGTAACACACTTATTGGTAATTAACCTAACCACATATTCTATATTATAGGTTAATCATTTATATAAATAACCCAAATCACTATAAATCCACAATAAACAAATAGATAAAATTCCATCATTACTCATCAAATGGAATATCGTAGTATTATATTTTCCTTAGGTATATAGTGTTCCCAACAGAGCAAACGTCTTCCAAAATAACATTTATCAATTAGTCACCAAATCATTTTCCTATACTAATGGTATTCATTTGATAAGGCATAATATCCCAAATCAACATATTTTTTATCAATAAAATCATTTAATTAAAAATAATTAGTCACACTAACAAGTGACTTCACGATGTCTAGTGGTAGGCGATAAATCCCATTCTCACTCTCATTGTGGGTTTGATTACCACAACTTTGTCTGATGTGATGGGTTGTCACATGGTCTGCGTGTTGTCCTTTTTCAATAACTATATATCATAAAATTACCAAAATGTGATAAATTCATCTAAATAACCATAACATAATTTAACCACAAATTTTATCTCATACATTCCATTTTCATCCCAAAATATAATAACATGTAATTTCCTCAAACCCAATGATCATATAAAACCAATTAGTTATTTATAAATATATCCACAAGAGAATAGATAATTATTCCTCAAATTTCATTTTCATATGACAAAATGTAGGGTTAAAAAGACAAGAGAAAAGTATTCAAATGTAATCCAATCAACAAACAACACTAATACTTTTAAACATTTCTCTAACCATTTATTTTCAAATAGAATCTACATTGAACATGAAAATATCCTATACGACATGGAATACACTCGAGTAATGGCTAGGTCCCCTACATTTTCGGGAAATGATTGTAAATAGATTATTGGGACCATTTTTATTTTCTTGCATTGTACTCTTCATTTTTCCTCTACAATTCTTTAATTTATGTCCTTCTTTCCCACACGTAAATCATTTCTTTATTCCAATGAGACTCTTTCCTTGGTGTGTCCTTCCACATTTCCTGCATGATGGAAATTGAGGATTCTATTCTCCATGGCCTCCAATAATGGATCACTTATCATTCATCAACATTATCTTCTTTGTTGAGTCATGGAGTTGGTTAATATATATATTGTTGATCATATTTTTGGAAAACTGATTTGGCATGAATATGATATCTTTTACACCTATCAATATTACATTTTTTTTCACATTTCCACCCTCTTTATGACCATGTACACCGTGCTCAACGTTACTATGAATTTCTTGGAGTCCATCCATTAAATAAAACTATAAAGTATTGTGTGAGTAACATTAGTCATAAAATCATTTAGAAAATATCATGACACCATATTTTAAATTTGAAACACCTTAGGTTTAACCAGTGACATTTATTCTCATCTTATATTAAAATCCATCAAATTGGTTTGTAAAAAAAATGTTAATTAACCTATGAATATCCCCCAGGAGTGTTGTAACCAAGAGTGTAATAAGGCCCTTTGTGGTGCACCAGTTCTCGTTCGAGTCTAGATCAAAGTGGTGTTTTCTGGATTTACCCCTAGGTACATCTATTCCAGATCCGCCTCTACCTGGTCGTATCTAGACATGGATGTATTTAATGGAAAACTCCCAAAATCTCTACAATACCAAAATTCTAGGAAGTTCTTCTATATTAATCCACAATGTCTATCTTAGGGCTATGTGCTCTAATCAGACTTTATCTAAATCTAGTTTCCAAGGTTTGTACTAAACATTCTCTAATACCAACTGTAACACCCCGACCCAAGAAGCCTAGAGTCGGTGCATTATTACGTATCATTGACATGATCACAAAAGATCATGTCTCAAAATACTGTTTAGTTTAGTTACCTTGGAAGTACTGGAAACATTCATAAGTTTTACTTTACTTCATAAAAATGAAGACTGCAACAATATTGTTTTCATAGGCAACACTGAGATCCCATATACTATCCCTATAGGTCAGTCATAATATACTTATTTGCATCCTAGGAAAAATAAAACTTAGAAAGGGGTGAGCTCAGATGCTCTGTAAGGATAACATTATAGCCGAAACTTTCATAAAGAAGCATAAACATTTAAGGCAATGTATAAGACTAAAAAAGCATTTTAAACTTGAACTTCAGCATAATATGGAAAAGTTAAATTCAAATAATTCCATTTACATATTCTCATGGATATTCTACTAGTCCAATAATCACATGAAATATCAATAGCCACTTTCATAATAATGGAATGCATAACACCAGACTTTCATATCAAACATAGTCAAGGCCTTCTGCCAAGACTACAAATAAGATTTTGTAAAGGCCTTGTACTAAGACACTCTTTTGTCTCATGAGACCGACTGATGCATCAATGAGCTATAGCCGTCTCCACCCTTCACTTACTAAGTCCAATGCATTCCTCATATGAAAATGTTGAAACATAATATGAACATTCATATTAAAACTAGCATAAGAAATGTAAATATTTTTACCACAAACCATGAATGGTATAAAAATAACACATCCATATCCAAACATAACTTATTCAATAAAATATGGATGATTTTATTATAATAGATCAACCTTAAAAGATAATAATGAATGACATTGACGTAGATGAAAATAATCATTTAAACTATTTGAGAAAAATATCCCCCTTTTTCTTGAAAACATTTAAAAGTCTCACAATTTATCAAGAATCCGTTTAAAATATATTTTTGAATCAAAGTGTCCAATAAAACTTTGAACCTTTTAAAAGGAATTTTAATTTTAAAAAATTATTTTAAATATAAATAAATCCTTAAAACCATTTTTAAAACATGGACATTAATGAGAAGTATTTAGAATAACAAATATTTAAAACATTTTCAAATGATATTGTAGTTATAGTTCCTAACCCAAAGTGAGACACTTGAATACAAATAATTGAGGTAATAAAAACTTTATAATGTCATGGGAATACAGGGATTCATGATATACTATGTCAATGTACATTATATACACCATATAAAAGTGAATTGGCATATAATAACAATGAAGTCTCAATGGAATGTTATGTCAGATGAAATATCGTTTAAAGACCGTATCCTTAGTTTAAGGTCAAATCAATGACATAATTATGTGTGAAAAATATAAATACACTAAATATTATTGGATATTCAGTGTAAATTAATCAGAGTAAATTCAAACATATTCTGGTAAAAACAACACCAATGAATTGTGTGTTTAATTCAATATATGAAGATTGAGTTAAAATTACTCTTATCAAGTTCATATCGATTTCATGAGAATTTATCAATAGATTGATTATGTGTATCAAGATTATATCCACTAAAAGGGGAGTGGAAATTACTACAAAAATAATAAATAGTGATTCCACACATAATCTTGGAGTAAAATAATCATTGAAGTATGTGTAAAGCTGAATGAGTGAAAATTGAAAATTGAAATTCCCTTACCAATTTGGTAACATATGAAACATACACCCCATGAAATATGGACCATAAAATGAAGATGTAATTACCCATCAATTAAAGTATATTACACAATGAATACAATCATTGGGAAGTACATACACCACACAAAAGGAAATATTGGCAGTATGGCATGAAACTCGGGGAAATAGGAAGTGAGATAAAAACCCATACATTATTGTAATCAATCGAGTCATATGGCCCAAAGTTAATAACAACCAAATTAATCAAAGAATACCATGAATATAAATAGAATCAAGATTATATATAACAAATGATAGTACACAATACACTACATTTAATAAATATGTGGCGAATAATGCAAATCTCACAGAATTAAAAGTGAGAAAAGAAACCCTTACATTGTACTTTTCTGTGGTCAAGGGTATGTTAACCACTTGTATAATGGTGAAATAATTTTTATTAAGTCATAAATAAATAATATAAATTAATATGATATCATATATGATCTTTCAATATAGCTTTGTTAATAATATCTTAGTATTATCGTTGTTTCGGGTGTTAAATGATTCGTTTTCCTTTATATGCATTGTTTTGTAAGTAGTGTTTGTTATGAATATGATGTATATTATTCATATTCAGAATGATATTAAGTCATTAATTTTTTTTAAATAATTTAATGAATATTAGTTTTGAATGGATTACTATGGGGAATGAATCTCATCGCGTTCGTGGAGACGGTAATCCGTACGTACGCAAGAGCGAAAATATCATTATTTTGATATTAAAATAATACATAATTGGATGGTATATCATATATAAAAAATAATTATCCTGTTATATTTATTATTTACATCAATTAACCATCTTTATTATACCCATCCAAATAATAATTTATTGAATAACAATTACACTACGACGTGAAGACGGTAAGCCGTATTTACGCATGTATGGTGACAATTCGTTTAAAGGATAGATGGAATGATGAATATGGTGGTACCAAATTTTTAATAACATCACAGTATATAGAAGATACTAGATATATTATTTTATAATGTAAACAAAAAAGAAAGAGAAAATGGAAGAAGAAAGGAACTTGAAAGAGGTGATAAAATATTTAACTCTTATTAGGGTTCTTCCTTTTGTTTTGATCAAAAGGGCTCCATAGGATGGATTTATGACTAAATGAAGGAATCTAAGATGAAGGGAGGATAGTTAATAGGGTATTTGGGTAGAGTTTGGCTGAGAAAAAAGGTTTCTACGGGGTGACTTTGGGGGAAGGGTGAGTGGCCTTTTATAAGTGGGTTGAGAGGCACCTTAGGAAAAGCTAGAAATATTATTTTATAATAAAATCATTTTCGATTTCTAATGGCTACAAAATGAATTATTTAAAGGATAAAATGGAAATGGGTCTAAAAACACTCACCCAATATGTTTTAGATTGATTTCGGTCAATATATTAACCTTATATTTTATATTAAACTCTGAGTTAAATAGTTTTACATTTACCATGTCTCTATGTATTTTTATATTATATGGTTAATAAAATTACAATATACTTCTCATAAAACCACATGTGGTTAATTAATGAATAAACTATCACTATATATGTCTTTTGGACAAACCTTAGATTTTTAGGAATAGAATATCAATTAATAATATAATATTTGTTTTAAAAACTCTTTTATGTCAAATTTGACACAATTTTCAATTTTGTTTTTTATAAATTCATAACAGCATTATTACTTCAAAAAATCATCTAACCAACCCTAACATGACATATTATCCTATAAAATAACTTTATTTCTTAAAAATTTTCAAATTTCATTTATTTGGATATTTATAATATCAAATATTTTAATATTTCATTAATTTGGTAATTACTGCATAATCATTGTGTCATAAATAAATTGAATTATTTAATGTCTAAAAAATATAAATAAAAAAATATTATGTATTAAATCTTATTATCTTTCTAATTAATATTTATAGTCTAATTTATCATATGTATAACCATATATTAAAAATGATTTAGTTATTAAGCTTTGAATTTAACACTTTTAACTCTTCTTTGAATTAAATAATAATAAATGTCCAAATCTAATCCAAGTTGACCTAAAACATCATATTTTATTCCTAAGTTTGTTTTTGGTCGAATTAAACTTATCCAATAGAATTAGGACATGTTTTAGGGTAATAATATTATCATTTTTACCCTTAATTACCTTATTTACTTTTAACCATGTTTAATAAAAGTCAAAAGTTACAATTCACAAAAAAATATTTTTATCTTATTCAATCGAATTTTTCTTACTGATATAAATAGTGTCTCTTATATTTTTAACATTCAATTAATTGAAGCGGTAAAATTATGTTTTATTTAAAATTTCAAATGCTCCAAAGAGGTGGGTAAAAGGCGGTTAAAAAGTTCAATAAAATTTTTATATGTCTAAAATTTTTATAAACTAACTCTTATTAATTATATTGAACTTATAAAGGCATTAGGTACATATTTTTACCTAAAGTTAATTTAAATAAAATAAATAATTATTTAAATTAAAATTCACTTTTAAACTATAACTTATTGTTTTTTACTATTCATCAAAAAATTAATGTTTTGAGAAAAACACAAAAAATTCACCCTAAGCTAATTTCGATATTCGGAATCAAAAAATGATGTCCATTTTGAAAGATAAAATTTATAAAATTTCAAAAATTGGGTATTATTATTCATAACGGTTACTTTGATTAGTCACGGTGTGTTAGAATCTCGATGTTGCATACAATGCAAGCTATTACATTATTCAAAGGGATACGTACCGTGGAAGCTTGGGGTGTTACAGAAAACTACTATTTATAATAGTGGTTTTACATAAATATTGATTCTTACTTGTTTCTTATTTGGGTTGTAATAAGTACATATTCAACAAAACTGGCAGTGTACTTTATATATTGAATATTATATCAATATTGTAGACTAGATAATGATTAATTTAATATCTAGACCATCATATACCATGTTTTTAAATGATCCCCATATTTTTTTTCACTCAACATCTAGGATATTAATGTAATTTCCACTAGATTAATATAATGAACAAATTATACAATTATAGATTACATTTTCCCCTTTTTTTATGTGATTAAATATTATTAAAATTTATTTTCTATGGATCGACATGATATTTATGTCTTGGTTCTATGTAACTTTATATTTAATTATGATAAAGATGTAATTTAGTATTAGTGTTCATGAATTTAGTTTTAACTATATGATATTAGTTTTGAATGATATATTATTCATCATGGATATTAATTTAAAAATATAGAAACATGATAAATGTTGGTTATATATAGTTATATGTGGGTTTGTAATATAAATATTTTGCATGTGTGTAGCATAATGATAAACATGGATGAATGTGTTTTGTGTTTCTATTTGAGTAATATATATCACATTCCCATTTCTAGAGTATAAAAACTTCTCATTAAAGGGTATGGTGTATCCATAATAACATAAAAGTTTCCGGTCCCATGTTAAGAACATTTATGATGTGTGAAAATTAAATTCTCATCCCTTCAAATTTTTGACTCTTGGTATTTTGGCCATGATGGTATATAATTGTATTAACAAACCTAGTTTAGGATGTGATTTTAATTTATCTATATGATATTGAAGGTACATATATGTGATCCTGAATTAGGGGTGAAAAATATTTTTTTCTAAACATAATATATTAGGTTATTTATTTTCCACACCTTTTGTAATTTAAACCACTACTATGGGTAACAATGAAGATGCTATTTTTTTTCGCCCAAACCATATATAATAAATTTATGTATATTGCGTAGAAATGTAATGAATTGGTAAATTTTATATGAATCATCCCTAATGTGGGAATCATACTCCATTTTATGTTTATATATATTTGGTAAATGAAATCTCCCATAAAATCATATTTTCTCTAAAAGACGAGTATTTAGGGAGACTTGTTCGCATTAAGAGTACTATAATCAACTTCTAGAGAATCACCTAATCCAAAAAAGAGAACTATATACATCCCATGTCTTTAGGCTTTAACCAAAACCAAAACAAAAAAGGTTAGTACAAGGCCAGATAATCCAGAAAAGGATAACCCATTAAAAAGAAAATCCATGCTTAATCTCCAAAATTTGTCCAACAAAACCCAAAGTTCAACGAGGACCATCCGATAAACAATTTGTCCATAAAATTCTTCAAAGTAAACCAATATAAGATTGAAACCCAAATATTTGAAGGATTTAGTCACATAGTCTTCCAAGTTAAATCGTGACATTTATCTCCAAACAACATCAGTTGCTCCTAAAGTCTCGTATTGAAAAGTAATTAACCTAATCACATATCCTCCATGATAGGTTAATAATTTTCATAAATAACCCAAAATCAACTTACTCTTAATTAATAAAATCATATAACTAGAAAGAATCAGTCAAACTAACCAGGGACTTCACGTAGTCCAGTGGTAGGCGATAAATACCAGTCGCACTTTGGTTGTGGGTTCGATTCCCGCAGCTTTGTCCGACGCGACGGGTAGTCACACGGTCTGCGTGTTGTCCTTTTTCCAAAACTATATAATTCTTAAATAATTCCCCAAAAAGAGATAAAATCATCAAAAATGATCATAACATATTTTAACCTCAAGTTTATCTAATGCCTTTCATTTTCCAGCATATCATATAATAACCCATAATTACCTCAAAAGTAAGGATCATATAAACTCTAATGGTTACCTTTATAATTATTACCTGAACTTCCACATGGATTGGTCATCTCGTACATGATGCATTAAAGATCATAACAAGGTTCAAGTGGTTGATCATGACTCCTTTATATTTGGTTTAGAACAACCATGAGTTTCCTCATTGAATCCTCCATTTTATCTAGTATCTTAATCAGAGAACCACCACAGTTTCCTTCAAACCTGTTGTCTCTTTGGTGCCTGTTAGATCCATCCATTCACTAAAAATAGAAATGTCAGTGTGAGTATATCAACAAAGCCATCATGTACTAATGAGGAAGGTAAACACTAAGATACACCTACTCATTCACTTTATCTAAAACTAGGACTCTTTCTGAAATCCTAACCATTATGGTAATGTCACTTATTCATAAAGAATACCCTAACCTTTAAAGTTATCTAAACCGACCTTTGATACCAACTATAAGGCCCCAGCCTTAAACCTTACTTAATCTTGAGTTATTACAAGATTACACATTGAGGATCTTTTCAGGTTTAGAGTTTTAGAGAATTAGATCATGAAACTTGCATTACATTCCACATTTAAACAAAGTGGTTACATAAAAGACAATATTCATTCTTCCCATCAACGGAAACATATTTAAAATATAACACAGATTCTTTCTTGACACATCCTTGACAATATCATCACATCATGTAACTTTCCCTTGACCTGTGAAAAACATTTCAAAAACTTGGGATGAACATAAAAAGCTCAGTAAGAGTTATAAAAATATGGAAAGGAAACATGAGTTTATATATACATTAGAATGAAATCACACTTTACCCATAAAACATACGCATATCAAATCATGAATAAATCATAGAAAACATAAGACATAAAGGTAACTTGAGGCATTCATAACATTCTTACGTAGGGATTAACCCTCTTGGTTACGTTTGGAATACCCATAACAGTATATTCCCTAAATCTCTTCGGAGAAACCTTAACGTTTCACTCCATCACTTTACCCAATGCATTGGAGAGCTATATCGGGATCACCCGACCTTAGTTTATCACGGAACCACCCATTTTCATAACAATGCCCAAGAACTATAACATAAATGTATCACATAAAACATGCATAAAGGAAACATAACATTTCCACATTTCAATCACAATATAACATTTTAGTGTATTGAAATAATGAATCCATTCAAAAAGAAACCATTTCCAAAACCATTTAAAACATTTAATAAAGAGATATTTGAATCAAAGTGTCCCATACCACATTTAAGCTTAAAATTTTAAACCATTAATATCCATATAAATAAATCTTTAAAACCATTTTGAAAACATGGATATTAATAAGAAAAAATAATTAAAACATTTAAAACGATATTTTGGTTAAAGGGGTTTTACCAAAATTAGAGACACTTGAATACAATAATTGAGGAATAACATTTAGTCAGAAATTTATAATATCATGAGAATAAATGGATTCATGGTATAATACTCCAAAGGACAGTATATACACCATATAAGAGTGAATTGGTGCATAACAACAATGAACCCTCAATAGAAATGTCAAATGTGATGAAATCCCTTATAAAGAAGGTATCCTTAAATTAAGGACAAATCAATCTCAAAAATATGTGTGAAAAATATAAATACACCGAATATAAGTGGATATTAAGTGTAAAACAATAAAAGGTCATTCACACATATTCAATGGATGACATATTCAATGACTACATGTTGAACCCAAAGAAATCGAAATTGGGTTAAAAAGTTCCCTTGACAGCATAATGGCATCACATCAAAATGAGTTGATGAGAGATAAAAAGTGTATCTCATCACTTGGACATAAAATTTACATCAATAAGGATATATGAGAATATATCCCAACATAACAATATGTAAATTAAAAGTCCCAACAAAAGAAGTCTTTTAAAAAAGAGGAGGGTGAAAGGTTCCCTTACCGACTTGGGTATCTTTCAAAACATACACCCCATGAAAGAAGGACAATAGATCATTGATGTAAATACTCATAAATGAAATTATATTACACAAAGAGTAGAATAATGGGTAGTACATACACCACTCAATGGAATTTGTGGCAAATGTAGCATAAATCTCACGGGAATAAAAGTGAGATGAAAAATCACTTACGAAAACTCGGCAGCCTAATGGCGCCACATAAAACTTCCGAATATGGATTGATGAGATAAAATAGGGTATCTCATCACATTACAATAAAATTTACAGCAAGAGGAATATAAAAGAACATCCCCCAACATTACAAAGAGGAGCTTAAAAGAAGTGACATAAAAAAGATTACTTAAAAAGAAAGAGAGAGGTTAGATCTCTTACGAAAGTTCGGCAGCCTAACGGCGCCACTCAAAACTTCCAAAAATGGATTGATGAGAGAGAATAGGGTCTCTAATCACATGAACATAAAAATTACAGTAAGTGTAATTTAAAAGATCATCCCAATAACAAGAAAGATGAGCTTTAAAAGGAATGACATAAAAGTGTGTACTTAAAAAGAAAGAGAGGAGTAGGATCCCTTACCTCGGGTCCGACTTGACTCGATCATTCTTTAATGTCCTGAATACTAAACTTGAGTTAATTTATACTTTCTTAAGAACCTTTTTAAATCTTATTATTCCTTTTTTATCACTTATTTCCATGTTATAAACATTATGTAATCATTAAGTTAATAATGATTGTTTTTTCGATAGTTGGTTCTTAAGTTGAAAGTGGACTTCTTACAATTACATGTTGTTCGTGTGGTCAAAGGTTATTTATATCCAAAATGAAATTCCTGATTTGAATAACATATATATCATATATATCCAGCATATAAATGTATTTATAATATCACATAATCATTTAGAGGAAAGAAATGAAATGCACCGTTCATGGAGACGGTAAGCCGTACGTACGCATGAACGCTACTTTCATCTCTATGTCGTATTAATGGAATTAAAACTATATGAGAGGTATGTATATTTTAATTAAAGAATTATATTAATAATTTATATTTATAATACATCATATATATCCATTATATATATGTACTTATAATAGTACATGATATTTTGAGATAAGAAATGAAATGTACCGTTCATGGAGACGGTAAGCCGTACGTACGCATGAACGCTACTTCCATTTCTATTTCATATTTAATGGAATTAAAACATAATGATACATAATAGTATTTTAATTCCAGTATGTTATCATATATTATATCATAAAATATACCCTTTATACGTACCACATATGGTAATAACGAATCAAATCACTTTGAGGGGGCGGTAGTCCGCACTTCCTTAAATGAAGATATCGCGTATACCCATAATGGAAACCATAAAGGTATGCACAAAATGTAAAATATAGAAGCTTAAGGAAAACATAAACATATTATATATCATATATAAAAATAGTGACATCATAATGGCCACCTTTGAAGGTGTTAAATGAGTATTGAACAATCATCGTTTCGGGAGGCAGAATTTCGCCATCCACGGAAAACGTATGTTCTTTAACCATTTGATGTAGTTGTGTGAGAGTGTAGCTAGAATAAATCCTATAAAAACATCCTAGTATATTTAAGATATTGGTGTTGTTACAAAAGAAGTAAATAAAAAGAGGTTAGGGGGTTGGAGAAGCAAAATAAAACAAATGAACATGAGAGAATGAATTACCTTTAAAAGTGTAACTCCTTTTGATTTGAGCCTAAAGGCTTTCTTTGAAAGGATTATGCCCAAAGGGATTCCTCTAGGATGAGTAGAGGGATGTGGAGAGAGTAAATGGTCAGGGTATGGCCGATCCAAAGTCTTGAGGAGTGTGTGAAATGAGGTAGAGGTGGGTGCCTTTTATAAGAGGATAGGAGGGGCACTTTTGGAAATCATGAAACTATTATTTTATTTTCAAAAGTGTTTCGAATTTCTAAGGTCCCACATTGATATATTTTGAAGATAAGATGATAAGTCTTCGAAATATTCCCATCCAATAGTTTTTGGACAAGTGTAGGTCTTAGATTTTATATTATCGTTTCATTTTATTTAAACTGTTCATTAATGAGGTCATCATTGCATCATCATGATGTCGTAATTGAATTAATTTATTTAAGATCTAAAAATTATAAAAAAAATACTATGATTTAGGAAATCTTTTTAGCTTTCTAATAAAAATTTATAGTAAAGTTGGACTTGTGTAACCCCACTTAAAAACTATTTTAGTAAAACAACTCATGTTTGTGTCAATTTAATTTTAACATTAAATAAATATATATTAATGTCATTTTCCTACCAAAGTGGCTCCATGGGGTCCCCAAGTGGACCCATGGGTTGTCTTGGTCGGCCATGAATCATCCAATAGGATTAGGACAAGTGTCATGGTGTTTCCATATTTTTATAATATCGTTTTTACCTTAAATTACACTAATTACCTCAAATCGCGATTAATGAAAAAAAGTTACAATTCACCAAAAAATTATTTTCATCCCATTGAACCACATTTTACATACTAATGACAACCATGTATGTCAAATTTTCAAAATTCAATACACATTAGTGGTAAACTTTCATTTAACTGAAAAATCAGTTTTCTTGATTACCACTTAGTGGTTTCACTATTCATCAAAAATTGGAGTTTTTCAGAAAATTACCAAAAATTCACCCTAAGATATATTTGATATTCCGAATTCAAAAATGATGTTTATATTACCTAATTCAAAGAATATAAGTATAATTAACTAATTTAATAATTAACTCCTACTGTCAAAACAAATAGCGTGTTTTTAAGAAACAATAAGTATCAAAAGATTGATACTAGTTTAAGTCCGATTTAAAAGTGAAATTAATTCCAACGACAACTATTGAATTTAATGGTAAAAATATTTTATAATTTCACTTTAAAACCAATTCAAAATATTATATAATCATATAAATAAATTAGATTAAAAACATGTTTTGAATTAAAACACAACATTTTACACTATTCATTAAAAAATGAACTTTATCGGAAAAATACCAAAAAATTACACAAAGTAAAATTTGATGTCCCAATTATAAAGAAGAGTTTTATTTGGTCCAAAAGAATGTATAAGATTGACCAAAACAATATTTAATGAAAGTTCTCCATCAAAAGGCGATAAGTGAACCTTTTGTGAAAACTAGGACATATACGCCTAAAATTGAATTATTTCCGTATTTTAAGCCTCTATCCTTTATTGGATAAATGTAAAAACATTTAAAAACATATATAATCATATTTTAGTTATTTCTATCCATTCACACCATTACAACGGCTACATGTTAACTACCATTTAAAATAATATTATTTTATTATTAGAGTGCAACGTAAGATTCCCAAGAAACTCGTTGTTGCGTGTTGGGTACGCCATCGAGCATAGCGTCCCCTTTAAAGTCATATCAATATTTTATTCACAAATATGGATAAATATGAAAATGTCATATTCTTTATTTACCTGGGGTGTTACATATTCCCTTAAAATGTCAAACGAATTGTATAGAATATACCATTCCCATCCACTAGTTCTTGATTAATTATGGAAAATGTGGTGTTTTAAGGATGCCTCTTTGTACTTATTATCTAGATCAACATCCAATTGTATTATAGAGGCATTGATTTATATATAGGATAAAACTCACTCTATCATTTACCAAAAATAAAATGACATTTTATATAACATTAAACCATCCCTGAAACCATCCTTAGAGATATTCCTATATATATCCTTATAAATATCATATGGGATGTCACTAAATTTTTCCCAACCTAGTTCTAATGGATTACTAAAATTTTCATTCGATACCAAATATAGCGGCCCAAGAAAAACGTACATATATATTGGGATATCTTTGATTCATATTTATCTCATTACAAAAAATTCAAACCCTAGTACCATAGTAGTTTAGTGTATTTGAATTCATAGAACAAACTATTCTAACACGGTGAAATACTATTAATGATTCCAATAAATAGATTCCCCTTTTGTTTTTATACCCAAAACCATTATTAATAACATTGTGAAATGAAACATAAGTAATGGGTGAGAATATATGGACAATAAGGGCTAAAAAAGAGATACATAATTATAACACGAGAATAAATGTATGAGAACAAGATAAAATAATTTATAGATCATACCCTACATATTAATGATCATATAAATGATTCATGTTATAGATATTGACAATTTGTATGATATGGATTTAATGCAAATCAAGATCATATTCCCTGAAATAATAACACTAGAATAAGACATTGAAATTTTTGAAGACAAATAAGTATATAAAATTATTTTCATAACATTCTAGGATTATCACTAAGGTCCTATTAGTGGAATGGGTTCACAATCAAAACAATTTTAGTTGTCATGGATCACTCTAAACACCATCATAGTGAGAAATTTCATTTACTCAACCAAGTCCACTCCCTATTCCAACCTTATATTAGAGATCCTTGTTTATATATCATTCCATCCCAATATTATGTAACAGGGTTCACAAACCATTCCAACCCATAATTTTTGAATTGATTTCACTCCTCTTTCTCTCCATGTATTGTTGAGCTACGTTAACTTCCTCTATGAACCCTTTCAGATTAAACCATTTTCACTCCTTGGTCTAGACCAATCAAAATCATGATATATAAATCATTATCAAATTCACTATATTAAGATATAGGTCCCTACAACCAAAAATAAAATATTACATACATATTATAAAAGATAAAAAATTACATCAAATCGTGACCCATAAAACTAGATGGGTTTCCAAAAAACATATCATAACCCATGAAATGAAATGGGTATCATAATAATTTCATCATATCATTACCTAAAGAGAAGATACAGGACTCATAATCATTTCACTAAGGAATTAATCATAAAAAGAAGCTGGATTCAACAGCATTTAACCTATATAATAGAAATTAGTTTCTGAAGCATGATTCTATTTAACAATAAACCATTCAGAGAAATAAAAAGAATGTTTTCCCTTTATCATATCCCTAAAAAAGTATCAACTATCATAAAATTTGAAATATTATATAGAGAATGGTTTTTATGGGTATCTTAGAACATCACTTTTTAAAAGATATAATATAATTTAAAACTTCTTATGTGAATCCTCTTTGCAAATACATAAAGGAGTCAGGAATAATTGTATAAAATATTTCATGAGTAAAATATCATATAATATTTGAAAAAACACATTAAAACATAATGAATTTCTCAATTATATTTCTTATAAATTGATAATTTAAACTTATTTAGGAATCATGGAATTTTTTTAAAAAATAATTCTTTGGATACTAATAATTGAATCTTTATAACATTTTGAAAAAAATTTTCCTTGAAAACATAAAAATAGGATTGGAAATAATTTTGAAAACCATTCATTTAAAAAAATTTGAAATCAAATAACTAAATATTTAAAACTTTTACAACACATTTTAACCATAAAACCTTTTTGAAAACATTATTCAAAAACATGGGTTTGAAAGATCATTGATTTCAGACCACAGAGAGTGATACATTAATCTATTCTTATGAAATAATTCTTTATTATTTTAAAGTAAAAAATATAGGATAATGGAATAAATACAAGAATATTTCAACAATAACAATAGTATAAGATAATTAATTATAGTTCTTTAGATAGAGATCATAATATTTCATTAATGGAAGCATAATTATAAACTATTCAAATAAATGATAAAATTATAGCCATAAATAGTTACCACATTGGTGACATTAAATAATTATCTATATAATAAAATAACATTAATTTATTCTTATAATACCATGATATTAATTAATTTCATGACATAGCCTATCAAAGGCTATATATAATCCACAAAAGAGGTTTTCAGTTTTACAAAAAGTAAAAATCATGAAGGTCTGTTTTACATAATAATTTAGGAAACATAAATATATCTTAAAATAACATATATATTATAAAAACATTGTTTTCATCACAATGATAAACCATGAGAGGTGGTAAGGGAAAAAACAACATCGTTTCTTGTGGAGGTATTTCATCGTACTCAAGAATGGTAATTTCAATACCCATTAGATGGATTTATGTGTATGTGTTGGTAAAAAAATTGAGTACAAATAATATATTGATTATATAAAATATATTATATAATTATGGATAAAAAATGAGATGATGGTATGGGAATGAAAATAAAATGATGGACCTTGAATAAAGATGTTACCTCCACTTTAGTAACACTATTTTGTTTTCTCTAAAGGGATTGTGTTAGTAGATTTATATCAAATGTGAGTATTTAGTGCTATGTTCGGGATTTTAATAGATTATAATATATTATTTTGGATTAGACAAAGGGATTTGTAGGTGTAAATATGTGGGAGGGGAGAGTTCCCTTTTATAGTGGAGGGGGAGTGGTATTCTTTTGACTTTTTAAAATTGGATATCCCCCCACGTTTTTCCCATGTCATGTGGCTCGATTAATAGTAAAAATTAGGTAAAATTGAGTATTTGGTCAAAATATAAACATCCAATGGATTTTTAACAAGATTCACGTTCATTTTAGGCCTTATGTTTAAGGTTGAGTCATTTTTTATGCAAATTGTTATTATAAATCATTGTAATTAATTTAAATAAAATTTACATTTAATTTTTTAAAAACAAAACTAATTTTAAAATATTATAAATTATAAATTTATATAGAAACAAATATGGAATAATTTTTTTTTTCAAATTCAAGTATCAAAATAACTAGAAATAATCATAAATTTAATTTCGTTGATAGGACGATAGAGCAGTTTTATAGATCAAAAAAGTTTAAAAGATTGATATGTTTTTATGTCAAATATATTTTTTAAATTGATTACAATGATCTAAATTGGACTATTATATATATACATATATATGATCTAAATAAACATATAAAATGTAAAATAATTTTTTTTATTACAAATAAAATAGATTTATATTCATTTTTAAACAAAATTTATTGGTTTTCAATATTCGTCATCAAAAGAAAATTCTAAAAAATAAAAAACAAATCACCCAATGAAAATTATGATATTAATATTGGAAAAATGGAAATTAATATTTAAAATAAAAATTTTAAATGTTTCCAAATCATATTTAATAAGGGATCTGAAATAATTTTCTTCTAAAATTACCTTCTAAAAAAAATACATCTATATTATTCATAAAATATAATTTTTTTATCTTATACACATAAAATATATTGGATGATTTTCCAAAATAATAATTGTAATAAAATATTTATATTTTAATTAAATTTTTATTCCAAATTTTGTTTTATTATTCATTGAGATAAAATGGTTTTTGTTCATAGAAAAAAAAATTCATAGAAAAATAATTTCATTATTTTAAAAATTTTCTCACACTCATTTATAAATTTGTTTTGAAATAGATTCATTTTATATACTTGTGTTAATAATATTTTCACAATTTAGTTAATTTTATTCATAAATTCCATTCCAATGGAATTGTGGTAACTATAAAAATATTTTAATATTATTATTAATAGTATATTGTAGATCGGTAAAACATGTCCTTGCTTATTACACAAAAATTCAATGAGACTTTGATTTTCTATAACATATAAAAAATACTATTTTATGTGTAACGTAATCAAATATAAGTGTTGCATAAAGAAAATATTTAATTTATTTGTGTAAAATAGTATCTATATTTACTGTTATATGAAATGTAATATATTAAAAGAATAAATTAATGGAAAAAAAATTATTCACAGAAATATTGGGGTGTTGTAGTGCATACCCCAAGGTGTATCAAGATTATATTTTTATTTTACCACACTAGAGATATGCCATGTTTATTATGGAATGTATCACTCGTATGGTGCCCATTTTAATGTAATATTATCAAATTGAATGTTCTGGGTTGGAGGAACTTAAGGCCCAACATAATTACCTAGAGGATGAAGGATTTACAAAACCTATTATATCATTGTGGGATTCACCTATCCATTATTCTAATATGGTAGAGATTATTCCCAAACATTTTTTTAACTATTTTTATTTAAATTGATTGAAATTAATTAACTAATATGATTTTTTCTATTATTTAATTAATTTGATAGCATCAATGATGGAAATGATGGATTTAAATGTTTGACCTGTGGTCATGATACCACAAATTGAAGGTCCTTGCAAATGATATACCAACAAAAACATTATAGAGCTGGTATTGGCATTATTATTTTATGGTTATTCCATTTGGTATTACTAACTCCCCCTTAGTGTTTATGGGTTTCATTCACCTAATCATTCATCAGTTCTTTGAAAATTTTGTTGTTGTGTTCATGGATGGCAATTATTTTTACTCCAAGTTAGAGGGGGAGAAAAAATACACTATTTGGATGACATTATTAAAACCATGAATGAACATCATCTATATGTTTTTTTTTCAAAAATGTCAGTTATATATCTAAATGTTAAATTTCTATGTAATTTTTTATCTGTGAGGGGAATCATAGTGGACAAGAAAATATAAATAAAGTGATTCCCTAGAAAAATCACATAAATGTGTGTGAAATTTGATGATTTTGGGTTTTTTTGGTTATTATATTATTGTATTTTTCATGATTTCCCCAAGGTTGGATATTTGAAGACTAAATTGACCTATAAGGGTGTGAGTTTTTAGTGGAATGAGGTGTTTTATAAATTTATTTTGGATATAATGTTGTGGATGAATTTAAATCCAGTCATCATAATTCTAAAATTAGGGTTTGGATATGATGTTTTTTACCGATGCATCTAGTATAGGTTAGGGATGTATCTTATTTCATTGGAAAATGATAGTGGACTATAGTTCTTCCATGTTATTACATCATGAGAAAAAATACCCTACCAACATTCTTGAGTTGTCCAATGTTATGAATCCTCTCTAAATGTGTCATCAAAACCCCTTTAGATTCCATTTTAGAGTGTATTAATATCAAAAGTTCCTAAAGTTTATTTTTACCTTGATGGATATAAAACATATTATTGGGAATAATTTTTTATATAATCATACATTTTATTTTGATATTGAATACACCCCTTGGAAGGGAAATTTGTTTATTTATTCATTGAGTATAAAATTACCATCCCAATATATGAAGGAATCAGTTGAGATGTGGTATTTGATGAGTTTGGATAAAGAGATGAGCTTGCTAGTGCAAAATGCTGGCGTAATGCTGTTTGTGGATCAAATGAAAGATGACTAATATTTTTATGAGTGAGTATTCTAAGAGAATTTTTAAGACACTGTGTTCTAAATAAAAACAAATTAAAACTAGGTTAGGGAGACCACAGGTGATTGGTATATATACCTTAGTGGTAATTGTTTCTTCTGTTGAATGATGGGTATTCAATTTCCCCTATGGAAGGATTGGTTGATATTGGACATTTATCTTGTTTTCCAGACCACCCATGAGATATCATGATGTATCATGACTAGAGGAATAGATTTTTTGGTAGGTGATGAGGTGGTAAATTCTGACTTTATATCACGTTGGATTAATTTTTAGAGAATTATGGTGAAACACCAGAGACATGAGGGTTTTTAATATCCCATACCCATTCCTATATGGATGTGGGAGTCATTGTCCATGGATTTCATGATTGGTTTCCCAAATATAGCTAGTTGGAAAGATGTGATTTGTTTATACATCATTTGAATCATGAAATCAATGTGTTTTAAAACTATCAAGTAGACTACAATGGTAGATTAGCTTTGGGACATGTATGAATGAGATAATGTTAGATGTCATGTTGATACCTATTCCATTGAATCTGAAAGGGAAATAAGGTTCACATCATGGTTCTTTAATGGTTTCTAGTATGCAATGGTTTCCATGATTAGATTGGTAACGAATTATCAACCACAAATGGATTTACTAATAGATAATGAAAACCATTTTCTTGAAGATTATATCTATAATTGTGTTATGGTTTTTTGTCTATCATGGAAAAATAATTTTCATGGAAATGTTTTTTTCTATTTAATAGTTCTTATTCCATGATTAGGAGGGTTCTCTTTTGAGTATTTGCATGTTGATGTATTTTTTGTTTGGAAGAGTTGGGAGAGTGGTCCTTGGATGGGTTAACTCTCATTCTAGAGTCCATGGAGATGGTATAGTTGATTAAGATGAAGTTGATCATGGAATTGATTTTTCATAAATATTATGCAGTTTATCATCATTAGTCTCTAGAGGTTGAGGCTAGTGATTGGATTTTTCTTAAAGATTCACCTCAGTTGGGAAATCATTGGTTGGGTATGTACGATATGTTGGTACACTAGTTTGGGGTCCGATTTATCTTTTTTGGATAATTTGAGAAGGTGTTGTAATAGGTGGAAATTTCTTTTTATTTAACTTCTATCCACATCATGTTCCATGTTTCCTAGTATCAGAGGTATGTATCGTATCTTCCCAATATTAATGGATGAGAGAATATTGATCTTGATAATGAAACCACATTATTTGCACAGATAGTTCATATTATGTATTTCCAAGAGAAGTTACTACATGATAAAATGTCTCCTCTTGTCTAAGTAATATAGTAATAATAATGGTGTCTACTCTAGTGGTAGGAGAGGGATTTTTTGTTTAGGGATAAGTGGCCAAAAATATTTTTTATATCATGAATCTAAATGGTTTTTTTAGAAAATAAATTTTTTACGGTGGGAATAGTATAATAGCTTGTTTCTATTTTCAAATACAATCCTATATATAATTAATTTATATTCATTTATTGGGAGAATGTACGAGCTTCCTTGGGATGTAGATACATTTCATGGGATAATGATTTAATTATTAGGGATAAATTAATGTTTGAATTATTGAACTCGGCGTAAAAATGTATTAATGTCGTAGAAGGGTTTTTATAATGTTTTTAGAATTCCTATAATGTTGTTTTAATGTTTTTATTCCCAAACCAATAGTATCTATTGTTTTATTATGATTTATATAGAGTATGTGAGGGGTTACACTATGTGAAATCATCATGTGACCGATGTTGTGAAATAGGATCAGTGATAGATGTTTTTACATGTTTTATTGTGAATTCTTGTCGCTGACTATTAAAAATAATTTTATAATAAAAGGTGGTATGTTTTTTCTGATGAATTCTAGGGAATTCATGATTTATAATTGTATTAGTCACTATGTTATCTTTGAGATTTTTTCTTCAGGAATATTTCTAGGGTTTAATGAATCATTTTACCTAAATCATCCATCTATCGACCACTATCTAACTATAATTATTTTGGAGATCATCACCCCATCCATGTTTCTTCATTCAATGATCGATTATTAGGGTTCTTATGTTGTTCCTATACATTTAAGTTTTTATTATATTTATTCATTAATTTAGTTAAGAAATTATCATTGGATTAATATCGTATAAATATTTATTATCAAATATCAGTTTAAATCAATCTTTACTGGTTTAATTTCTTTACATTTCAATCAAATATAAATGTCCTGTTTTCTAGTCACCATTATTGATTGAGGAAAGTTGTATTCTTTTTTGAGGTGAATGTTTTTTATAGTAAGTTGGTGAAATGAATTTATTATCATTATTCATTAATTCATTGTTTTTTTCATTAATTTAAAGGGACATGTGGTTTCAATGTATTTAATGAAAAATCTTTTAATAGGGGTTTTTATTTTAAATTGTTATTTTTGATTCTGAAATGTTTTCTTAAAAATGAAATAGGATTACATATTATATTATAATGTTTTATAATAATGAGAGCATGTTTATTAAATTTATTTTGTGAATTAGAACTTTGGAAAACATGGGTGTGTTTGGATAGAGACATGTGTAGCCTCAGACTATGTGAAACCACTAGCATGTATCCTTTTTTGATATTGATGGACTATGTTAGGACTAAATATCAGTTGTATCCAATGTTATACCTAATTAATATCTTTAGTGTCTATTAAACAGTGTCCCATATGCTGTGTCTTAACTCAATGTGCTTTGGGATTTATGTTTATTTTCCACATGATTATTTTTATCATGGATTTTCTCTCACATGTTTTTATATTAGGCCCTATCACATGGATTCACATGATAGTGTTTCATGGAATTTTTCTATTACATGAATACCGATAAATTCATGGATTTATTATATGTTATATGACTTATAATTTTAAAATATATGGTCAATTGACATTATTGTATTTAATGAAAACCAAAGAGAATTATATTTAAAAATAAATTTGATTTATGAAAATTGATTTTTATAATTTTTCTATTTTAAAATTTATAACTATTGAATTCATATTCTTTGATCATATATAGGCTCTGGGAGGGTATCTCTATTGGATTTATTCTAATAAAATACTATTTCCATTGGGTAGTTTTATATTATATATTTTAGGATATATTTAATGGTAATGGAATCTTAAAGCACATCAACTTCTCCTTTTGTCGTCACCATCGGTTCGGGTTGGTTTAGAGGTTACAATAAATATTATTTGAGATTTTTGGTCTAAATTAATTCATAAATTCATGTTTAAATGGTTCTTATTAGACTGTATATATTTGGTTGTATATTTCATTTCAAATTGTATGTCACGACCCGTCCCCCGGGGCCCGTGCCGCGACAACCCCAATCCTGCCATCCAAAGGCTAGGGGATGGAAAATAGCACCGAAGGTATTATCCTTCAACTAGGAGGAATTAGATGAGTAACTATACAAATACACACTCACAACCCTAGCCCATAATGAAGAAAAGGAAAACATGAATACCACTAAAACAGCCACTGAGTGTAGAGGTACAATCTATAAGTAAAATGGTCCAGAATACAAACCCCACAAAAGAAGAACCATAAACAAGTGAGTACAAGGTATCTGATAATTCTAATGTAGTAAATACCTCTTAAAGGGTAGGTGTAGAATAGATTCCAGAAGCCGTTGGAGTACTCCTCACATGTCTGATAACACTGGGAACCAATTGGTCCTGGACCCCCAAGGTCTCTGTCAAATATTCAGTCGTATGTACAATACATGACATGTGTAGGGGAAAATTGTTCATGGGAAAGTGATAGTATAATCAGTAGGGATCACATTACACCAAGAAAGGCCACAATGAAAAATTATTCACTCAAAATTATTATCTCATATTGGACCTAGTGGCCCTGTAGATAAAAAGTAGTCAAGAAGACCTCAGTGTCCTGGTAGACAGGCATTGTCATGAACCATCCCCTGGAGCCAGGGCCACGACAATCCTAGGTCATCCTCCCAAATGCCAGGGGATGGCAACTAGTGTAAAATTCATTATCTAGCAAGTTGGTAGAATTTTTTGAGTACATGTATATAAGAATACTTACAACCCCGACCCATAGTGCCGAAACTAAAAACATGCATACCATTGAAACAAACACTAATAGTATAGGTACAAGAAATATGTATAATAGAATAGAATACAACCCCCAAAAAACTATAAACATGAGATTAAAAGGTCTCTCATAATCCATTCGTAGAAAATCCTTCTTTAAGGGTGGGTGTAAAGTAGCATTCATAAGCCGTTGGAGTAAGCCTTGCTTATCTAATCTCACTATGAAATACCATATCATGGACCACCAAGGACTCTGTTAAAGCAACAATCATCATCACAATACACAAAAAATGTGGGTGAATCCCGTGTTGGGGTGAGTTACACAATACTCAGGACCCCTATAGAAAAAGAAATACCACAAAAATAATATTACACACTATGAATATACAACTCACACTCGTATTACCTAATGTATAGAAAGAATAATTTTTAGTCATAAATATGAAAATATTGTACTACATAGAGACTCATCCCAGACGTGTCACTGAGGTCAACTCATCTATTAGTCCACTGAGGTTATCTTGGCTACTTATCGTCTGTCGATCCACAGAGGTACGCTCTAGTGCTTATCATTTGTTGGGCCACTAAGGTCTACTCGATGCATTCTCATCTGTCGGGCCACTAAGGTCAGATCGCCTTCAAGGAAAAGGAGGATCACTCATCTGCCTAGCCATTGAGGTCCACTCAGATACTGGACCACTGAGGTCTGCATGTCACTTGTCATCACAACCAACCATAAGATTTTCTCTCGTAGCACAATTTATTCCCAATGAATGTACTCATCAATCCATCATCCATAACTGAACCTCCAAGTAAATGAAGATTAATTATTTCAAAAGATCATTCTCATCATGAGGGTTACAATGCCACAAACAACTTGTTGATCTGAGGTACAATTTGAATGTTATGACCATTTTACTGAAAATCAGTACGTTGGGTCCGTGTCCGGTCCGACTTTGTTGGACCGAGCTGCGCAGGATCAATTCTGACCCATATCTGACCTGGTCTGCTAGGCCTGGACAAGATTGACTGTACTATGGGTCCAGCCGACAGGACCACCTGGGGGTGGCCCGCCTTCTCTTATTGGGCTTGCTGTGATTGGGTTAGCCAACTCCGAAAAAGATATAGTGGTCAAACTGCGTCTTCCAAACACCATTTGGGTTGACATGGGGTCCACCACCACCACGAACTAGCTGCGAGACATGATATAGAAAACATGTCTACGGGTTCCATCGACGACCATTGTCAGTGGCCCGATCGACCTCTCACACCAGGATTCCAAGGGCCCCATTTTGTGCACAACCTCTTCTAGTGTCCCCTGGGCACCTCCAAAAACCGGATTTCATGAGACTTCTCTTCCACCATTTTATGTCACCGTCTGCTGAAGTCGTTATTCACTAACACCAGCATTTCAATGTTCTCTTCTTCGGGCCACCAGGTCTTCTCTAGTGGCCAGTTTTCTGATCCATGATCATATTTGAGATCCTTGGGTTGCCACCGTCCCTATTATGACCTCAAAGATGTATTTTCGTCCATCCAGAGGTTTGGTCACAATGAACCCATAATTTCCCATAGTGGAGGGATCAGAGCATTATCCTTTTCAAACAGAACCATTTACATTAGAATTAAAAAAATTGGAGGAGGTTTTAAGAATTATATACTATATATTCCCCAAATTAAAGCCACAAGTTCAAAAACCTCCTTAAATAGCACACATGATCCTCGAATCATTCCATTCGTTGAATGATTCGATTTCATCATTGATATTTCAAAATAGGAAAGGCAAATTAATCAAAAGACCCCTACCTCAATTTTGGATCATTCATTGTCAAAGAATGCACCACTATCATTCGTCATTCCTTGATTCACAACCCACCGTTGTTTTTGGATGCCCTTTGAAGGTTGGAAGAATGGAGGGATAATGTTGCTCGTCATCACTGGTTATTCATCGATTGTCACTCAACAATGATAAATCTCCATGTTCATAAAAATAAAATCGTTCCAATGATCCCATATTTTATTAACCCATTAAATGGAGAAAACATATTTCAGTTTTTCTGTTATGTTGTGTTGCAGTGTCGTTACACTATTTTATTTATGAAATTGAATTTATTTTTTTTTTCTGCAATAAAAATTCAAAATTTAAATAAAATATACTAAATTTTGATTTATTTTTCCATAAGAAAATTATTTTATTAAATTTTCATTAAATTTATAAAAATAAATTATACCCTCTCTACATGATGGTCATGGTTAGGCCCTTTCATAGCTAATGTCGTCATTCCTGGCCTAATGGTGCTCTCAGATCTTTAATGTGGTCACCAATTTAGTAGTTTAAAAAAATTCATATGTGCTCTAATTTAAAAAAACATAAAAAATTGGTCCAAAATTTTTATAGGCTCGTGAGGCCATGGAATCCAGTTCCGTCAGAGATCCACATCATGAAATAATCCCACATAATTTCAAAAAATATTAATGGAATTTCAGTAAATTACATTACCTACACTAATAGGTCATTACATATTTGAAATCCAAAACATCTGCTAAACAAAAAATGGTGGTACTGAGCTCGGATATGAGCCTCCCACTCACCAGTTCTCCCCTATTGATCCTTGTGCTACCACTGGACATGCACCAGAGGAACTGAGTGTCTATTAAAGACCCACTCCATTCGATCCTCAATCTATACTAGGAACTCCGAAAACATCATCCCATCATCAAATGTCAAACTCTCCCCTCTTCAAAGACATGCGAATGATCATACATGTACCTCCTCATATGAAATATGTGGAATACATTATGCACCCAGTGCATCTGTGGGGGAAGAGCAACACATAATACCGTCTCGCTAACTATGCTTAGAATCTAAAAATGTCTGATGATTCTCAGAGATTGCCTACCACCCCAGCCGAATCATCAAAATCCTCTTTAGGGTGTGAACCAAGGGAACACATGGTCTCACTCCTCAATATCCAAGGGACTCTGTCTTCTACTAGGATAATATTAAATCCCCTTCTCTAAAGTCTCATCTGGTCCTAGATGACCTGAACATTATTAGTGGTAGAATATATAATATTTGGACCCATGTGTGTTGACCCCCCTTGGTCTGTCCATCAAAATAGTAATCTACATGTTCACCCATAAAGAACCTTGAATGGTTCCATACCATTGATATATTGGTAGTTTTTGTTTTACACGAAATCCACTTATGGTAGATTATCCTCCCAACTGTGCAAGAATCTCATTATATAAGCACAAGGAATTTTCTCTAAAACCTAGATATTCAACTATGTCTGACCATCTGTCTGGGGAGAATATTGTGCTCAAGAGCATATATGTACTGAATTCATCATACAATACATTTGACAACCTGAATGAAAAGTGTGTGTCTCGATCTAATACTATCTTCGATTGAACATAGTGGAGTTGAACTATCTCATGCATGAATATGAATCACATGCTCTCTACAAAACCATACTCCTAGACGGTTTGGAAGTTAGAAGACACATTGAGTCAGTTAATAAAATCCTAGATAGTATTGGGACCCCTAGATGTGATGGATAAATTTATCATGATGTATAACGAGATACCATCCCATTTACACTCTATCACCTCAGGCAGTTGATTCATGTCTGTAGAAACCAGATGTTGACCCTTTACATTGTGACAAGTGAGGCAAAGATAAACAAACTCTACTACATCCTTATTTGTCCCTGGACAATAGTGCTATCATAAATGATCCTGGAACTTCTGTGTCACTTCTAGATGTACCTCGAAAGTGTAGGTGAGGAACTCCCTTAGAACCTCCTCATGCTATTTCACAAGCACAATGGTTCACCCTCTTAAAAAGAGGATGTAATCCCCACCTATAAAATATCCATTAAGAGATTTTACTAAGGATAAATGGGCTCTCAGACCCTGATATCAACATCCACAATATTTTCCACCCTAACTCTCTGTATGAGTGTGGGAGTGAAAACCATTGACTGATGATAATCTACTCTTTCACCATCTTTGAAGGATATCTGTACTGTTGATAACATATCTGATGCCTTAGTCGACAACTAATATATATATATCCTATTTAGTGAATCCTCTACGACATTTCCATTATCAAGATTATAGAAAATATCAAATTCATAGATCGGGATAAACTATATCCACCTCCACTACCTCATGTTCTAGTATTTCTGGGAGAAAACATACCTTTGAATTTTGTGGTATGAGTAGATGGTAAACTGCTCACCCATCGAGTCATACCTCCACATTATCCAAGAAAACACCACAACTGATTGATCTAGGTCATAGGTCATGTAATTCTACTAATTATATCTCAACTACTATGAACCATTAGAGATCACTATCTACTCTTGTATCAGGATACAACCTAGTCTGGTCCTTGATGCGTCAGATAATTCTACATGCCCAATGCCCTCCTCTAGTAATCTCAAGATGGGGCACCTGTCAGTATCCACCTCATCTCCTAAAAATAGTTTTGAAAATTTTCTATCCATATGAAGGTTTTTCCATTTTGTCTAAAAGCTGATAAGGGTGTTGTATTGACTTAAAAGGTAGTCACAAACCTCTAGTAGTGTCCAGCCAATCCCAAGAAACTGTGAACCTCAGTTACACTCATGGGTGGCTCCCAGGAAACCACCACCTCTATCATTGCTAGATTCACTATAACTCCAAACACTGAAATTATGTATTATAGTAGTTGAATCTCCGGAATCTATAACTAACACTTCAATATTGTCTCATAAAGCTGGCACTCTAAGAGTTTATTTAGGACAATCTACAGGTCAGTAGCATGCTCCTCTTCATATGACAAGTATAGTAGGATTTCATCAATAAAGACCATGACAAACCAGTGAAGGTATGGATATAATATCTTATACATGAGTCTCATGATCATTGATGGGTTTTTTTCATGTCGAAATGCATCACCAAGAACTCATATTTTCCATACCAATATCTAAAGGCTTTCATCAGCACATCCTCATCCCATACATGAAGTCGATGATGGCTGGATCTAATTTTTATCTTCGAGAACTATATTTCTCCATTATGATAGCCGAATAGGTCATAAATCCTTGGTATTGGATACTTGTTCTTCATGTTCACCTATTTCAGGAACCATATGTCCACGAAAAACCTAAAAATATAATCTAACTTCTTGGAAAACAACACTAGGGATTCCCATGGTGAAACACTGGGCCTCACGAAGCCCTTCATCTACTAAATTCATGAGCTGTACCCTCATATCATTATGATTTTTAGGATCCATCTGATATTCTTGTGTGGATATCGGTGTTGTCCTAGGTTACAGAACAATGTTTATGTATACCATTATGAGAAGAAGTAATCTCTTATCATCTTCAGGAAAGGCATCTTGATACTCGTTCTCCACTACAGGAAAGTGAGGACACTTCTCATTCAACACACTGATGGTGAGGCTAGCCAACTGGTGAGTGATCAACTTGAAACCCTCAGAGAATTTAAATCATGTGTTACAGGTGTTCCCTTCTCACTAGTGAAGGAAAACCAAGTTCCATCTCTGTGGAAACAACACACTCTACATTTAAAGTAGTCGATCATATCATGAATTGTGGATAAAAATTCCATACCAAGGATAAAATTGTATACCATCTACACTGCTATTAAGAGATTATAGCTGAAACTCTCTCCACCTAGAGTAAGCTCAAATAGCCAACACCAGTGTGTAATATTTGAATCCCCTCATATATAAGTCTATAATAGCAAGGATCGAGCTAATGGATCCAATGGAATCTCTATGATCTGGGCATGATCAATAGAACGGAATGAGTGACTGTAACAAATGCCTATAAGAAATAACGATAAAGTGGATAAGAAATACATCATACCTTTGATCATCTCCATAGCATACTGTTCATTGTCCTACACCGCCTGTAGTTGGCCTTTCCCCTATTCAATAGCTCCCAAAGCACATGGTGGACCACCTAGGGGTGGTGAAGGAACCTCATCAAACCTCATCCCACCGCTTGCTACTCTGTTAGCTCGCCCACCATGTCGGCTGACCTAAGGATCACCTTGCTCAAACCTCTACCTCTTCCTCAGTGGTCCCTTAGCCATATTCTTGGTCATCTACATGGAGAGCCTAGAAATCATTAACCATGTTCCCCTACCAACTGCATGAGTAACATAATCCGCACCTTCGAAAATACCCTCAACCATATTGGTTTGGTACTACTAATGATGAATCCTATCTTCATCTACCAAAATTACTAGCCCCTTGGGCTACCTGTGTCTGCTAACGGCTTCCCACAACTGAAGAATATGCCGCCTAAGATCTACTAGAAGCTCTTAATGCTAGAATCTGCTCTCCCCAGAATCTATCCATGAGTAGGGATTTCACTATAACCCCAGCATGATTAGGGAATCATTATGATACCATGGATGACCTGATCCCCCATAGTATTCCACACAACTACTCTCATGGCCTGAAGTATGGGTCTCACACCTTTTCCATGGATTAGTGTGAATGAACAATGAATCTCACTTAGTACTTCACTAATATCATAAAACCCTACTCTATTTGTGGTGGATACTATAAACATAGTGGGTGAAATTTTGGATGAATTAACTCCGCACTGAAGAGGTGATAAAAGTCTATCTAGGTGAGCGTTTCCTTATCATGGTTCCAGATAATTAATCTCCCCCATCTCCACACTGATCCCTAAATTAAGATCATATATAAGATCTCCATCATGTTAATATGCATCCTCACTAGTTTCAAGACTCAGGTAACCACCTCGATCCAATACTCTACTGCTTCGGGGATAGACTCACCCCTGATCCATGGGGTTTTATCCTCTAAAACTCCTGTATGGAACTGATCATTTGAGCATCCTCTACCGGTAGTTCCATTATAACCTGCTTATTATAAGAGGGTGGAAATGTTGGTGAACCCCCTAGTGGGGCCATCTCTAGTACTGGTACCTGTACTGATGCCTCATCATTGAGAATACGATCATCATGGTTGTACACAAAGATCCTCGATGGCTATCTGTGTCGCGACAAAATAAAATAGATCATGATGAAGCACCATTAATTGGTTATACCTAGTTCGTTGACTCCGACTCAAGAAGAACATGAGGAATACCTAAATTATTATACGATGAATTCAATCATTGTTTTCATATACCGAGTCAAAAAGATGAATTTAGGGTTCTTATGTATATATACGTTGTCCACTTCACTATCACCTGACTCCCCATGCTTGGAAATCAAACATGAAACATTCAACACAATTAGTCAAAAAAAACCATACACTCATAGTCATTAAATTATGACAACCCACCTCTGATACCAAATTACCATGACACATTCCCCAGGTCTCCACCCATGACTACCCCAATCACACCTCCCAATGGTCAGGGGAAGGTGACTAGATCCGTAGGTATTATCCTTCAAGTTGGAGGAATTTTCTGAGTACCTGTACACATCCACACACAAAACACCAACTGACAATGATGAAATAGAAAACATGCATGCCAATAAATAAACCACTAAGATTAGAGGCACATGATGCAAGTAAAATGGGACATAATACAATCCCAAAAAAATTGTAAACAAGTTAGCACTTGGTCTTCGATAATCCGACCAGAGAAAATCTTACATGACATGTTGGTGTAGAGTAGCTTATAGAATGCGTAGGAGTACACATCACCTATCAAATCTCACGGGAAACCACCTAGTCATGGAAAACTAAGGTATCTGTAAAAATATTTGTCTCATATACAAGACAAAACATGTGTGGGCGAAGATAATCTATTGGTGAGTAACACAATACTCAGTAGGAACTCCAAACCACAAAGAATGACCACAAAATAAAGTACCCACAATGACTTTTCTTCTCACACAATTATTATATAAAATATAGAAATCAACATTAGTAGTCATAAAGATGAACATATTGTATTGATGATGGATTTATCCATGATGAGTCACTGAGGTCTACTCATTTGTCAAGCCACTGAGGTCCACATAGATATTGCTCATTTGTGTGGATGCTATGTTTCACTCGGATAATGATGGTCTTCTATTCCACTCAGGTCCTCTCATTTAATAGTCATCTTTCGTCCCACATAGGTCTTCTCAGATACAAAATGTATTGTAGTCCACTACAATCCGCTCAGCTACTGGGACACTAAGGTATGCAAATCTATCTGGCCAATGAGGATTCCTCGGCTACCAGGCCATTGTGGTTCACCCATAATATCATTTTTGTCACATCCAACCATAGGATTTCTACTCATAGCTTGTTGATTTCGGGATAATCAACTCCACAAGACATCATTTATAACTCAACCACTAAGAAAACTCACATAGAGTATGTAAAAAGTAAATTCTTATCGCGAGGGTACCAATTCCATAAACGGGTCATCAATCGAATGCCCAGATTGAATGTTATGACCATTTCACTGAAAAGGGGCCAGTGGGGATTAGATCCTGTCTGACCCAACCCAGGTCAGACACGACCCGAATCTGACTTGGTCAACATGGTTAGGGAAAGACCGACTTAGTTGTGGGGCCATCCTGTGAGGCCGCCATTGGTAGCTCACCTCCTCATATTCGGCCCACTATGAGTAGTTTGGACTTCTCTAGCCGAGATCTGGTATGTGAGAAATGTGTTATGAACACCCCATAGGTCACTTTGGTGGAACTGTTGTTACGGTCAAGCTAGAATGCATCCATCCATCCACGTGATGCGATACTACTATTGTGTCCTTATGCCCCACCCTGGTCATTTCTAGAACCCAGATCCATCTTCCACAACAGGATGATGTGGGACCCCATTGTGCACCCATGCTGCTGACTACTACCAATGGCCCCTGATTATCGCTCCCAGCCAGATACGGCAGGCATTGTGTTCCCCCACAACAAGCCACTATGGAACACTGCTGGTAGTTGCTTCCATGGGACACCGAGTTCATTCAGGTTCCCCATTTTCCAATATTCAAGCATATTCTAGATCCTAATTTTTTCACAATACCAAAAATAGCCTCATGTTTTTATTGTTGTCAATCTAGAGGTTCAGTCACAAAGAACATAAGAACTCCCACAGTGGAGGGATCTAAGCCTTGTTTGTGTCTGCTCGACCACAACATGTAATATTTACAAAATGAGTTATGAGGTGGTTTTATTAATTATAACATAGATAATCCCCATATATACTCTCTGAGATCAAAACCATCCCACCAAACAACACATAATCATGGAATCATTCCATTAGTCAAATTATTCACTTTTTTCTGGATATTTTTAAATGGGAAAGCTAAAATAATCAATAGTCACCCTACCTCAAGGTTGGATTGATCATTGGAAAATAACACACAGTTGTTGTTCATTGTTCCTAGATTCGTAGACCTTCGTTGTCGTTGGATATCCTTTTAAGTAAAGAATAACATAGTGATAATAGTTCTTATCATCATGAGTGATTCATGGATCGTCTTTCACCAACACTAAATCTCTATGTTTAGAGAAACCCGATTGTGCCAACAATCCCATATTCTATTAACCCATTAAATGGAGAAAACAGATTTTAATGTCTCTGTTACACTGTATTGTAGTGTCGTTACACTATTTCATTTATTAAATAGTATTTCTATTACTGTACAATGAAATTTCCAAATTCAAATAAATAAAATAAAAGTTTATTTAATTTTTACTTAAGAAAATTATCATATAAAATCTTCTACAAATGTCTGAAAATAAACATTTTTCCCATTACCCGCATCAGTTGAGGTTAGGTCCTTACATAGTTAATTTCATCATTATAGTTTCATCATTTACCTCACATTTCTAATCCAAGAAACCATTTAGAACATTTCCAAATAACTCATGTGGTATATTTTAAATAAACATAAAACAGGGTTCAAACAATTGTTTTGGGCTCACCAGGACATAGAATCTTGTGCCTTCAAAGATCTTGGCCTTGAAATAATCCCATAAAATTTTAAAAAAATACATGGATTTTTGGGAAATTACATTGTAAAATAATTTTATGTATTCTTTCATTATATACATGAATTTTTATATGTTCTTACATGACTCACTCTCTGATGGTCGGCTCGATTGTATGGTTTTGGTGACCCATAATGGTCTATTACAACAAAGAAATGTATTTTATCAAACTATTATTCTTTTTAAATCCATTCATTAAATTATTTTAAATATATTTCTGTATATAACAGTGTGGAATTGGAAAACAAATTTAATAACACCATTTAATTTATGAGATATAGTTTGATCATGAAACAACATACATATTATTTGGTACAAGTTTATGTTCTATAGGGCACTGGTGTTGAATTTAAATTTCATAAAGTTTAATTAAATTAATGGGAGAAGTAATATTGTCAATGTTGATATGATAGAGGAAAAAATATATTTTTTTTAAAAAAGTGTTCTAATGGAAATTTCATTAATGAATATCTATGATTTCATGATTGAGATATTATTGAATCAATTATTATTAATAAACAATATAAAAAGGAAGTATTTTATTTGAAATAATAATTATTATAAGGTAGGGGAGATAAATGAATAAATGAGAAACTCCCTGGTTTGGTAGTTTCACAAAACTCATGGATTTCATTTTATATTCAAAAAATGTATTAGTATAATTTTACATCATTATACCTCGTGGAATGTTTTTATTTTAAGAGATTAATATGAATACACCATTTTTTATCAAATTGATTCTCCAAAATATTTCTATTACTGAAATTTGATATTGTGATTCTTTGAAATATCACTACATTATCAATATCATATCATTTGATATTTCATAATTTATATGAACTATATTAAATATTATAGTCGAAATATAACTCATTTATGTATGTTTCTTGTGTGTTTATGAAATTTTTATAGAAGGTATCATTTTTCTATAATAACATGAAAATATATTAGATTTATTTTTATATAGGAACAGATTTTCTTTCCACTTAAATCACACCCCCATTAGAGGGTGAATATTAAAAACATGAATTGTAAGAGATATATATTATTTTAAAAATTATATAATTGCACTATTTTAGAAGTGGAACTTTATAAATGTTATAAGAATTTATAGTGATCAATATCATCTTTTTTCACCACCCTGAAAATAAATTTCTAATTAACTGATCAATAAATTTGTAAATGTCTTAATTATTATCTTCCATAAAAATTTTGATGTCTATCCTTTTCTAATCCATCACAATTTCATTAAGTTAAATCCTTATCATATATACCATTGTATAATCCATCCTATTCAGTCAATCAATCAATATGTTTTCCTATCAAAGGATATTACATGTTAATAAAATATAATATTTAATTATCTTATACCATCACCTTTTTGGTAATTTTTATCTCATGTGGTATTAATATTTAATTTTTTATTTCATGATCTATATTTATGTAACATTTATATAAGTAAACTTAATGAAAAAAATTATTAAATATATTTCAATTTCTAACATCAAATAGACTTATATGAAATTTTTATCATTCTCTAACAAATGAAATGAGGCAAAACCAATCACATTATAAATTATTACAATAGAAAACCCAAATATTTTCCTAGATACATCACTACAAAACCTAAAACATTCTAAACAATAGTGCAGTTCTATTATTTTAGTAGAGGACCTTCATCTCACAATATTTTTTAATCTAGATTCCCATTCTTTTTGTAGAGAAATTTACCCCTTCTTGTTATATTGGTTTTTCAATTTGGATGTCTTGCAGAATTTCTCATAATGAATCACCATTTTATAAACAATTTAAATAAAATAAAAATATCAGTTATATTGGGTGTTCAATGAAATTCCTAAATAAATACTACCATTGAATTCTCTATATATAACCTCACATAGGATTTTATGAGCCATCAATTATATATTTTACTTAAAAATTTCATTCTAGCTGAATTTCTAATACAATTTATTCTAACCTGAGATATTGAAAATATTCATGCAATGAATTTCATGTAAGACATTGTGATATGTAAAAATAATTATTTTAAAAACAATATATTAAATAAATTTACTATAAAATTTTAAAAAAACATTCATTAGATATATGATGATAGATATACTTTTTTGTACAATATTAATATTGTTAAATTTATAATTCTATTATCTTTTAAGGATAAATTTCATATTTATTTTATCGGATTCCATATTGATATGATGTTATCAATGTTGAATGCCAATCATTTAATTTTATGGATCCACGTTATGTTCTTCAAAATGTTAAATAATTTAATGTAGTTGATTTTTTTCCTAATTATGAACATGTTAAGATATAGAAAATATTTTTGATATGCATCGACTTTGATCTTCAAAACAATGTCTAATAAATTTTTCTATGGTGAAACAGTTGTTTATAAAATATAATATTGAAAAATATACATTAAATTATTTTACAATTATTCTAATTAATATTGGGTCATTCAATAAGATCTATATGATATAATTTTTCACCATATATGATTTCAATTAATAATTGTACCACAAGTTCTCAAAAAATACTCAACAACTTATTTGGATGTACATAATTATGTTCTCTCACAATTTGAATCTCATCAATTGTGAATTTCACTAAATATTTTTGATATTAATATCCATCAATATGTTTTACTAATAAAATCATACTAGATTTAGTTTCCATGGGGTGTTTGTGACTATCCTTCCATCTTTATTTCAAAGTGGAATGATTTGAAAAATGTTGTGAGATTTCATAATCATAGAAATTTTTATAATATTAATCATTTGAGAGCCAATACATTTCTTGTGGAACATATAATTTAAAAAATGGATGAATAAAAATATAATCCTGATTTATCTTCTAAAAAAATTTAAATTTCAAATATTTATTGACTAAAAAGGAAATAATCACATAACTATGTTATTTCATTAGTATCACAAAAAAATATTCAGGTTTGTGGATTAATAATCATATAAAATATGAATAATATTAATATTTGTAAATATATGATATCTATATTTATCGATTTTTTGAGATGTTTACCAAAATCACATTAATTCCATTAATCCATTAATATGTATAGATTTCAAAAACATTTGAAGTCATTTCTATATGTTGAGTTTACATGAACAAATTTTCCCCATTTTCAAAAATTGTTTTACATTTTTTTATAGTTATAAAATATCAATAAATTGAATATTTGATGTCTTTTTAGTACATAATGTTGAAATATTATCATTTCATTTAGTTTATTTTCATATTGATTTTTTATAAGAATTTTTTTGAATAATGTCTAAATTTACCATATGTGAAAATTTTTCTAATTTATTTAAGGAAATTTCAACATTTCATGATCCCCCATTTTAGGCTCGAAGGATTGGAAATATATTTCTAATTATTATTTCAATAATTTTATCTACAATGATATACCATTATCCTTTTCTTATAAATGATATAGAAGATTAATTATAGTATCACGTTTCCCTATCATCATTGTGATGACATTTAAAAATATTATAAAAAATACATGATACATTTATAGAATATCAATTTATGAGATTTTGATGTATTCATTTAATGAATCCAAAGATTTTACATTAATAAAAAATGAGAAATCCAAATAAATACCTTGAATGAATCGTGAATTATTAAACATAATAACCAATGGTATCAATATTCATTTTTTATGTTTTGGAATAATAACATAAATTTTATGTTTTCTTATTTGGGATTCAATTGTTTGGAAATTATATTATTAAATTATTCCCATTCTACAAAATCAAATTTTCATTTATCCATTATGGACTTGATTCAAATTCCACATGGAAAAAATTCACCTTGTAAATGATAAAAATTTATGGAAAAATATTATGATCCAGAAATTTTTTAATTGAAAAATATTATATTTATTATGTCGATCCCTTGATCCATAAAAATTGGATAGAATGTCAATCTAATGGATAGTGGTTGTTATAATATGAAAGAATCAATATTGAGATTTTAATTGATAATATAATTTTTATTTTAGAAATTATTGTTAATATTTTTCTTATGATGTTATATATTTTTATTCATAGAAATGAAAATATTGTATTCTATCAAAAATGATGTTTTATTCCAATCGAAGACCAATTCAAGATCCATTAAATTAATTTTCCAAATTATTACTACTATTTCTATTTTTAAGACAGTGCATTTATAGTTATTATTGATAATAGTTATTAAAATACAATGTAAAAAATCATATAAATATGTAAATAAAAATGAAAATCCCAAACCAAAAATACATTCATTACAATATATATAATTTAATTATAATCATATCTTTTATAGAAAGTTACCCACTTATATTCGAAATAATAATCTACAATATTAACTATACACCAATTTAATTTACACTTATAATGCCAAATTATAACATGTATAAATATAAATTATTTTTATATTATTTTCCATTAAACTTCATAAATACATCCATCCCCAAAACATATAATTTCTCTATCATTGGTGATTAACAAAAATATAAAATTTTACCCAATAGATTGTATTTCATTCAAAAAATGTATTAAATGTGACTCCATTAGAGTAATTTGTTATGGAAAAATCATTTTAAATTTATCAAAAATATAAAACAATAATTTTTTTTGAAAATATGAACCTAGAAAACATCAATCAAATAATAATTGGAATTAATAATGGCTATAACAATGAATGATGAATAAAATGAATATATTACCATGAGATCATAAAAATTTTACACCAAATTAATGAATATCCATTGATTATAACATGAAATGTATTATAATTATTTTTGGAAAACATAGAAATATGGAATAAACATAGAAATTGAATATATTAACCTATGTCAATGATCATTTGGAAGGACTTCCTCACATTGTGTAAAATAATATCACATAACCTAGTGGACTCATATCAAATCTAATTTAAAATTATATAAAATCTAATGGGATACTATCTTTACCTAATATAATAAACGGATATGTTATAATGTCCCTGAACCAGAAGCCACTTTATCAATTTCCCTAAGTCCTTTTTACATGACCTCAGGAATGTCTCCCCATATACCATAGGATACTGACTAGAAATTCATGTATAAGGATAAAGATGGTAAGAATATACATTCTTATCAGAGTAGAACCACAATAGAAGTTACACCAATAGGTAAAATAACCAACAAGAACAAATAAATTCAACATTCCACAAAACCTAATATTTGACCTTGTTCCTATTCTATAACAGAATATAGAGTGTAATATACATGATTGGATGTCATAAAATATAATTAATGGGAAATAATATTAAAAGACGTTGAACTCAGACCTGAGTCCCAACCCAGTCCTACTCTCTTTGGTTCAACCCATCATCCTAGGCACAAATAGACATCAGGTCATTGTCCAAAACCTGTAACTGAAAAAAATATTATCATCTGATTTGGTATCTATGTACCATGTCATCCCATGAATGGTGTGTGTAAAACATTTTAGTCCACAAAAAATGGTGTCTAATTCAATACACAGTCTATAAAATAGTGTAAGGAAATGAACAAGGGGAATAATACAAATGGAAAAAATGAAATCATTTAGGTAATTATAAAAAATCCATTTTATCTGTTAAGTATTTAAGATACATTATTTTATAAAATACTAATTAAACTAAGAAAGAATATCTGAGCCAATATTAAAGATGTTACAAAAAAATTTATCTATAAGGGATTTAACTATTAATAGTTCATCACTTACACATTATCTGTTATAATCATTTAATTCATTTTCATAATTATTATTATTTCATCACTTCTGCTAACCTTGTTACTAAATTCATCTTCATCTCATATTCCAAGAGTTAGGAGAATAGATCATACTTTCAAGGGTCTAAGTAGAACATTTATTAAGAATAACGTTTTTAATACACCATTACTCACAAATCATTTAATAATCATAAATTATCAACATTCCTTAGAGCCTTAATCCAGTGACAAGGCCATGTCGATGTAATTGGGAAGAATAGAGCCTTAGTCCGTCATTGTAACCCACACCATGACATTATGATGGGAAGCATAAAGCCTTAGTCCGACATTCAAACCCTTCGTTACATTAAACATTATTTGCAACATCTATCTAAGTAGATTCATCATATAAAACCATTAGGGGTATAAATAATCTCTTTGACACCCTACCCAATGAATTACTAGGTGGGGTAAGAGCATAATCCCAAACCAACCCGTGGAAGGAGAATCAATCCATTATCCAACCAAAAATCCATGTCCTCATACTTATTTTCATATTTACCACATGCACCTTTTCACAATAAAAAAAAGTTCAATTCTAATAGAGAACATAATCTATAATATTCAACAAGAGGATTAATACTATGAAGTAACTCAATAACACCATTTATCATTTACATTACAGAGTAATTTATCCCAATTTCCTTTCCATATTCCTAATCACATTAAGTATATTCACTAATCCCAATGCATTGGCCCATTTAACATATTCAACAAATTATATATTTTGAAACATTTATCTCATTAATTATTTCTCATATATTACCCACTTGTTCATTTCGTGTACAACTCATAATCCATTAGAACATTCCCATGAGTCCCATTTAACTAATATTCACATTATTCCAAGCACCCCATAATGTTATATCATCAACTAATCCCATTATTCATATAGTTCATTGCATAATCATGTTATCATTCAAACAATATTTTAAGGGTTACATCTTACTATAACTCGCATCCATTTAATTATAATGGTCCAACAAGACCTTCAAAACTACATCAAGGAGATAAAAAAAATTCAAAATACTCATTGAAAACATCTTGAAACCACATGATAAAACAAAGGACATCTCTTTGAAAACTAAAACATTAACCAATGCTATGATTTAAATTTTGACCATCCAAAACAACTATTTAACTATTTTTAAAAATTGGGTATTTTTCTCACTAAAACATTATTTATCCATTAATAAATCATTATTAGGGAAAATCCCTTAAATACACAATGAAATCCAATTCAAAACCAGTTAATAGTTTAAAAAATAAATAACATATTATTTTCAATTAACCCATTGACCATAATCACATTGTAATAAAACTTTTAGATCATATTTTCACCCATAACACCATTATATAAATGTATTAAAATTTTAATCACCATTTACAAAGGTTCATCTAACACCACATGTAGTCCTAGGTTCAGTATCAGTCACCCAAAAAAACATACAGGGTATATGAAGGGTTTCACACCACAATCTAAGTCCAATAGAACATTAGAAAATAAATTACAATGAAACACAATGAGAAAATGAATTTTTACAATGAATAATTTATATAGAACAATAGAACTATTGCAAAATTAATAATGACCACCTAACTCATGCCGAATAATGAATACATGGTTAATCTTCACCATTGATTAAAGCTATAACCCCAACTAAATATCAAACCTAAAATATTCTAGAAAAGTTAATGATTTATGGATTCATTAGAATAAGAGATATTCTAGAACCCCCAATAAGAATATGGATAAAAGAGGAGTGTTGAACTCTAATGGATCGTCGATTTTTAGCCAAAACACTACAAATTCAATAGAATCTAAGGAGAACCATACATAGAGGATGGATCATGCAGGTTCATCACATAGGGTATAGGGATTTGAATGGGAGGAAAAAAAACATGGGATCTAAAAAATCAAGATAGTAAAATCGTAATTTCTCATAATTAAATGGGGAACAAAATTTACCTGCACGGTCTTCCAAAATATACGCAAGCTGCTCTCTATGAAAAGTTGGGTCTCATGGTTGCATTGAAAACCCCAGATAGTTTTTAAACCATGTGTTATCACTCTATCTTAAATGGTGATGATTCCAAATGATTTCTTAGGTTTGGCGCACAGTTTACACAAACCAAATTCCAACCATGATACATACATATTTTGGCCAATTTTTTCAATGATTCATGTTTTTCACCCCATGAATACTTCCAAATCTCCTCAATCACTCGTAAAACAATAATTTAAAAATAAAATATTTTTTAACCAAATGTTTTAACTTTCAAATACATTCATTAATGGTCAGTATCATAAAACCTCCACTCTTTATGATGGATCATCATTTAGCTGAACATCCAAGAATTACCAAGCCCTAGAGAGGAAAATGGTAAGTCCACCGACCCACTATTCTGGGATATCCTTCCAAGTTTCTCATTAACTTATCCATTGAAGTAATAATGATTGGACTAAGTAAATAGTACATCAACAAGAACATTTGTCTCACAAAATTACACAATAAAAATTTGATGCTTCATGAGGAAACAACCACCTCAACTCACCACTACCCTTTCCAACAAGAAGATAATTTAAGGTAAATAATACAAGATCGTCGCATAACAGATCGCTAATAAGGAACTTCATTACCCTAGTTGAATCCAGCAGAACACACTCATACAAATCATTTCCACAGTTCCATATTACATATCCCAATAACCTTATTCCATTTTTGAATATATAGAAATAACATCCCAAACATACTCTGTATCTCAATGTACTAAACAGGTCAAAACATGGGCAAATAGCTGTCACCAACACCATTTCATGAAGATGGATCCCACTTGATTCCATTAAACTAGACCCATAATTTATGCCACAAATTGATCACATTACAAATAATTTACTCCTTACCATATGGTTTAACTAGTAACCACTTTTTTCTAGTAATGAGAACTGAAACAATCAAATTAATAGAGAAATATAACCTCATCTTGACATTCACAATTTACCCAATGCACTTTTACCACTTACCTCACTCAAACATCCACAAGTGTGCTGCCACAAAATATATTTTTCCCTTCTATTAAATACGTTAATATTAAACACATCCACTATCCGTAATCATTTGAGTGTAACATGTATTTTTCTAAGAGGCTAATCTAATTACCAAAAAACACTTGTCCTTCAAACATTAACCAGAGGTGGATCATATCCCACCACATAAGTTCCATAATTCGATTCTAAGTCAGTACATCTCCCATTTAATCACTCCATTGATACCCAACCTTTGTTATTGGTACAACAACACTTCACCTAGCCACAACACCATTTAACTCATGGCATAATACCATCATCCACTTGAACCTACCATAGTCATCTATGATGTCTGGTAAATCTACTCCATCATGGAATTTTACACTCTAGAACTGATTTCGTACTCGATATCACCCCTAAAAAACATCTCATATAAAATTTTTGATCACCTTAAGTACTAACCTCAACCTGATTCCACCACTCAGTTTGGTTGATCATCACCCCAAGGTTTACCAAATTTTTTTCCACAGAACCCTATAATAGAAATCATAGGTTTCCCATTCTCTTTTAAATGAAAGAACACCCACCTAGTAGCTTTCTAAACACATATTGAATCATCAGGTAACAACCCACCTTAGTATTATTTGTGTAACTTCTTCCCTCACAAAATCATTACCTTCATGGTTTAATAATAAACACATGTTGTACCCTAAAATTTGGGTGTAGTAATCCATATTCCACTATTATTGTAACAACCTAATGTTTTGTAAAAGGAAATTAGTTTCTTATATTTATGTCATATAATCAAATGAAATAACAACACAATGAATTAATAAGTACTATGTGACCTTTAAACATAATTTGGACACATCTGTTATTTGAATTTTGAAAATCATACCTACACGATTTCGATTAATAATATGTTTGGAGTCTAATAAGACTAATATAATTTTTTATGAATAATAATAGAGCCATATGATAGTAAACTTACCCTTATGAATAGTAATATTAAAATTATGAATATTAAATCAAACAAAATAATAGTAACTTCACTCATGAATGTATAAATAAAATTTAGACATATTATAAGTGATAATATGACCATAGTAAAATTAATAGTTTTTTTGTAAATAATATATAATTATTTTTAATTAATTAATTAATTTAAAATTAAATATATTTTAATAAAAGGTGTTCATAAATTATCAATTCTATTTCTAATGGTCTTATGATATTTTTTAAGACCTTATTTAATTTTTGAAAGAATTATAAAATCAGTTTTAGTTTTAAAATTTATATTTTTCATGTACATTTTTATTTTAATTAAATATTAAATTAATCATATTTAGAAAATTATTTATGATATATAGTGTTTTTTGGGTTCATCACATCGAAAAATAGTTAGGATGAATTTTTTGGATTGTTATGAAAAACATGAATTTTTGGTGAATAATAAAATAAATTAATTTACCATATAAATATATTATTTTTTAAAACCACTATTCCTGACATCATAAGTGATGTAAGAACAGAATTCTCAAAATCAGATGCACTTATTACTATTTTTGGTCAGGGAATAATCAATTTTTCTTCTCATTAGGGAAATTAACAATCTACAGAATTATATATTATGAAAACCCTCATCTCCTCCACTATAAATACCACCCATCCTTACCTCTAAAAAATATTATAAAGCCTTGTGTCTTACCTAAATTCAGCCCAAATATTACCCCAATATCCACACCCATAACCAAAATCTCATAGTCTTTTCAAAATACAAAATCCCCTTCCCTTATAAGGCTCTCAAGAAATATTGATTCAAGAGGTAAATTCTTCACGTCAATTATTTTACATTTTTTCCCGTTCATTTATTTTCATTTCTATACATAACTATACTCTTCCATGTCCCATTAACATAATTTTTTTTGGAATGTTGGTATGATATTGGAATAAGTTTTTATCATATATTCTTTATAACTATTTTATTTGAAATACATGAAAACACAGTCTGAGATGTGTTAATTTATCACATTCCACGATGACGATTTACCAATTTATATTACCATAGTCTATTCTGTTCATGAAACCATTTTTATGGTTTAACTCGAGTATTAAATCTTTAATTTCTCTAATGTGAGGTCCTGTAATATTTTTTCCCACATGATGTAATATTATGATACAAAACAAGTTAATTATGAACAAAATCACCAAATTAATCCAAGTGTTTATCAATAATGTTTTATATAATGATTCAACATCAATATAAGTAAAAAAATTAAATTTACCACCATGTAACCTAATATATGATAAATAATAGAATATAACTCCACTTATTTACACCCATTCCCATTATAAATGATTTTATGTTCTTGAAAATAATTAAAACGGCCATAAAGACATAGATAACTAACATTCCCAAACAATGAAATTGAACCTATTAACCCATAAAAATGAAAATTAATTAACATAAAAGGTTATAAAAATTATTTAACAGGTACTATAGGTTATGTAATTATTAATTAATGAACATAATTTGATTATTCATGTCATTATGTTCAGGAAAAGATCACCATCATACATAAGGGAATGGAGCCTCTTTGCCTCACTCTTATTCAAGAATGTCCACTATGTAATTCCATTTTAAGTGTAATTCTTAATGATGGGGTATGAATTTTGACCTTTTCCATACTGCCCTCATGATGAATAAAAGATGAAAAATCCATTTCACTCCAATTAGGAAATCCAATGTACACCCAATACCATGTCGATATTCTATAAGGGATTATACCCAAACCGCCATTATTCCTTCGAGTTTATCTATATTTATTTTTACCAAAATGATGTTTTCATATCATTTTATGTAAAATTATTCATACTTTATTTATTCTTCAAACTCATGTTTCAATATCCATCACTTATTCTCTTATAGGGATATACATGATTTTAATGGATTACCTCCTTGATACTTACCAATAAAGAAAACATGTTTTAAGAAAACTTACAAAAATTTTACCCAATTTCATGTTCACTCTACAATTTTTTTTACTTAATTTTTTTCAAAAAATATTTATTTTATTTATGAAAACCATAGTGGTTCACATCTTTTTTACAAAACATATTATTCCCTTTTTGATTTTAAATTAACTTAAGTATGTTCCTTAAAACGGAACTAAACTATATTAATGCTAAGAATTTCATAAATACACTTCTTACATGTTGTCACTTCTATTTGAAATCACATACTAGGTTATATGACTACTTTATCTTATTAATTTCCTTGTATTTTTTAATTACATTCTCTGATGGACACTTTTATGGTACATGCATTAATTATGCTTTAGGACATGAATGTGACACCTATTCTTCTCTATGGGCTCCCATATGTTTATGTATAATTGATTATGTTTGATTATTCAAGTTTAAATCATTTTCATTAATGAATTATGATATTTGAACCCTGATTGTTCTCCAATTCATTGGGTAAAATTTAGTCTCATTAGATGATATAGGAAATAGTCTTAGCTTTTGGCCTTTATTCGTGCTACCATGTGCAACGCTCTTGGTGATTAACCATGACATGTTCTCCTCTATGTGCAACGAGCCTCGACTAAGGATAAATTCATTATTTATATTACTTCTAAATTATAATTAATCAATTTTAATATGATACTATGTTTATATATTATGATTCCTTATGTTCCATGCCTTTTTATATCTTAATGTTACTACATCTAACCCATTTTATAATGATTTAATCTTATGTTTATTTCATTACAGGACTTTTTATGTCATCCAATTTTTCATATTATTCCCAGGGTACCCTATGCAGATATATGGTCTTAATGGAATTTGGATGCTCTTTGTGAAGATTAAATAAGGAAGTGTTGTTTTACTTTAATATTTTTAGTTTTATGTACCTGGTCTTCAAAGAATCTTGACTTCATGATCATTGAATTATACTCTAATGTTTAATTATTATAAAAATAAAGTAATGTTATGTGTAAATATTTATGGTATCTATAGTTGGCATCAGAGGATGGTCTAATTAATATTGGAGATTAGGAATAGAGCACTTTATTAAGAACCTTAAGGATGAGACTCATTATAAGGATTTTTTTTTTAAATTTAGTTAGTATAGAGTAAGTGGTTTACCTGGAAAATAGTTTCCTATATAGAAACAAATAGGTAAATATGGATCTAGCACAAAAGTATCTAGGATAGAAACTTGAAAACAACACATTGAGGAAGACTCAAACGTGAAATGGTGCTTGATTACATACCCTACGACACTCTTGGATAGACACTCTAGTGGGATAAGATTTGGTAAATTCATGAGCATAGTTCAAATCATTATTTTGGGAATAAAAAATACCATAAGAATATAAGTTATGAAATAGTTCATTGAAACCACATATTTAAACCCAGAGAATCACAAAATAGGATATACTTCTCCCTTTAAGGTTTATCATATAAATTTCATGTTTCCTTATTATTCTCAATAGGTAAGTATTAAATCCCTCTAATAGTACGTTATTCTTCATAGTTAATGGAGAAATATTGAATAACACGTCCCAATAATCAATGGGATATGGAATGTGAATATTTCCCTAATGTTATGCCTGATATGATGGGAACAGGGTCTCAAAACATCATGAAATTACTTTCTCATCTGGATCATGTTATGAATAATTGCTTGAATCATGTGGAAAACCCTCCTCCTCTATGGAAAGAGTATTTTTCACTGGATTAATTCATGATGAAATATCCTCCAATGTTTAGAGGATCTTCGGATCCCCTCCTCACAAAACATGGTATTAACTCTATTGAATGGATATTATCTTTCCTCCAGTGATTGGAATATGATAAAGTCATACTGGAAGAATATTTCTTTTATGGTGAAGCTAATTAGTGGTAGACACAGATCAATAATACAAATCCCCATGAGGGAACTAATTCCATGGATTGGGAGTAATTCAATAGAATCTTTTTCAAAAAATATTATCACTAAACCCTCTGTCTGAAGATCGAAAAAGGGTTATTTTTACTCAAGAAGAAAAAAGATGTGTTAATTGAGTTGTATAAAGAAAACATCATTAGTACTTCAATGTATGCCACTATATTTTTCATGAATTCTGAAATCATGTTCTATCACATATTTAGTGGACTAAAGACGATTCTACGAAAATCATTGGAAATTTGATACTACAACAGTTATAATGAGATTGTCTATTTTTTCCTCAAGGTTGAAATGGAGATCGAAGAGTCTCAGTGGTATTGTGGGCCTGGTGATAGGAACTAGAAAATGGAATCACATGTGGTTGGTCACACATAAAAAATCAACGATGCAAAAAATATTTATCATCCCAAGTTCAATAAATTTGGGAAGAAGCATATTTTGAGCTGTCTAAAGGGATCCATGAATTACTTCCAATGTGTAATGTTGGGACTTCTGGCTAAAAATGCCTCTTGGATATGAAGAATCCCACAAATGTGAAATAATAAAGGATGGTTCTGATCAAAACACTTTCTATAGTGTAGATTTCTAACAACAATGAGCATAGGAAATTGGAAAAAAACGTTTCCCGTTGCTGAGTGTTGTTAGAGGCAATCAAATACAACATCCATGGAAATAGGTAAGGGATTTTGCTACCACTACTATAAAGGTGGATCTAAAAATGATGTGGTGATAGGTGCACTAGTTATTCATTTAAGAATAGTGAATGTAATATTTGATTTTGGTTCTACACATTCTTTAATATCGTGAAAATATAGTAGAACTTTTCAAATACCACCACAAAATTGAGATGAAATGTTATCAGTGAGAACAACGAATGAGGAAAACATTGTGTATATAATTTATAACATTTTTACTATTAACGTGTGTGGAATGAACCTCCCAGAAAATGTATCCATATATTATTTAGTTGAGTTTGATGCTATCGTGGACAGGTAATGGTAATATTTATACAAAGACAACTGTAAAAATCGAGAAAGGGATATCACTCACTACATCCAGAATGATCCTCTAATTATTTAAAAATGTATCGATGAAGAAAACTATTCCTTATAATCATTTTCTCACGTGGGGATATTAATTCTTTATGAGAAAGAATGTATAGCTCAAATTATTAAGACCAAGGACAGACTCGAGCTTTAAGACAAGCCCATCGTGAGGGATTACACATAGGTATTCCATGAAGATTTTATTGTTCTTTATCCTGATAGAGAGGATGAGTTCTTAATTGAACTAATTACTATATCACCGCCTATTTAAAAGACACCTTATATAATGGAAATTGTAGAGCTGGAGTAGTAGAAGAAGCAATTATAAGAGAATCTAGAGAAGGGTTTATGCACCTGAGGGCTTCACCATGAGATGTTTCAGTCCTCTTCATCAAGAATAAGGATGGTTCAATGTTCCACTGCGTTGATTATTGTGAGCTATATAAAATCACAATAATTAATAATTACCCCATCCATAGAAAGAATACTTGTTCGATCATCAATTTTGGGTTAGGTATTTCTCTAAGGTGGTACTTTGGCCGGGGTATTACCAATTCAAGGTGGGGAAAGAAGATATTCCCAATATTTCATTTCGAATGAGGTATGGACCTTATGAGTTCATACTGATTCCCATAAAAAACTATAATGATCTATCAATTTTATTGGATTTAATGAATTAAGTCTTTATATTTTACCTTGATAAATATGTGGTAGTCTTTATTGATGATATTCTGAAATACTTTAAGAGCAATGAGGAACATGAGAAGCCTTTGAATATAGTGTTAGAGACATCAAGATGGGAGAATCTATATGAAATGTATAGTAAATATATGTTTTACATGGTGAATGTAGAATAAATGGGGAATATTATCACTGGATAATAGATATCTATGGACCCTTCTAATACAAAGCCGATTGAAGAGTGTCTTAGACCAAAATATATAATGGAGATCAACAAATTTCTAGGTTTAGCTGTATATTACCAAAGATTTGTGAAGAACATCTCACAAATTTAAAATCCAATGTCCATGTTTACTTGAAAGGGAGTGATGTTTTCTTAGACATAAGAATGAGAATATTGTTTTAAAGAGTGGAAAAAGAGGTTAATCACTGCGTTGGTACTCACACTCCCACTATGTGGGGAACTCTTTGTGGTGTATAATGATGCTTCAATGAAGGGTTTAGGATGTGTGCTAATGAAAAATGTAACATAGATAGTTGATGCCTCTTTTTAGTTGAAAATATACGAACAAAACTATAATGTTCATGATTTAGAGTTGGAGGCTGTGATCATTTGTTTTAAAATAGGACGAATTATCTCTATGGGGGTAAGTGTGAGAAATATACTGATCAAAAGAGTCAAAAATATATATTTATTCAAAAATAGCATAATATGTGCCTGGAATTATAGATAGAACTCATAAAGGATTATGAATACACAATGAACTACCATCTTGGTAATCAGAACAATGTGTAGGGTGCTCTAAGTAGAAAGGATCACACATCCTTATCAATGAAGACAATTTAAAAGGATCTAATTTTCTTAGATTTGCAAAGTATAGACATGAGAATCATTATGGGACGAACATCATCAGTTATTTCTCAAATGATATCTCAACCATCTCTCATGGAGAAAATAAGGTATTCTCATTGAAAAGATGTGGAAATTTATAAAAGGGTGGAATCCATTAGAAATGGTAAATCCCCTGAGTTCATGATTTTTGAGGAAGGAGTTGCATGATGTGGGTCATGATTATGTGTACCATCTGATCCAGAGATAAAGAGTAAGATTTGGACCAATGCAAATAAATTGACATTCTCTATCTACCCAGGGAGCACAAATATGTATCGAGATCTCTGAGAGATCTTTTGGTGGGATAATATAAAGAAGGAGATTGCTGAGTATACATCAAAGTGACTAGTACGTCACAAGTGAAGTTTAGAAGACATAAGCCTAATGGGATGATTCATCAACTCTCCATACCAACATGTAAGTGGGATAAAATCACCATTGACTTTGTCCCTAGACTTCCAAGGTTATCTAGAGGAAACAATGCTATATGAGTCATTTAGGATCATCTAAAAAGGAAACATCACATTATCATAATTTTAGAGGACTTATACTTGGATCAACATGCATATATATATCAATGAAATGTTAAGGATGCGTGGTGTGCCCAAATATATTGTATTTAATCGAGATCTTAGATTCACCTCCATGTTCAGGAAAAGTCTCCAGCATCCTCTAAGCACTAAACTATACTTTAGTACGACCTATCATTGTCAAATTGATGTCCAATCATATAGAAATATTATGAAACTATAAGATATATTGAGAGAATGATATATGGACTTCAATGGTGGATTAGAACAATTTATTCCACTAGTTTCATTCTCATACAACCATATTTTCCAATCATCTATTATAATGGCACTATACGAAGCCTTTTATGGGAAAAGTTTCAGAACACCAGTGTGTTGGGAAAAAGTCAGTTAGTGTAAGACTCTAGGTCATGAAATGGTCGATGAAATAGTGAAGAAGGTGAAAACAATTCAGCAGCACATCTAGTCAGACCAAAGTCAACAAAAGAGTTATGAATTAAATCATAGATGATACCTTGAGTTCCAAGTTAGATACATGTTATTTCTACGTATATCTTTATGGAATAAGCTCCTGAGGTTTTTGAAGAAAATAATGTAAAGTAACAGGTACATATCCCACTTAGAGCTCCTTGATCGAGTCAGGGTTGTGGTTTACCAGCTAGAACATCAACCTACCATAACCAAAGTACACGATGTATTCCATGTTTACCTCTTAATAAAGTAAAAACCAGACCCTTCACATTTACTCTCTTTATAGGTTGTATAGTTGGTGAATGATCTTTCTTATGAGGAACTGCTAGTGAAGATCTTGAATCATAAGGATAACATTCTACTGAAAAAGGCTACTCAACTAGTCAATGTATGGTGGCAAAACCATAAGTAAACAGAAATAACATGGGAACTGGATAAGTTAATTAATGAAATGTACACACACCTATTTATGGTTTAGAATGTCAACCAAAATTTCATGGGTGAAATTGCATAAGGGGGAATAATGTTACGACTTATTTTTTTATTAACGGAAATTCCTTTCTATTAATTATGTCATATAATCATATTAAATCAAAACACAGTGAACTACATTATACTATGTGACATTTATACATAATTTTAAATTTGATTGATTTAAATTCTGAAAATTTAACCTATACAGTCGCAGTTTGTAGAATATTTATATTATAATAAGACAAATGTAATTTATAATGAATAGTAACTCGACCATGTGAATATAAATGCTACCCTTATGAATTTTTATATGACCCTTATTAATAGTTAATTGAATAAAATAAAAGTAACCTCACCATTGATTGTATAAATAAAATTTTATAATCTAATGGGTGATAATATAACCATAATAAAAGTATTATTTTTTTGTAAGTCATAAATAATTAATTACTATTAATTAATTAAATTATAAGAATTTTTTTCCCAATAGGTTTTGATTAATTAAAAATTTTATTTCTTATTATTTTATAAAAAATTTATAAAACCTTATGGAAATCTTGAAATCATTCTAATGTCAGTAAAATTCTCAAATATGTAATTTTCATGAAAATTATGATTTCAATAAGAAAATAAATTAATCATAATTAGAACATTTTATAAAAAAATGGAGTTCATTTTATGACTCTAAATGGTGAAAATAAATTCGGGTCAATTGTTGGGATTTTTCTAATACACATGAATATTTAGTGAATAGTAAAGTACATTAGTTTACCATATAAATACATAATAATTTAAATCCTCTATTCTAAACTTTTAAAGTAATGTAGGCACCCAAATCTCATTCTCACATGGACTTATTATTATTTTTGGTCTAGGAATCATCATTATTTCTGTTAATGAGGGAAATTAATAAACTATAGAATTAAATATAATGAAAACTATCCTCTCCTCCATAATATATACCACCCCACCTTACCTCTTCTCTTCACTCCTCTAAATCCTTGGACATTGACTAAATTCTGCCAAACTCTATCCCCAAGATCCTCCCCCACATCCAATAGACCATTTCCTCTTTAAAATACCAACTCCACGCCCCTTAAGAGGCTCTCAAGGAATATTGATTCAAATGGAAAATTCCTCTTTTCATTTATTTTACCTTCTTTTCATGTTCATTTGTTTTTTTTCTATCTATAACACTCCTCGTCCAAATGTTATAAAAAATACATTACCTTAAATTTATTGTATTTTTTTATAATGCTATACGTTATTATCATCTCTCCTTTCCCCTTTTTTTATATGATTGAAACGAAAACACTTTCGGAGATGTGTTAATTTATCACATTCAAGGGAAACAAGTTATCAATTTATTTTAACATATTCAATTATGGTCATGAAACCATTTTTAGGGTTCAACCAGACTATTAAATATTTATTTTATATTATGTGATGTTATGGAATCATTTTTCTCAAATGATGTGAGATAATGATATAAAATAATTTAATTAGAAAAAAATCTCCAAATTAATCCAAGTGCTTATCATTAATGGTTTATATAATGATTAAACTTCAATCTAAGTAACAAAATTAAATTTATGAACATGAAACCTTATGTATGTTAAATAATAAAATATAACTCCAATTATGGAAAACAATCCCCATTTTACATGACACTCCTCTTTGGAAAACAATTAAACAGATAATAATGGCCAAGAAATCAAATGGACATGAACAATGAAATTGATCCAATTAACCCATCAAAAAGGTCATGAATAATATTAAAAAGTTTATACAAAATATTTTACATGTAAAGGATGTACTGAAATTATTAATTGAATAATATAATATGACAATTCTGATCATTATGTTCTAACAACGAACATCATCAGAGTTAAGATAAAGGATCCTTTCTATCTCACTCTTATTCAAGAATATCCTCTATGTTATGCCATTTTATGTGTAATTCATAATGAGGAGTATTATTTTTAACCTTCCACATACTTCTTTAACGATTTATAAAGGATGAGAAATACATTTCCTTCTCATCAAGCCCTCTTATGTACACATGAGACCTTAACGATATTCATTAAGGGATTCTACCTGAACTGCCTTTATTCTTTCAGGTTTCACTTAATTTTTTTTAACCAAATGAAGTTGTATTTAATTTTTATGTAAAAATAATAAATACTATTTATATTCTTCAAAATCTTGTTTCATGATCTATCCCTCATTATCTTAAGAGGATTTAAATTATTTTATTTGATTCCATCCTCGATACTTCCGAGTAACCATACCCGTTTTAAAGAGACTTCCCATGTTCTTACCCAAATTCCAGTGAACTCTACCATTAATTTTCTTCCACAATTATTATTTTTAAAATCCATCATTTATTTATGAAAAAAAATTATTTTACTTCTAGTTTATATATAATATTATTCTGTTTTTTATTATAAATACTCTTTAGTATTTTAATGAAAACCGCACTAAATTGTTTTAATGCTATGAATTTCCAAAATACTCTTCATACATGTTGTCACATATTTTTTACATAAAATACCATGATATATGAATATTTAACCATATTAATGTATATGTATGTTTTCATTCCTTTATTTCAAGGACACATTTATGATACTCCCATTTATTATGCTTTATGAAATGATTGTGATACCCATTACATTCCATGGGTTCTTTTATGTTTATGTTTGATTGATTAAATATGATTAATTATGTTGAAAGGATATTCATGGACATGTTAATATGGGTGAACATAGATAGTTCTCTAATACATTATGTAAATTTGAGTCTCATGAGACATTATCTGCAATGGCCTTGGTGGTTAGCCTTGCCTCGTGGTACCATGTGAAACAATCTTGGTTGATAACCTTGAGTTATGCCCCTCTATGTGAAACAATCCTTGAATCATGCTAAATTAATGATTTCTGTTGTTTCCACATTACTATGAATACATTTTTATTTGATCCCATATTTATATTTTATGATTCCTTTTGTTCCATGCCTTTTTATGACATTATGTTATTCCTTATAACCAATATTCTAAAGCATTATTCTTATGTTTATTCCCTCACTATGATTTTTAGTTCTGGACTTTGTTCATATGATCCACAAGGAAACCGTTGTAGATATATGGGCTCAATTAATGTAAGGTTCTCTTTATTATTATCATATAAATAATTGTTTTTTAGTTCCATGTTTGTAGTTATATGTACCTAGTCTTCCAAGACACTATGCTTAATGATCCTTGGCTTGTCATATGATGTTTAATTATGCTTAAAATTATGTAATATTATGTGTAAAACGATATTGTTTCTATAAGTATGACAATAATCACCCAAAACTCATTACCAAATTCCAAAAATTACAATAATGGAATTCGTCGACCTCAGTTCCATTTTGAAGTCAACTTTACCAACTGGATGATAGTGTAATCCCAATAATATGGAATCTCTACACATTATACTTCTTAATAAAATCCTCCAAAATTTTCCCCATCAGACCAAAACACACAAAATTAACTAGGTGTAAAGACAAATCCTTCTCAGCACACCTTGGATGATGTCATTATATTGGGGATAATAATCATTTGTGAAAGTATACATAGATTTCATCGATGATAATCACCAAAAACTATTCCCCACTGTTGTCACCTCTCTTCAAAAGGAAAACTCAATCTATCTAATTTCTTAGGATTCCCAAACTATCAATTCATTATCCACACTAGAACACCAAAACTGGATTGGTATTTTAAACCAAACTCACCACCATATCCTGACCATCTACCAAGCGGTCTGGAACCAAATATAATTTGGACTCCATTATCATTACATCAATCTAATTCTTCTTTAATGCTCCCACTGACCATGAAATGGACACAATGATTTATTCCACTGGTATAAACTAACTAGTTACCCATACTAAGAGAGAATTTCCACATTAATTCCATGGTTAAAAAATTAGCTAACAACCATCCCACAAGACAATTATCTCAATGACATAGTGAACTCCTTTTCCTCCCAAGGTCAACATTTATTTTCATATCTAACTTCATAAAAACCTTAGGGTTATGTCTATGAATGATCCTACCCTTCACAAACACCCATACAATAATATTTTTGTGCCTTAGTGATTCCTTGAAAATATAGCAAGGCATAACTATGAACATATACAAAATCATGGTGAAACCATTGTGCGTCGATTTTACCAATAAGGAACCCACATGTGATTCATATTCAACGGAACATACAAAACCAGGTAGACTTCCCTTGAGGCTACCCTCAGTATTTTATATTTATTAACTCATATAAAAAACTGAGGAAATATCTCACAAACCCATTAACCTTCCCTCTTATACCTCTATGTTATTCATGAACTCAGAAAAACTCTCTGTGTACCACTACCAATGTATGAAACTTATTCATTTGTCTCACACACTATATGCATAGAAACCCTTATCATCCAATCCCACAAAGACATCCAAAAAATTCTACAAATAACAATTAGAAAAATTGGTTCCACCCCAAAAGGACATATTCTCACTTTAATAAACTTTCTCTAATTAAAACGACTGATTATTCATGGTGTTCATACTACCCTTATTATGACCACATTGTGTCTATTAAATGAAAAAAATACCATTCGTCCCTCATCAAAGATACATGAACACGTACACTTACATCATGATTCAAACACCAAATCTAGGGTCCAAATGCATCTTACAATGTTTCAATCCATAAGAATCGCCACATCCACATTAAAAAACCCCACATAACAATTTCAATGTCACAACCTAACTATGGACATGAAAATAATCATTTCACATAACTAACAATCCCAACTCAATATGATTTCACATCGTGTAACCAGTGGTCTAAAACATAGAAATTTTCACTACACTAACCCCTCATACAGTAGGTCATAAACCAACATGAGGGATAATTAAAACAATTGTCTATAAGAGTTCCATTATTTTATCATTTATCATATTAATTTGACCAAACCAATTGAACCCATATGTTCACATATGAAAACAATTCATTTTCAAAACCTAGTAAATTTCACTTTAAACTACTTTTTTATTGGATTTGTTTTTTCAAAAACAACAATTTTATTCACAATAACTTTTAAAAACAATACCCCATCACTAAAAATGTATTTACTATTCTCATAACCACTTTTTAACAAACCTTTTATCTCCCATTATTTCATAAAATTTCACCCTTTGTACCCATTTTTTACATCATCATGTAACCCAAAATTCAATCACAAGAAACATACAGAATGCATATCTATATTATGTTCCTAAAATGAATCATAAATTGACACACCACACCTTGCCTCAACCAGCCATGTGTTTTATCCTCGGGAACTATCAACTTTACAATCATGTGATCCCCTCAAGTTTGAAATAATATTCCACTATTAATGCACAAATCCAAACATCAATTCCAATTACTAGGATAGTGGATTTTCCTTCATATGTAGAGCAGCAGTCACCAGGTATGATCCCATTAAAAATACCTAAAAAAATTAAAGTATCCAATATAAAATGGCACAAATATTAATAAAAAATCCTCATCTGAAAAAAATTATAACTTCCTTGACCTTGCATCCACTATAACTGATTCCCTAAGTCGGGTCATCACATGACCTCAGGCACTCCTCCCTATATTCTATATGCTAGTGACTATAGTGTGTGTATAATATGGACCATGGGTGAGGCTACACCATATTATTTGAGTAAAGGTACAATATAAGTATCATCAAAAGGTAAAATAACCAATAGGAACAACAAATGATAACATGAGACAAACATAAATAAGTAAACATGTAAACATGATATAATAGAATCTAGATAGTACTCTACATGTCAAGACTCTTAAAATATAATAAAAAGATGAAACTATAAAAAGCCACTAAACATGGATCGGATTCCCAACCTAGTTGTAGCCTCTATGCTCCTAGATGTCATCCCATGCACAATGTAACACTATATCCCATTCCAAAAACTATACCTAAAAACATGTATCATCATCTCAAGTAAATAATTTATAAAGAAGACTAGGAATTTTGTGAGTAAAACATAGTAGTCCACCACCATTGGTGTCTAAATAAATATCCAATATATAGATTTTTGTATTCAATTGAACATGTGAGATAAAAAAATAATGAAAATGGGAAATCAGTTAGGTAATTAACAAATATATCTCTTATTAGTTAATATTTCTAGAGATGATTTATCAATAATATGAATCATGTTACCATAGAAAATCTTTGCCAATGTACAAGAATTTAAATAAAATTTTAACCATAAGGGATTTAACTAATAACAATTCATCACATACAAATTTCCAATAAAATTCATTTATACCATTTTAATCATTATTTACATTTCATCATTTATGATAACTTCATTAAAAATTTCATATTTCTCCCATGTTCCATGGTTTAGGCACTTACATAATTTACCCAATGGCCAAATATATTCATTAATCAAGAATAAGGGTTATATACATATCTAATAATTTTTTTTACGAATTATATTTATCTACATGACATGGAGAATTACTTTTTGACTAGGATATGGTCATGTGTTTAGGATGAATGGAGCCTATGTCTGTTGTCCCAACCCACACCATGGCCACACTTTGGGAAGAATAAATCCTCTGTATAAAATACAAAACCATCATTAAATCATACTTACCATGGAAAATCATTCTACGTAATTACATCCAATGTATCCATAAAAGTCATAGAGCATCAGTGAAACTCCATAACTTGTTCATTACTTGGTGGGATTAGAGCATCATTCCAACCCAACCCATCATCAGTCCTTTATCTGACCACCATGCGAGGTGCACATTCTTATTTATCCATTTACCACATATTCCATATCACAATATATGAATAATCAATACAAATTGAAATCATAGTCTGTTATAATCAACATGAAAATCAATAAAATTCCATTACCCATATACACCATTTTTAATTTATAATACAAATATGTTTATCCCAATTATCATTCTTTATACTTAAACTCATTAGGTACATTCACTAATCTCCACACATTAACCTGTTTAACATATTCAAAAATTTATTTATGTTAACACCCTTAACATGATCATCATTTTGCATGTATTAACCACTTATGCATTTCATGTATTAGTCACAATCCATTAGAACATTCCCATCATTCCCATTTAACCAATTTTCACATCATCCCAAATGTCATTTCATTATTTATCATTAACTAATAAAATTGTTCATGTTATCCATTTCATTATCATGTTAACTTGAAAACATAATTTTATGGGTTCTATATTACTAACCCTAATGTCCCTTCAATTAAAATGGTCCAACAGGACTGTTATAACTATATCAAGGTAATAAAAACAATTTTAAATACAAATTGAAGGCATCTTATCATCACACTTTAAAACATGTTCATTTCTATTGGAAAACTAAGACCTACCTAAAAGATTTTATTTCCATTTTAACCAACCAAATAAACCATAAAACCATTATCAAAAAAGTTACCTTTCCCACTTTTCAAAACATCATTTTGTAATCAATAAATATTTAATCATGTGAAATCCTCAAAACACACCATAAAAACAATTTCAAAACATCTTTTGAATTTAAAAAAGTCAATACAAATTTATTTCAATTAACACATTTCCCATAGTCACAATCCGATTACACATTTACTATATTTTTTCTCCCATACCACCCTTATCTCAATGTTTACGAATTTTATTCACTATTTTCAACGACTCTGCCCACACCATGTGTTGTACAAGATCAGGTATCACACACTAATGAGACCATGGGGTCCCTGGAATACTTTACACATCAATCAATGTCATATAGAACTTTCCAAAATCAAGTATAATGATACTCCACAACCAAACACATTGTCACAACCACATACGTGTATAGAACATTCAGACTATTAGAAAAAATCATAAAGACCACCTACCTCATGAACATTGATGAACACTTTTTTACTCTAAACATATAATTCAATCCCAAACCATTACTAACTAATAAGCCTACAATATGGTGTAAAAATGATGTTTTTTGGGACTTAAAATATGATGATATAGTCTACAGGCCCTAATAATCAAATTGGATTAATGAGTGTGTTAAAATCACATGGATAATCAATTTTCATCCCAACATTCACCATACACCTAATAACTGGTAAAGAACTATCCATGTATAAGTACTGAGAAGCTAGATCATCACTTAGGTTAGATGGGGTCAAATGGGAAGAAAACCGGGTGGTATCTAAAATTAGGGGATAAAGAAATAGTAAATTTTAAACTACAAATGTGGTGCGTGGTTTAATCACATGGTATTCCAAAACATGAACAAACTATGCTCAAGCCGATGTCTATCGAATTTTTGGTCACATGGTTACCTAGAGACACCCTCTTATTGTAACAAACTGTGTGATAACCATGCATTATCCATCTATCCAAAATGGTCAACATGAAAAAAGTATTAATTTTCCTAGCACACAATTTACAATTACGATGAAAACCCATGTACTATACACTATTTGGCCTCATTTGTTTTCATTTCATGTCCCACACCATGGTACAATAACTAAACTCTTCACGTACTTGAAGTACAATTACTTTTCCATATAAGTGATTTTACCCAAATTTTTTAATAAGGATATACATTCATGAAATGTCGATAGCATAAAATTGTTATTATTTTCTAAAATTATATATAATTTTTTTAAAATATTTTTTTTGGCCACATAGGATGGGAATCATTTAATTAAAACATAAAATAATTATCCACATATAATAAAATGGCTTATAAAATAATTTTCAAATCAAATAATAAAAAACCATATATTAGGAGAGTGTAGAAAACTACACAAAAACATATTGACTTATAAAATCAATGAATGATTCATGAATTATAAAATATATTCTTATTTTTATAAATGAAGAATTATTAATAAAAATATAATATTATTTTAAAAAAATTGTCAATTTTTTTAATTTTTTTTATAAAATTGAAATTTTGAAAACAAATTAATGGATAAACATAACGAAATCATTTTGTGTTGTTATAAAATTAATTTAATATTATAATTATTATTTTTACTCTTGAAAAAATATTCATCGCTAACAGTTCCATTTGTCAATTTTAGGGATGTGATCTTTGTTTTCATATTTGATTATTAAATAATAATTGTTTTTGGGAATAGTTTGTGGTTCTTTAGTAATTTTTGAAACCATTGTTTAGGATTTTATGTGTTTTATGAAATTAATTTAATATGAGGAATGTAGTAATAGACCATCAATGGTATAGTGGATCCCTTGAGAATGAAAATTCACTATCTGGTAAAAAATGGGTTAGCCACAAGATTTCAATATAATCTCACTAGATTTCCAATGTGTTATGTGAATCCTGAATTTTTTCTAATGAAATAACATATTCTTTACAATAATTGATTTAAAACCCCTATTAGTGAACCTTGTCCCCATTCCCCCCTGACATTGACACACCATTAGGGTATCTCCCATTACTAAATTCTCTTCCTCCATATTTCCTGCATATCATGGATGCATCAAGGAAGTATCTTCCAATTATAAAATATAGGATCATTCCATTCAATCTCCCAACTATGATTTATGCCTCTTCATGATTATTTCAAAAATATCCACTGGTCATATATGGATTTCATGTTATTCTTTTAACATATCATTTATTACTCACAACAATTCCATTGTATTATTATTCATATATGATAAATATAAATGTATCAGATTTCTTCAATGACATTATAATTTTTAAATTATTTTCTCAGAATGTGTTACTTTTTTTTGTTTTATGGATTTAATGGTTGAATTTTTTAATGGTTTAATTAAGGTATTTTTTGAAATTAATATTATGTCATCAGTTATATTACTGAATTAACATTATGTTTTATTTATTTTGGAATAACATTTTTATATGGGTCTATTTATTATTATTATCTATTTCAAAATGTCTTGTGATTTTTAGGGGATGCTTATGGAAAATTTGTTATGGAGTATCAACTATTAGAAATATTTTAAATGATATAACATGGATATTAACATGAAATGTTTCATTAAATATAAGTATCTAACTATTGTATAATTTAATAATTAGAAATGAATGGTTTTTAATTATATAATTAAGTCATAAATAAATAACTATGAAAAGGGAAATTTTCATAAAATCCAATTAATTGAATAGATAAATTAATTTTTTTCATATATAACAACCACTGAAATCATCTAATAGATACATATTTTGTGTAATTGTTCATTTTCATTAATTAATAACCTAATAAACTATAAATAAACATGTTTATTATAGTTTTTTAGCATTGACTTTCTATCACATTTTAAATAGTTTTTCATTGAATATTACAACGTTATAACATATTATTTTTCAATCATTGAAATATAAATTATATGAATGTTCTTATATCCTAGGTATGTTAGTGGGGAATGTAATCGTAGATTTTTTCCAAAATAAATAATTAACATTATATATAGTGATGAGGTGTTCTGACATTTTATTTTCTAGGATAATTTTTTTTATTTATACATTAACTAGGAAAAAAATTTATTAATATTTCATTCCCTTAAAATCTAACTAAATTATAATTAAATAATCTTATTTAATGTTTCTTACCAGTTGTATTGGATAAGAGTTAATGGATTTGTAACATTGGGTCATGACCCACTACCTATAAATATTCCCCTCCTAAGAATAAAATGATGACAGGGGGTAAATGACCCCTCTAGTCCAACATTCAGTAGGTCCCTACTTGGCGAACAACACCAAGGGTATAAAATCGGATAAATTGGAAGAACATTCCCATTTCATAGAAACAATATTGGTAGATAAGATATTAGATCTCAATGAAGTCCAAAAATACTATATATATGATAAATCCAATACATCCCACTTGCTTGTTTACAAGTAAAACTTCTACCAAACAAGAGTCTCCCAAGTAATTTCCAAAAGAAGAGCTAAGTGGTGACATAAAAACTATCCAAAAAGTTTGATCTAGTACTTAGTAGCACGTTCTCATGAACCCCCCTAGAAAAAAATGTAGTTTTATGTACATAGGATGAGCATACAAGTACACTCAAGAGGAAAATAAAAAGTATCTCATGCACAAGTTGGAAGATCATAATAATTCCCCCGTGAGAAAATAGTAAAAACCAATAATACCTATCAAGGAATACTAACCACCCAAGTCTCAAAAAGGTTCACTCACCAAAAAATACACATCAAGGGAATTAATATAATAAGCACATTAATATTTGTGTACCCCACACCACATCCCACTAGTTAACTACCCATCCATAATAGAAAACATCTTGACCCTACCACGTTCTTTCACTAAACCCACACCACAAACTCGCAAGCACACACCTAGGCCAGTAACAACACCATATCATGATTACAGACACCTGGTCCCCAAACCACACCACATTCATGCCCATAGACACATGGTTTTCATCCCGAAGACACCTGAGAAAGAACATTTTATCTCATCCCAAAGACTCCTATGAAACACAGATCACCTGCATACATTGGGAATCATACCTCCATTCATTACATCCTTCCAAAATAATATTGGTTGATCGATGCCTACAGGGGGAGCATAGAAGAGGCATTAACCATACATCCATCCTCCCGTTGGTATGTTGGGAAAGACAACCCCTCCCCCATCCATAACCATGGGGGTGTTCGGCATGTTGTTCTCAACACAGGTGGGGTGCACATAGAAACCCCAAGGAACAACCTGAATATAAATAGCTACCAAACACTCTATCCAACATATGGGTTTTCAAAAAAACCAACCTCATCACACAAAAACACATTTGATTCTACCTTTAAATACACAACCACAACAACATATGTAAACCCAAACTATAACCCTAGTAAATTTATTTAACCAACCATTTTTTATTATTTAAGATACCCACTTATTAATTACATCCCTATATGGAAAACAAATAAACACATAACAAGATACAACCAAACAACCAATCCTAGTAATGGAATAAAACTTTGGAAAAATACTTCACTTCATACTTTCTCCCCACATAACATCTAATGACCCGAAATTTTGAATAAAATTTGTTTCCTAAATTTGTGTGTTATTTTATTTTATAATCAACAAAACAATTTCATTTAAGAAAATGATTATAATTAAAATGAGAAGTTGGTTTTAGAATGTTACATGACCATTGGTCAATATGACCGTTGGAATCTAAATGTTGTGATTATTGTCTATATATACAAGTGATCTTGGTTAATTAATATAGATAGAAAATTCAATGACCTCATCTAGTAGTCTTGGGCCGATCTAAGCCCATCTCATGGAACATGGGAAGGAGGTAGCACCATTGGGCTTTGCATTGGACCAAACCCAAGCCGATCTTCATCATGGGAAGCTGTAACAGAATCTCCTTTGCGAGAAGTTCTAGCTGATAGAAATCACCACTCGGGGAATGTTGGTCGAGCCGCCCCAATATTCTGTCAACTTAGCACACATTACACTTAGGTCCTATGATGGTGTTATAAGAGGCTATGTAATGAGACTTTAGCTACTTTATGTAATCCATTAATATAAATAAAATTGTGATTTCATCTTATGGTGAAGTTTTGGAATTTACAAATGTCTGGATAAATATAATATACATATTTTTGATGAATTCTAGAAAAATAATATTTTAAAATATTTATGTAAACCTTAAATAATTAATAATGTGTAATGATTTTCAAAAAATGGTCTTCTATAGTTCTGTTCAGTAAGAAATTTAGATTCTAATAAGATCAACATTATTTTTAATGAATATTAAATTATGAATAGTGATTTTACACTTATGATTAGTAATGTGATCAAATGTATTAAATGAACTCTCTTAGAAAAGTATTAATATAATTTAGGCACCATGATTAAGTAATGTGATTCAACAAAATAGGAATATAGTTGTTTCAAAAAATATTGGTTAAGTATTAGTTTTTTTAGGTGAATAATGTTTTTATTTAAAAAATAAATTAAAATATTTAGAAAATTATTTTCATAAAATGGAGTTCATTTTTGAAATCAGAGCCTCGATATTTGGTTAATGTGAATTTTTGGGATTTTTCTTAAATAGTTGAAATTTCATTGAATAATGTCTTTATTTAAAAATTAAATTAAAAATATTTAGAAAATTATTTTCATATAATATAGTTCATTTTAAAAATCACATCATTGATATTTTGTTAAGGTGAATTTTTGGGATTTTCCTAAGAAAGTTTAATTTTCAGTGAATAGTGAAAATACAGTTTTGAGTTTCAGGTGTTTAATGACATCACTAAGGATGTAATAATTATGAAATAATTCTGGTTTACTTATGAATAGTAATATAAGGTATGAGGTGTCCAATGTGGGCAATACCATTGGAATATACCATATTCATTCCCATGTTTTTTCCAATACTACCGATGAGGTGTCCCTTGGCCATAAATGACTTGTCCCCTCACCTCTTATATAAATACCGAGCCATTCCCGCATTCATTTCATTCTCAAATCCTCCCCAATGATGTTCTGGTCACATTACATACCAAGTTGACCTCTCGAGGTGCCCTTAAGCCTCCCAAGGTCCAGACTTTCAAAATTTCGAAGTTACTCTTCAAGGTAAGGGATCCTTTCACCCTCCTCTTTTAAGTCGTGACTTCATTTATGTTGTGTCTTTTAATTTCCATCTATTTCTGTTGAGTGTATGTTATTATATGATATAATTTCTATCCATTTCATTTCTAATTATTGATAGACATTATCCACTCTCATCAATTTGTTTTCTGAATTTATAAGTGATGTTGTTAGGCTGCCGAATTTTTCGTAAAAAAAATCCCATCTTATCTTTTCTAACATGTTTCCTTTTTCATGTGGTATGTCATTAAAATATCCATAAGATGATATTATTTAGTACCCATAACGTATTATTTTTTATTTATTAGTGGGTTACCCTTGTACCCTCTCTTTTCAATATTTTCTAAAACCATGTTATATAGTCGTTATGCAGCAGAAATTATATCTCAACATTTCTATCTCTTTCTCTCAAGAAATTATATTGTTTATTTATGTGAATACCCAGACTTTTTAAGTTTCCAAGGGTGTTCATAAATATATAAATATGATATATTAAATTCTGTAATTTTCACAAATTTAACCCTCTCTCCCTTTACATATGTTATAAATGACATAATGATCTTATTTTTAAGCTCTTTTTAAACGTCACAATTTTGACCAGAAACCCATTTATTTGATTCCATTTGGGTTATTTATGAATTTTTTTATTATTATCTATTTGGATCACATGAAATTAAAGACATATTAAGGGTTCACCCTTATAGCACTACAATTAAATGGGTAAAGAATTAATCTCTAGAGATGACATGTTTTAGAATACCATGGTGAATAACCTGGGTAATTTTTATGACACCTTGTGGATCGACCATGGTGATATGTTCATTAATGTATAAATGAAATGTTGTAGCCACATATTCAAGTTATGTTCCAAGTTATTTTCTTTATGATATTCATATTATTCTATTTCTCATGTCTTTATGTTTTTATTCACGTTTTTATTGATATCACAAGTACATTGATTCCCTTGTTTACGCTTACTGGGCCTTCTGATCACCATTTCCTTTGATGTATGTCTCTAAGATATGAGATGAAGTAAATTTACATAGTATGAACCTATAATGAAGCCTTAAAAGTGGTTTAGAAGAATTTTTTTTTGTTTTTTTCATGTATTATGTTCCTGATTTCTAAGACACTAGAATTTAAAGATCCTCTTTATGTAAAATGTGATGAAAAGTTATATATTAAAATCACGGGATATCATAGTTGGTATCAACAGATAGTTTTTTTATTTATGTAAATTTGGCTGTGAAAATATTTGTAAGAACCCTATAGAAATGTTTAAATAGAGGAAAACTTCCAGGTATTTTGATGAGTGTAGAGTTAGTGGTTTATCAAACAAATACATCCCTATCTAGATACGAGCAGTTAGAGGAGGCTCTGGCACAGATGTACATAGGGGTAAAACCCTAAAACACCTCTTTGTGATAGACTCGAATGGGAACTGGTGCAAGACAACAGGACTTACTATACTCTTGGTTACGACACTCCCGGGGGATATGTTTGGTTAATCACATGATTTTTATGAATCATTATGAAGGAATTATAGAAAAATGTAATTGTCTAAACATGCAGTTTTAAGATATAAAATCCTTTTTAATTAAAATATTCGTAAATAAAATAATTTTCTCATGAAGGATTTATTCTTTTAGAAAATTACCACATCATCTTGGAATACGTTGACGTATTTTGGAAGGAGTTACCCGAACCTCCCCCAGAAAGAGAGGTAGATTTGTCCATTGAACTCATACCTGGATCCCATCTAATGTCAAAGTCCCCCTATAGGATGGAAAATGTTGGGCTAGAGGAATTAAAAAAACAACTCCAAGATATTTTGGAGAATGGATTTATCCGACCAAGTGTGTCTCCTTGGGGAGCACCAGCTCTCTTTGTGAATAAGGAGTGATCGATGCAGCTATGCATTGATTATAAAGAACTGAATGGGATCACAGTGAAGAAAAAATACTCTTCCAAAAATTTATGACTTATTTGACCAATGTCATGGGGATCAATTCTTCTCTAAGATTGATCTTCATTCTAGTAATCATCAATTGAGGGTGAAGAATGATTATATTACAAAGAATACCTTCCAATCAAGATATGGGCATTATGAGTTTGTTTTTATGCCCTTCAGACTTACTAATGCACCTTATTTTTTATGGATAATGAATAAGTTGATTTTGGAAACATATGTTTTATCAAATGGATATCCTTTTTATAAGAAAATGATTTGGTGATGAATAGATAAAGTTTATTTTGGAAGATGTTTTCTCTTTTGGAGTACTATATCCCTAATGGATATAAAATACTATAGGATTTAAATTGTGGAGGAATGGTTGAATTTTTTTGTAATGATTTATGTATTTGTTGTGGAAATATGGTGATTTGGGTTATTTCTAGAAAATGATGAACCTAGCATAGAGAATATGTGATTAGGTTAATTACACATTGGTTTGAGACATTAATAGTAGTCGAGGTTATTTGGAGATTAATGTTAAGATTAATTGGGGAAGAATATGTGATTATATCCTTTTGAGTTTTGGGTTACAATCTTAGTTTGGATTATTCTAAAGAATTTTAAGGATGATTCTGATTTGAATAGTCTTTATGGAACAAATTGGTACTTTTAGTTTAATTTTAAAGATTAATAGTCATATTTCTTTTTATAAAGGATTATCCTTTTTGGGGATTATATGATCTCGTAAAAACCATTTTATTTTTAGTTGATGACTAAAGACAAGGAAAATGTATAGTTATTCTTTTGTGGATTATGTGACTCTCTAGAAGATGATTCTTGTGCTTTTGATGAGACCATGTATTTTTCAATTCTCATTATTGGAGAAAAGATTAGTCTTGGTGGAAACTTATTAAAGGATGAAACTCTACTTGAAGGTAAGTATATTTTCTTATGTTTTTATTCTATGTAGTAAATTATTTCCACAAAATTATTAAAAGGAACATAAAACAAAAATGTTGTTGGTTTACATTTCCTACTGGGTAATAAAATACCATTTAACACATCATAAGTTTGTGATATTCTTGTGGTTAATTTTCTCTTAATCATGTTTTCTTTCACTATCCATCAGAACTTGACCCTTTGTTTTCTCTTCCCTATCCATGTTTTCCTACATGTAATCCTATTATGGGTTAACTCGGGTGACCTTTTTACTTCACTTTATTTCTTTTAAATTAATAGTTTAACAGACTCTTTTTCCGATGTGGGACATTCAAGGAAATTTAAAATCCCAATTTTAAAATTAAGAGGACCGAATTTCTTAAGGGGGGAAGAATAGAACGACCAAAAATTTTGAATGAATTTTGTTTCCTAACTTTTTATTTTTTTTTATTTTATACCCAACAAAACTATTTCACTTAATAAAATGAGTATAATTAAAATGAGACAGTTGGGTTTCGACTGTTGTTAGTCTGTTGGTCAATATGACCATTGGAAATTAAATTTTGAGATCATTGTCTTTGAATACAAGTAATCTAGGTTAATTAATATATAAAAAGATTCAATGACATCATCTAGTAGTCTCGGGCGGATCAAAGCCCATCTGACGGAACTTGGGATGGAGAAAGCACCACTGGGCTTTGCTCTGGACCAAACCCAAGCCGAACTTCATCGTGTGAAGCTGGAATGGAATCGCATTCACTAAAAGATCAGGCTGATATAAATCACCACTCGGGAAATGTTGGTCGAGCTGCCCAAATATTCTATCACCTTAGCACAACTTACAGTTAGGTCTGATGCTGGTGTTATAAGGGGCTATGTAACGAGACCTTATCTGCTTTATGTAATCCTTTGATATAAATAAAATTGTGATTTCTTCTTAGGGTTATGTTTGTGAATTTTCAAATGTTCGGATAAATATAGTATGCATATTATTGATGAATTCTATAAAATAGATATTTTAAAATATTTATTTAAACCTTAATTAATTATAAATGTGTAATGATTTTCAAAAAATGGTCTTCTACAGTTATGTTCAGTAAAAATTTACAGTATAATAATATCGACATAATTTTTTATGAATATTAAATTATGAATAGTGATTTTACACTTATGATTAGTAATGTGATCAAATGGATTAAGTAACCTCGCTTAATGAAGTATTAATATAATTTAGGCACCTTGATTAAGTAATACAGTTCAATAAAATAGGTAAATAATTGTTTCAGAAATTATTGGTTAAGTATTAGTTTCTTCAGGTGAATAGTGTTTTTATTTAAAAATTAAATTAAAATTATTTAGAAAATTATTTTCATAAAATGGAGTTAATTTTTGTAATCAGAGCATCGATATTTTGTTAAGGTGATTTTTCGGGATTTTTCTGAAACTGTTGAATTTTTAGTGAAAAGTGTTTTTTAAAATTAAATTATATATATTTAGAATATTATTTTCATAAAATGGAGTTCTTTTTTGAAATCAGAGCATCGATATTTGGTTAAGGTTAATTTTTGGGATTTTTCTAAGAAAGATGAATTTTAGGTGAATAGTGAAAATATAGTTTTCAATTTCAGGTGTTTAATGACATCATTTTGGATGTAATAATTATGCAATAATTATAGTCGACTTATGAATAGTAATATAAGGCATGAGGTGTCCCAAGTGGCCAATACCATGGGAAAATACCATGGATAAGCCAATGGTTTTTCTAATACCACCGATGAGGTGTCCCCTGGCCATTAATGACTTGTCCCCTCACTTCTCTTATGAATACCAAGACATTACCTAGTTAATTTAATTTCCAAATCCTTACCAGCGAAGTTCTGGTCTTTTTACCTCCCAAGGAGTCCTCGTGAGTTGCCCTCAAGCCTACCAAGGTCTCGACCTTCAAGCTTTCGAGGATACTCTTCAAGGTAGGAGATCCATTCAACCTTCTCTTTTAAGTCATGACTTTATTTATGTTGTGTCTTATAATTTCCATCTCTTTATGTTTAAGGTATTTCTTATATATTCTAATTTCATTCAAATTCATTTCTCATTATTAAGAGACCTTCTCTTCTCTCATCAATTTGTTTTCTGAATTTTTATGTGACGCCGTTAGGCTGCCGAATTTTTCATAGAAGAAATCACATCTTTTTTTTCATGTTTCCTTTTTCTTGTGGTATGTCATTCAAATATCCATTCCATGATCTTATTAAGTACCCATACATTATTATGATCTATTTATGAGTGGGTGACCCTTGTCCGTTCTCTTTTCAATGTTTTCTAAAACCATGTTATATAGTCGTTTTGCTGCAGAAATTTCATCTCAAAACTTTATCTCTTTATCTCAAGAAATTATATTGTTTATTTATGTGAATACCTAGACTTATTTCGTTTAAATGGGTGTTCATAACTATATAAAGATGATATATTTGATTCTAGAATTAACACACATATAACCTTCACTCTCTTTCCATGTGTTATAAATGACATAATGATATTATTTTTAATCTCTTTTTAAACGTCACGATTTTGACATGAAACCCATATCATTTATTCCATTTCGGTTATTTATGAAATGTTTGATTAATATCTATGTGGATCACATGAAATTAAAGACATATTAATGGTATTCACTGATAGTTCTCTAATTCATTGGGTAAAGAATTAATCTATAGAGATGACATGTTTTACGATACCTTAGTGAATAACCTTGGTAATTTTTATGACACCTTGGGGATGGACCTTGGTGATATGTTCATGAATGTATAAATGAAATGTTGTAGCCAAATATTCAAGTTATTTTCCATGTTATTATCTTTATGATATGACAATTCTTACATAGCTCATGTCTTTATGTTTTTATTCAAGTTCTTATTTATATCAGAAGTACATTGATTCCCTTGTTTACCCTTACTGGGCCTTCTGCTCACCATTTCCTTTGATGTATATCTCCAGGATATTAGATGAAGTAAATGTACATAGGATGAAGCTATGATTAAGCCTTACTAGTTGTTTAGAGGAATTTTTTGTGTTGTTTTCATGTATGGTGTTCCTGATTTTAAAGACACTCAACTTTAATGATCCTCTATATGTAAAATGTAATTAAAAGTTATGTATTAAAATGGCAGGATGTCATATAGTAAACACAGATACCAATTCCCTTATCATTATTCGATGTAATGTGTTCTTTTCCTCCCTCTCAAAAAGAAAACCCCCAAAAGTCTTCACTCCATCAACACTCATCCTCCCCACTACAGAATAAAAGCACACCTTTTGACAGAATCATAACACAACATGAAACTGAAAACCATATTCCCAACCACTGCGCACATCCACACAAAACAAAAATAAGGCGTTTTTAGATATTAACAGTAATGGTTCATTATTTACACTTTATAATTATTGGGTGATAATAGAACATGTTAGATCTTGGGGAATCTATATATTTCACTAGTTCTATGTGGTTAATATACTTTATAATTTTTTATTACCAATAAGGAATCAAAAAATATATTCACAAGTCATATAGGTGCACAAACAGAGGCCACCAATGACTGTTTTTTAGAAGGAATACGACCAAAACAAATAATAGTATCAATAATATTAAAATATTTTCATGCATCAATTTTCCCCAGCCTTTGTATATTGATATTTAACAGATTCAATTATCATTTTTAATTTTGAAGTATTACATCCTCACAAAGAAATAATCTTATACCCAACACACATGATACATAGTTTATAGAAAAAAATAATTTCCCTAAATTGAACAATAGGAGATTAGAAACTCATATGTGCACTAAAATAGGGGGTTACACCAGTAGTAGGAAAGACTCTAAGGGAGAAATTTCCCAATGTCTATAGTAAAGACCCATGAACCCTAAGAAGAAGAATGTGTCAAGGTGTGCCAAAAGAACGTGGAAACATCTAGGGAAGAGGAGATCGCATCATCGGAGATCCCAATCCTATATCAATGGAAGTGAGGAATTTTTTTGGACACTAATGTTAGATCATAATTAAGATTATACTATTTGAGTATTTCAAAGCATAGAGGGTGTTAGGATATTAAAGATATAATTATTCTCCTCAAAGACGGTAGAAACATCTTTAGAAACAATGAAATTGATAATTAACTCATTTAGCATCAAATAGGGATGAAAATGGAAAATGATTGAAAAGATATAAGTGACTATCCTATGGGTGAGTCACTGATGCGATTCACTAATGTGACTCATCGATAGTGGGTCAATGATGTGACCCACTAACAGTGAGTCACCATCATGACCCACTGACACGAGCAACTGATGATGAGCTAGCAACACTGAGATATCGACACTAAGCCATCGACACGACCTATCGATGCTTGAAAAACATATTCCATCCTACCAATGCCTGGACTACTAACGCCCAACCTAACAACACATGAACAACTGGCTCTTCACCTACTGACTCCATGAACTACCAATGCATCGACCTACAGATGCCCCATCCAACCGACACCATAACCTAATGAATCCTTACCCTACCAATGTATGACATAGAAATTCCCCGAACTACCAATGGAAAAACAAAAAAAAAATTATAAAACACTTGAAATGATTCACCGAGACTCCCTAGAAGACATAAAACACATAATTTTATCAATAAAATGTACTTGATAGGTCTAGGACATTACCTCATATACTTATCACACTATAACTTCCATCAAAAATATGAAACCAAACCCCGAATAGAGACGGTTCAAAAAAACAACCTAGTAAGATACCTCTCAAAGATAAACCACCCTATTTTTCTCAAAAGCTAATGTAAAACCACAAATTCAAAGAACTGATCCTCCATCATCCACTATCCTTATGCATCACAAGACACACCAATCAGCACCAAAATATGCACTAGTCGAACACATGAATTAGGTAATTATTTCTTCCATGTTGAGATAGTATCTACATTGTGTAGTAATAACTCACCTTCATGAGTTTAATCATATCATCATTAAGGCATATCGATTAAGAATCATGATTTCCCTGTCTTTATTTGTCGGGATTTTTTCATACATCAAAGAACAAGGAATCAACTCATCTCATAGAAACCAAGTTATATGAATTACAAAGAAAAACAAAGCACACAAGAAAAACTCAATACAACTCCTAGTACTAGGAAAAAATCAATGATTATCGCACATAAGAAATATCCTCAAGCCCAACATGTCTCAAAAATACATAAACAAAATTAATGGTACATCTGCACATCACCTTCTTTTTATGATCCTCAATCTCTATAAACCGCTCCATATAGGTAATGCCTTCTTCGATATCCAACTCTCCCCAGTTGATGAACTGGTGGTCATTGTGAAGATATTATTGAATATGGGAGACATGGAAAACATCTTGGATCCTCTCCAATTATAGTTAAAATTTCATCAAGTACACTACTTCACCAACACGTCCCATCACCTCAAAGGGTTCGATCAACCTGAGAGAAAGAATACCCACACTATCGAAAATCTTCTACCAACAACAAGGGGAAACCATTAAGAACACGTTGTCCCCAACCTCGAACTCTAAGGGCTTCCTCATATGATCATGATATGACAATTGTCGGCCATGAGATGACTTTATCCTCCCATGCACTATATGCACCTAGACTGTTGTTTTCTGCACCAACACTAGATGAAGTACAGTTCTCTCCCCAACCTCAGTCCAACACAACAGTAAATGAAATAGTCACCTCTACAAGGCTTCAAATAGATACATGAAAACAGAATATTGATAGAAATTGTTTTACAAAATCTCTACCCAGGGTAAGTGTTACACCCAAGACCCATTAAAGTCCATGATGCACGCCCACAACATATCCTATAGTGTTGGGATGGTCTGTTCTGTCATCCCATTTATTTAAAGGTTGAAAGAAGTTATAAGTTGTTTCAAAGTTCCAAAATAATGTTGTAATACCCACAATACATGTGAGATAATTAGGTATCTCGATATGATACAGTGAATCTTGGAACCCCATGCAGCCTAACCACCTCACCCACATACCTTCTCACTAAGGAATCTTCTATGCTCAAATCCTAAACCTCTAAGAACTGATTTGATTTCCTCAGTTGATCCACTACCATCCAGATTGCATAGCAGCCTCCCTAATCCCTGGGTTTCCCTATGAAAATATGCATTAAGATTTCCTCCCACATTCACTTAGGGAAATCAAAGGGCAACTTTATACCATAGGGAACACAATACTCAGCCTTCACCTACGGCACACTAAGAACGTAACCATGAACTACGTCACTTACCGATTTATCCTGAAACACCAAAACTGCAACCTCATTCAATTTTACATCTTTTAATATCATGGGATTACTTCTAAAGAAAATCCATGAAACTAATAGTAAACTCCATTTTTCTAGTTTCTGGTCAAACAACATCTGCTTCTAACCATACTACGACCATCCCTCTAAGTATCACCCCATTCAAAATGATCATGCATCACCTCTATCACATAGTATCCCCACTAAGACTCTAACCCTTGTTACCTTAGAATTCACTTTCATCTGAAATAGATAAAATCTTCCACCATCCATCCCTTCATCCATGTTCAAGGAATCCAACTCCTCCATTTCCTTTCATGTATCAATAGATTCAAGAACATCTCCATTCTATGAATTCTATCCCAAAAAATCATCCATTAAATTCTTATTCCATAAAGTGTATTAGATATCACAATAATAGTTCATAAGAATCCCCAAACACATCCAATGTCTCCATCTCGGATCTTAGTGGGAAAAGATATAACTCAAGCTCTTGTGATCCTTTAAGACCACAATGCGCTCCCCAAAAAGTTATGGTCACCATAACATAAGATAAAAATGACCACACATATCTCTATATTATAGGTTTCATATTTACGTTCATTGGTATTTAACTACCCATACACATATGAGTTAACTCCTCATTGCTGCATTGGGACAAATCACAAGCATAAACATGAATCATCACAAAAAATCCCGTACATCACCCCTTCCTTTGGAAACATGAGCACTGGATCACTTACTAGATTCCCATTTATATAGAAGTCTATGATAAGTAATTGGTCACTATATGTAAAAGCCTTGTAATTCCAGGTCAAATCCATTAATGGAGTTTGAAATTGAGAGAAATCAGGCCCAAATATCCAATAATAGCCTAATGGACCAATGCAATTATCAACCTCCACCATGTTCCAGGGTGCTGTACAATAAAAAACTAATTCGAACATTAAAGGGTCCACTAAAATGCCCTAATATGATAGGATGTGTTCAAGTAGGTGGACCCCATGTCAAAAACATACATTTGGGAAACTTCCCAAAGAGCTTTTGACATTGATGAATCTCTATGACAGTCTCGAGGTGTTCATTATTCTATTCCTCTAACATTAAATAGATCATAATAGAATCAATGAAAATGTTGATGAAAATTACAAGAACTCTCTAAATACAGAGCTCATAATACCCATTAACTTGACTAGCACATTCATGACACCAAATGGCATAACCACAATCTTAAATTGCTCGTACCTTCAAATAAAAATAGTATTCATTTATAACCTTCATTCACCCTCATCTGGTGATTCCCACACTGCTGGAAGATCATAGAAAACCAACATTCTCCCCTCATCTGGTCAAAAATATAGTATATCCTCCGAATAGGGTAATGGTTCTGGACAATCACCTGATTCATCTTATGGTATTCTGTTCACAAACTTATACCAAAATATGCCTTCTTTGCAAACAATATCGGAGATACCAATGACGGAACACTGGTCCAGATAAATCCTTTCTCTATTAGATAGTAAATATATATCCACAACTCATGTAGTTTATATGGTGACATTTTATAGCGTGCCATCAAAACTAGACGGGCATCGAGCTGTAGGTCTATCCCAAACTCAACATCACATCGATGTGGTAGATTCATAACCTCCATAAGAAAAAAATCTATTAACTCCATGAAAACTCTCAGAACCTACATAATCTTATTATCCACCAATTATACTGAAAGCTCATCCAACAAGTAATAAAGGGTCTCTATGGGCTAGCTTCCCACCTGGAAACTCTTCTCTCCAATGAAAGATACTGGAAGGGCATCCACGTCTGAAAACACGACTGTCCTTCGGAAGTAGTTAATGAAAGCATGCACAGAAAATAAATCAGTAGATGAAAATGATAACATCATATGGTTTTATCTATATAATAATTATATCCCCAATGTATGATTGTTGGTCCAACATCATCTTATATCCCCGAAAACATCAAAATTTTGGCTGAACTAGATAATTGTACCTAGAACGATCTATAACCCTATTTTAACTACTTCATCTAAAACAATTAATTTACCACACCTCGATCCTCTAACCCTCTACTGATGACCGCCTCTATGACAAGGTTCAGGTTGAGGTCTCTAAGGAATACCATTATTTCGACCTCCACCTACATTGTCTCCCCACAATGGAGCATGAGTGTGTCGTCCCTACTACTGAAATGATTTGGCCAACAACCACTGCTGAGGTTGGCACTAAACCTACCTAACTCAACCATAATGAACTCAAATAGGGAAATCAATCTAAAGGTTACCCCACCAACATCTATAAAATATACATCTCATCCCCAATCCCATGGGAATAGCATGGGAACCAAAAGGCTAAAACTGAAATAGTTGGGGACGATTCCTTGTTGGCTGAGACCTAGAAGACCCTACCACCTAAGACATGTTGTAGATATCCTTCCCCTTATAAGATCTTGGATAGATCCCCTATCATGGTAGACCTCCCCTAATGTGTATACTCTCACCTACCTTAGACTTTTCTGAAACCTCGTTGTATGTTAACATGGTGAAGGGAGTAACTATGTTCTGGAGAGAAGAACGATGTGCCTCCCCTAAGTGCCTCTCCCAAGATTACTCATTGGGAAATTGATCTGAAAAAAAAAACAAAGTATATTCTTCAACATGAACCTAAATTCTCAAACCAACATAATCCCATATGGGATGAAGAGTAACTCCTACCTCATTTCATCCTTCATTACTAAAGAAATGAATTATTCTCGGAACTCCTTCTCAATGTCATCCGAAAAACATTTTTATTCTTCCTCTACACATGGTAATGTTTCCAAAAATAACACACAACATCCTAAATCTGGATCACCACCAAAAAATCCCCGTACACCATCAGTGCCTTGATCTTGGTTAAGGTGATCTCAAGCTCCTCGATCCAGGTATCCATCTCCATGATTGAAATTTTACCCTCATACTTTTATAGACTCTATCTTTGGGATGAACGTAGTGTATTCTTCCACTAGACATATTCCCCAACTGTTTCAACCCTCTATCATAGAACCGGGATATCCTAATGAGCATACAATACTTTTTCAAAATGTGTATGAAGTTCATATTCCATATATAAAAATTAATCGAGGAATTCCTAATCCCTAGTAGTATGGAATTCTATTTATGGTTCCTCTTAAATTATTATTATTTAAATTCCTAGAAACACTAAAAATTATATAGGTGCAGAAGTCATTATGACACATGTACCTTTCCTATGGTCTCTACCCTAACAAAAATGTATCCTCACTCCGTCATTTGGAATGCTGAGAGACCCTGCATCAGATCATGGGCCCCCCCCTAAAATCTAGTGTCCTAACCAGTCTTCAATGTCCTATAAAATGCACTAGGATCACCTAACACTGTTTCCCCACCAACACTTGCAATCCCCATTTTTCCTAACTCCTAAATACATGCTATATTTTAACCGCCCCCCTAATACCATTCTTTCATGAATCGCTCCCTCTAAAGATTCCCCTATTGAGATAACAATGAGGAATGAGAGATAATGACCCCCCGAGTCCTGCTTTAGTATTCCGTGAGTAGTCAATCAAAAACATGGCTATAAAATCTCACAAAATGGACGGAATTTCCATTTTTATAGAAACATGTTCAACAGATTAGATAATAAATCCCAATCAACTCCTAGATCTATATATATATATATATATATAAGTTAAATCCACAAACCCCCCTCATATATGTTTATAAGTAAAACTACTACAAAAAAAGTATCAAATTTAAATACAAAATGAAATGAAAAGAAGTGACACACAAAATACCCCAACATATGAGCTTTTGGTGACCAGAATGGTCCATGAAATCCCTCGAGAATCTTGAAAATAGTTTTAAATATGTAGGGTGAGCATATAATTATACTCAAAATGAAAAGATGAAGTCTCTCATGCACAAGTTGGAAGAGAATACTAAAGCCTCTATGAGAAAACAAAATAAACCAAAAATGCCTATCAAGGAATACCAACCACCCAAGCCTCACCAAGACACACTCACCAAATATTGAATCTAAATTGAATTAATATAAAAAAATAGATATTTGGGTACCTTGCACCAATTCCCACTAGATAATTACTAATTCCTAATAAAGAACGCCCCAATTCTACCATGCTCTTCCACAAGCCCCACATCACAAACCTTCCCACATACACATGGGACACTAACCACACCACATCCTTTCTACACAATATTGGGCCTCAAATCACACCAAATTCCCACCCACAGAATCCCTGGCTTCATCTTGAAGGCACATGAGAATGAAAAACATATCTCATCCTAAAGACAACTGGTAAAAACATATCAAATGCATCCATCAGGTGTCATACCTCAAGAACATATATCCTGACTGAATAATATTGGGTTAACAATTCATAAAAAAGGGATAAGAGAATTGATGGTAACCATCCGTCCATCCTCCCACCGGGATGTTGGGAAAGACACCATCCCCCATAATAATGTGGGTGTTTGGCATGTTGTTGTCAACAAGGGTGGGGTGGATATTGAAATAAAAATGAAACTACATGTATATATAGGTACCAAACACTAAACCCAACCTATGGATTTTCAAAACAAATAACCAGTCTTCGATAAATTGTGTCATCTCAGACCTAGATGCCACTTAACTGGTTCCCCATCCCTTGTGGGTCACATAGACTCAAGAACATCTACACAAACACCATACGCTACCAACTAGAAGTGAGGGCCTAGGGTATGTTCATTGGGAGACTATGCCCTCATTAGTAGATTATAGCACATTGTAAAGAATATAAATGAATAATGTAGAAAATAAGTAATAGTATTATATAGTAGAAGGAACATAAAAAAACAGTGGGAGAAAACCGATTTAATAAATAAACGAGAATAATAATAAATGTATCAACTGGAATAATGAAGATGTAATTTCATGTCACTAGAATATCTAAAAACATGGATACAAGATAATTAAAATCACATGATCCACAATGTAATATAAAAAAAGGTACACTAAGAATACCGAGATCCTACTCGGCCATCATCTATCATGCTCCATCCTATCAACACACATTCAAGTGTTGGAAGCTACATGCCTTCCTTTATCAATATCTAGAACCATATAATCTACTCCAGGTAACAAATGGAATGCGGAGAGGGTTTGAGATAAATCAAAGTGGACCACCACCAATGGTATCTAAATCCTTTGAACTGTGTAATGGAATATAGCAGTTTCCAATCAAACATTTACAAAGTAGAGAACCCATCAAAATATTACTAAAAAACCAAAGTACCCTCTTTAGCCCTTGTCTAGTGTATAAACATGTAAAAAATTAATTTTATTAGGTAATTATCATTTTATGTAAATAGGTAACGTGAGGAAACTCCATCACTTACATCACCACGTGATAGTATAAGAAGTGAAGTTCCCATGATGTAACATGGAAACTAAAAAAATATATCTGATGAGGGATTTCTAGGGTAATAACTAATGTAACATAGATCTCATGGAATACTAACCCAGGATAATCTGAGTCAAGCTAATTGTAAGATTGTAATTCAACGAGTGTATTCCAAGTAATTCCGCAATAAGGTACCTACCTAGTCCAAGGTGATACACCTATGTAAAATGGGGCTATGCAAAGACAAGGCCCTATGAGATTTCACCATGGACCCTACTAGTTAATGCTGTATCCAATGAGTGTTTTTGAGGAATTGTGTAATAATGATAATGAACCTATAGTAGTATACTAGGAATCTGAGTAATAAACAATTACTGGAGTCCAGGTGGGTATCATAGTAAAAAAACTATATCCTTGAATTAGAAAAGAGTTCCCCAGACCCAAGGTATTCCCCTCTCAGAATGTAAGGCGATCTTGAGTCAGTCCATTATTTTTTGATATTGTAATTATGTAATATGTCATTAGGTTAATGCCTTGTCTTTTATTTGTGTGGATAAGACAAGTAGAGTTTCATCATTTTATTCAAGTATCAATTAACCAACAAGGAATATTCAATTATCGAGGTTCACCACTCTAACTTCTATTAAATTGTCAAGGGGTCCTATAGACATATAAACATATTCAATATAATTTGTTATGGTAATGTTATATACATAGTATACTTGAAATTTCATATTTCTTATTTAATAATAAATTTAAGCACTTACATTAGACGGTTCATGTGGTGAGAAAACATGGTACATGATTTCATACAATTATCATTAGTAACAATCCATTTATTATAGGAAGAATCACCTTTATGGAGGTCAAGAAAACTCAAACCCGAACATTGGATCAAATGTGCTGAAACACAAAAACAAATTTATTGAATAACATTTCACATGAGGTGGATTTATTAGTGGGTGTAACCGCTAAAAACTAATAACATGCTTATATAGAAAATTAACAAACGATTCAAACCATTATAATCATGGAATGTAAATTTAATAAATGACATCTTATGAAATTGGTGGGCCCTAAATGAACATTCCATATTCAACGAACTGTAGGGATAAGTTATAGACCACCCACCTTTGGGTAGTACGACTCCCCTCCTCTGGAATCGACCCTTGATTTTCCTCGGATCAGAGTAGATAAATGTAATGGTATAAATACTTCATATAAAGATATTATGGACAAGATATAAAGAGAAGTTGAATGGATAAAGAGGACTCGAGTACTTACCAATGCACATCCAACATGATGAACAGAAGCTCGATCTGATTCCGGAAGAAGAATATCTCTTGATCCCTATCATTAGCCTTCAAAAAGATTCAAAATGATATAAAAAGGGATTAATCCCACAGAGTCTCAGATTAGGGAGGAAGAGGGGGGAAGTAAAATAGATCATTAAATAAAAAAATAGATATTTACCAAAACTTTAACATTATCACAATTTTTCAACACGATTTTTCAAACACTGTGTAAATAGTGCGAGGCCGTTCTACTGAAATGTCATCCTCCATAGGGTTTGGTCAAAACCTGTGCAAGCCATGTATGAGTACCTGGGAAAAAAGTGTGTTCACATAGTTAGTACACATGGCCATGCACCAACAATGCGAGGTGGCTCTGTCCGAAAAAAAATCAATCCACACTATTCACCAAACCCTGCAGAATTCCTGAACGGTTTACTCTAAATTGTTCACCCAGCAAGATTTCCCCAAAAAATGGGTTCTGGGTTCTAAAAAAGTCCCTGACCCCCTCAGAACCTTTACTAAATCAATAGGCATCCATATTTGGTCCAAATTAATGATATAGATTGATAATTAACAGATCCATAACTAATATAAAAACTAGGTTTATACAATCTTCCACCAAATAATGAACTCTCCCCTAAGTTCTCATACCAAGGGTAAATAAACACTGTCTGGGAAGAACTCTTACCATTGGGCATGTACGTTAGCTTCCCTCTCCCAATTCTCATCTTGTACTAGGTCAGGCTTCTATAGAACCCATACAAGAAGGACAATGTTTCCTCAGAGAGCCTATGTTCTTCAGTCAACGATGTGTATTAGATACTCCTCAGGGGTAACATCAAAATATTACTCAACATCTAAAGGATAAATAGTATGTTATAGTTATACATTATATTTTTGATGTGGTGAGACATGAAAGACATCGTGAATGGTATAGTACCTCTGTGTTAGTAGTAACTGATAGGCAACTAGCTTGACTCTCTATATGATCTCGAACGACCTAACATAATGATGCAATAGCTCTCCATACTTCCTTTTACATCTATTCTATAAACTAGGTGATACCCTAAGAAAAACATGATTCCCAACCTCGAAGTCAAGTGTTATTTGATGGAAACCGATATAATATTTTATCATAGATTGAGTTGTATTTATACGCTTCTTAATCTACTGAACATATTCCAAATTCTCATGAACAAGACGAGGACCTAGTAAGGCTGCCTCACCTACCTCTTGCCAGCACAAGGGTGAATAAAATGACCTACCATATAAATCCACAAATGGATCCATCTAAATCATAGCCAAAATACTATTATTATAAGTCAACTCAACAATAATGATATGCTTCTCCCATGATCCCCTAAAATCAAGGACACATGATCAGAGAATATCCTCCAAAACCTGTATCATTTGTTCCCATTGTCCATCGGACAGAGGGTAAAAACCTTTTTTTAGTAGACACTGAGTCCACATAGCTTTTAAAAACATTTATAGAACCATGATGTGAAACAATCATGCTAATATGAATCAATAGTATGTGGAACCCTGTGTAGTCGTATGATATCACAATCATACGGTCTTCCCATATCATCAATTGAGATAGTATATTGTATAGGAATGAAGTGGGATGACTTTGTCAGTCGGTCAATGAATTCTCAGATAGAATCTCTACCCCTTGGAGGCCTAATTACGGTGATTACATAATCCATAGGAATGTCTTTGCATTTCTTTTTCAGGACATCAATGTGGTTGAATGAGGACTGCATGTATCTAGTTCTCTGTCATCACCTACTGACAGGTGGATCACCTAGTGATGAATGTTTCAATATGATGTTTCATTCCAAGCCACCAATACTGGTGTTACATATCTCGATACATATTTGGGATTCCTATATGAACATACCACTAAGATGAATGATACCCTTTTATCAACTCCTCTCCCATATCATTAGGAACCCAAACATGTCCATGTAGATGCAATACATCATCTCTATCCACTAACCATTATGAATGTAGGTTATCTCCAAACATACTCTAATAGAGAACGAAACATTCAGGATTTGAAAACTGACTACTCATCACCATCTCATGTATGGAGAGTTAAATGTTAAGGCTGATAGGTAAGACTTATATTGATAGTAATGAAACTTCAGATGAAGTTCCTAAAAGAGGAACGTTAACTTCCCTTTATCACTGGATTCATGTATGTCATCTATTTGATTTTTACGACTTAGTGAATCAGCGACCACATTGACCTTTCTCAACATATTAGAAATCTAAAAATCAAATATTGTATATATTAGACCCATTTTCGCAGTTTCAGGATCAAGTCATGCTGAGAAAAGTTATAATTTGAGGCTCTTGTGATTTTTATACTATAAAAAGCACACACCCATGAGAAAATGTCTCCAATAATGAAATCCATGGAAAACTGCTACAAGATAGAGGCCGTGTGTCAGGAAATTTCTCTCGTAAGACCACAAAGGCCAAGATCTATATGAAGCAACATTGTATTCCTGCATCAACACTGCTCCTAGGTTAATGCCTTCTATATCACATAAGATGATATAATCATTACCAGGTTCTGGACAAATCATAATCGTTATCGAGACAAGCCTCTCATTCAGTTCTTGAAAATATTTCTCTCATTCTCCATTCAACAAGAACATGATACCCTTTATTTCATATCTAATAATAGGTTCCACAAGATGTGTGATGTCCTGTATGAAATACCTCTAATATCCAAAAATCCCTAAGAAAATCTTGATATCAATCACATTTTTTGGATGCTCCTTGGAAACTAAAACACCAACCATTTCATGGGTCAATAGATACTTCTAAATATAAGATAATATTGTCCAAGAAGTCAACATTGTCGATCTAGAATATTCTGTTAGCATGCTTGGTATAATGTTGAAGCTCTCTTATTGTACACATAACAATCTCAAGATGTTTGGAATGGTCATTATGAGTAATAAAATACACAATTATTTTGTCCACAAATACCATGATAAAATATTCTAAATACGGGTTGAAACCCATATTCATTAATGCCATGAAAATGGGAGGCATGTTCTTAAGACTGAATGGATTAACAAGATACTCATATATACCATAACTGCTAAATAATGATTTACGGGATATGTATGATGGTCTGACTTGCACCTGATGATAACCTAATCACATGATGATCTTAGAGAACACCTTCTCTCCTCATATTTGTTCCATGTTATCATCTATTCAAGGAAGTGGATACCTATTATTGACCATAATCTTGTTCAACCTTATATAATCCATGCATATAAGTAATGTTCCATCTGTCTTCATGGTAAAATAATGTTTGAATCCCCGAGGATGTACTAGGATGTATAAATACTTTGGCCTCAAGGTTCTCAATCTACCATCTGATCTATTGAAGATTAGTATCTTCCATTATATATGTGGTAATTGACAATGGAGATTCTCCTGAAACAAGATCTATTGTAATAACTACCTCTCTCTTTGGAGGTAAGCTAGAAAATTCATCTTCAAAGACAACCAAGAAATGATCACCTAAAAGAGGAAAATATGTTTGAAGAGAACCCTGATCCTCCATGACAATATTTTCAATCTTCTTGGTCACTTCACCTAGCCCAAATTGCTTAAGTGTAGCTCTCCCAGCCTGAACATACCACTCAACTTTGAAAAGATAACTGCTACCTTATGGTGGTGTAAAAGAAACTCCATGGCGATATCTGTCTAAAAAGGTATGATAGAGGACTAACCCGTTCATCCCAATAATGAAATTGAAGCCCATCATCTCAACAATAAAGATATTTGGAAAAAATGGGTAACTTCCTACCTCAAGGGGACAGTCCCTACATAGGCGTATGCCCTCCTTCTATATTCTCAACTGTGTATCGAGGGTCATTACACAATAGTGATACTGAATCACTAGTTTGAGAATCTCCATGACAGATATAGAAATAATTTTTTTTGAAGAACCTGTATAAAAAAAATTAAAGACAATAGTATATGATACTTATATAGTACGTCATAATGTAGATGGTCCCACAACATGATCCTCAAGAATCAACAATAAAGCATGAAACTGACCGTATTCATGACCCTGTGCAAGAGATGGTCCAACATGATAATGGCTGCTTTATTGGCGCTACTGGTGATTAGTGGATGAACTACCATGGCCAAAGTATACTCTTTCTTGACTATACCTGCCGTTGCTATTCCAACTCCCCACCTGAAGAGGTGAAAAATAATTTTCTCATGTTGGTGGATATAATGTTGATCCTTTTCCACTTGAATATGGTGTAAAGGTCCTACATACAAGTTGTAGATGACCCATTCGTCTACAAGACCCACAATATATAGTTTCTATATCACATTGGTGATTATTTTTCCATGTTCTTCCACATATGTAGCACATCACCGAGATATCAAAATGAATACACTAACTGCCACTGACCAAACAAGAATCCTCAATGGAATGTTTTCTACCACAAAAAGAACTACTACCATAACTCCACACCGCTCCTTCAATCCCAGTACATGTTCTATCCCTAAAGATACGGTAAGTGATAATGTCCTAATCAACAATCATAATAAAATATCGGTAGGACAAAGACATTATCCTGAGTTTTTAAGGCATACTAGATCCCATCCTCAAAATGTATATCATGCAAAATCTCATTACTAACTAGAAGTGGTGAAAAGAAATGTAACTCAGTGAAATGGATTAAATATTCTATAACTGACATAGAATCATGTTCAAGATGCATGAAATCTCTATATCTATAATATATGAGTACCTGAGGAAGGAATTGACCATAGAAAGAAATATGGAAGTCAAACCATAACATGCTCTGGTGATTATCAATGTTGGTAACCACATCCCACCAACGCTTGGATGAATCCCAAAGCATGTATGTAGAAATATTGAATCTACACTCTGGAAGAGTTTCAAGATACTCAAATATATACTGATTGGCATCTAGCCATGACTCAATAGTATAAGAACCACCATACCTTGAAAATGTAGGACGATGATGTTGTTGGAACTCAAGGGTCAGATCATCCATCGTAGGTGCAAACCATGGAGCACCATCCATAGACTGCATCAAACATAACAAACTATCATTAAAATGGGAATCAGTTCCCTACTCACGTACTACAAGTGATTCCTCATGTGGCACTCTAGGACATAATAATGGTGGTCCATGGACCACCATGTTAGGAGAATGGTCATCATGAAAATCTTGGTGACCAAAATGAGGACATCATGGTGGAATTGGTCTTCAAATGAAGAGAACACCTTTGAAAAGGATTAGGAGCATACGATAACATCTCTAAAAGAAACTTAATGTATGAAAACTCAAAACCCAAGAAATACTACCCAAATTACCCACATAGACAATAAAGTATTTTTAAGTGCTTAAATATAACTTTTAGGTCATTTTTTGGTTAATTTCTAGGTTCAATCATTTACCAAACATAGAAATTACATTGTAGTATAAGGAATTGAAACCAATTAATTTTATATTTTAGGATTCACATTATAATGGATATCCATTTCTGATAAATCTGTTCCCATACACCTATCACTTGAAATGACACCCATTTATTTATAGTATTGTGAATCAACTCAATAAATTACACATCCCAACCCATGAGGTCTCATACACCTCTAGAATTGAGTTAGGCAATCACTTAAGCACATCCTAGAGTAATACCAGCCTAATCTAAATATCACAACATTACTCAGCAATCAGAGGATTATCAAGAAATTCAAGGTAGTAAAATGAACCTATATGGCATGGAAATATGAATGACATGTGAATTTTAGGTGCCTATAATGATGAATGTGACAATGATTCTTGACCTCATATCAACGAACCAAGGATTAGAGAAAAATATCAACCAAAGTAATAATAAACCACACCACATTTCTTGATCTTAACCCAATGGTGAAATAATATCAACTATAATAGGGAAAAGTTGAATAACAATTATAATTTACGAAACATGTTTTTTACCACAAACCTGGAATCACGATGCCCAAGAATGACTTATGAATGAGTCCCAAGAGTTCCCATTATACAATATATTATCTATAAATAGTGAATAAATAAAATAAAACCACTCTGATTCCACTTTGGGATGTCCCAGTCCAAGATTCCACATAACAGTTTCCCCAAACATGGTGGGCTACATGGCCTCAAGCCCATTTTCTCAATTTCCAGAGGCTTTCGACTAGAAGTGAGGGCCGATGGTGTGTCCATGGGGAGACAATGATCTCATTACTAGAGTGAATAATAGAGGAAGGAATATAAATGAATAATGTAAAATGGAATAATCATAATTAAATAGGGGAAGTAATATAAATAACCAGTCGAAGGAAACTGATGAAATCGATAAATTAGAATAATAATAACTGTATAAATTGGGAGAATGATGATATAATTTCATGTCACAATAAAACTAGAAAATAAGGATACTAGACAATAGACATAACATGTTCCACAATGTAAAATTAAAAAAGGCAACTCAAAACATCCTTAGATTCTAGTTGTTCAACTATTTTCAACATTCATCCTATCAGCACAAAATCAGGTGTAGATAGATGTATGCTTCCTTTGTCAATAACTGCAAAAAATATAATTTACTCTGGGTACCAAACATCACCCAGAAAGGGTATGAAATAAATCTCAGTATTCTACCACCAATGGTTTCTATAACCTTTGGCGCATGCAATAGAATATAGCAGTGTGAATTCATTAATATATAAACTAGAGAATGAAGTACAAAAATAACTAGAAACCCAATTACCTACTTCAACACTTGGATGGAATCTAAACATGAAAATATTTCATTTTATTATGTAATTTCCATTTAATTTTAATAGGTCTCATGTGGCATAAATATCCCTAACATCATATCTTGGTAGTATAAGTAATGAAGGTCCCAAGGCGCAACATGTCAACTTGAAAAAGATATCTGGTGAGGGAGTTCTAGGGTAATAACCATGGTAATGTAGATCTCAGATAATTCTAACTCAAGAGTATCTGAATCTATCTAAGGGGTAAGACGGTAATTCAAGGAGTGTAATCCAAGGCATTCAATAGTAAGGTTCATACTAGGTCCAAGGTGATTGACAAAGGTAAAATGGGGATATTCAATGATTGAGCCCTATAGGATTTCAATAGGGAACCTACTAGTCAATGATGGATCCAATGAGTGTATCTGATGTATCATGTAATAATGTAAAGGACACTATGGTAGTATACTAGGAATCTGAGAAATAGATAAGAACCAGAGTCATGGGGGGTATCAACCTATGATAACGACATCCTTTAATTGTAATGGGGTTTCTAAGACCCATAGTATCATTCTCTCAGAATCCAAGGTGAGATGGAGTCAGTCCATTTATATATGATATTTTAATAATTTAATAATTCATTTGGTTCATGTATTGTCTTCCATTAGTGTGGATAGGCCATGTAGCCTTTAAACCTTTTAATCAAGTATTCATTAACCACTAAGTAATACTCAATTATTGAAGTTCCCTCAGCTACCATCAATTAATGTTGAAAGGGGTGCTACATACATGTAACCTTATTCAACATTATTTTTCTAAGGCCTAGTTATATACTTACTATACATTCCATTTCATAATTTTATTTAATAATAAATTGATGCACATAACAAATATGGGTCAATGTAGATGCGGAAAAATGCTCAAGGGCTGAAGGATATTTTTCTGCGATCATGCGATACCATATTTTGTCCCAGTGATCCATTCTGTGGGATCCCAGAGGGACCGCACAAAAAGAATTTGGAGTTGCATGAAAAATTTCTATCATGTGGAAAATAGTAGGATCCATGAATGTTTCTGGTGTAGGTGTGGATATTTTTTGCGCCCCGACCACAAGAGCAGCAATTTGAATGCCCCGACTGTGGGAGCATCAATTTGAGTGCAGCTGGCCCGCGGGGTTGAATTGGCGCACTTCTGACATCGGTAGGCAAAATTTCACATGGGCTCGTGTTCCACATAGAGACACGACTCCGAGAACCTATAAATGGAAGGTTTCCACTTCGTCTTCTAGGGGGGTAATCTAAACAACCTCTCTGGTGCGAAATTCCCCTCACGTGCGTGCAAATGATGGCTTTTCAGTTACAGTGTTTTTCGCAACAGGTCGCTCGGGGGTCCGCTATTGTGAAAGATTACTCGGGCTTAATCATCATCCAAACCCTATCATGTCTTGTCCCCCATGCACAATTACTATCAATTGCACACAATCCATTCTCTAGCATACAATTCCTTCCAATTTTGCATGTTCCATTCTGCTGCATGAAATTCCTTCAAATTGCGTGCAATCCTTTCTCCTGTGCACAATTCCTTCCAATTTCACAGCATAATTTCGACATCAGCCCAGTCTTTTCCATGAAGGTTCCCCAATTTTGTGCCACCCCAGCCTTTTTAGTGCACACAGGCAGATTAATATCCCCATGTCCTTTTTCACTCATGCGGCCCCATTGCGCTCTGACCCCGCCGTATTTCGCACAACTGTTCCTTTTCCGCGCAAGAATCCTTCTTTGTGCACCCAAGATGTCTCTCTTCTGAGAATCATTTATAGCCACTTATCATTCCCAAAACAACTTTTCCGTTCAATCTTTTCGTGTACAACCCTCTAGGCTCATAAAAAGTAAATTCAATATCCATTGGGCGATACTTCTCGTTGAATTGCTTTGCCTCATGATTTTTTACAAAGGCACGCTAACACCAATTGCTTTTTCTCATATCCACTCTAATGTGGACCCCCATTGGGATAACCTCAAAACACTCCTCAACCATGGAATTTCCTTTCCTTTATCTTCACTATGGTTCGTAGGGCACAAGTTATGCATGTACTATGGGTGAGGAGTTAAACCACCTAGTTCGAGCCAATGGACGTTAAACTACCATGAACCCTCATCCTCAGCACAAGATGCTAAACTGTGACACACCCCACATGTCATACATGGGGTTTACCCCACCTTGGACATTCTGCATGCCCACTGGTCTCCATGAGAGTGAGATCATTCCTTACATTTAATGATATCCTCTTGGTCGGAGCATCACCTCTCCATGAGGAAAGGGCAGTTTCCTTGGTGTAACCCCTCTATCCTTCCTTTCAGGAGGCACCATCCCTACTCCTCCTATCTTCATGGGTTACAAGTCCATCTCCCACAAGGATTTGTCACCAATTGGGTCTCCACCCCGGTGCAAGTCCCAATCTCCAACCTTGGGTTGTGAACCACGCATAAGCCCCTATTTCCACTTTGGGATGATAACTACGTGTAATCCCCACTCCACATCCCACGGACGCACCATTTGTGTTGTGATCATTAGTGCTTTGTTGTCTATTGTTTCTCACACTGAGCATGGATCACATGTTCTTAGATTAATCATCGACCATGACATCCTCTTTGGGCTGCCTATAGTGTAAGACCAACACCAACCTGAACAATGTGGTCTATGATCCCTACCATGGTAAGGTACGTTGGCATCCTCTATGATGTTCAATCCCAAAACCCGGTCATTCCGACCCCCTTCACATCGGTTCACCTTAACCATCCGGTACTATGAAGTCGTTAATCCTTTCCAAGCCAAGGTACATAGGAATCCTCCCTTAGGTTCAAGCCCAACAACCGGTCATTCCAACCACCATCATGTCGGTTCACCATCACCATCTTGAACTATGCGGTCTTTGATCCTTTCCAAGGCAAGGTACGTAGGATGACTCTCTGAGGTTAAAACCCAACACCTAGTAGTTCTGACCCCCTTCACATCGGTTCACCTTCAACATCCTGAACTATAAGGTCTTTGATCCTGGACAATTCAAGGTATGTAGGAATCCTCTATGAGGTTCAATCCCAACAACTGGTTGTTCTGACCCCCTTCACATCAGTTCACCATCACCAAACTGAACTATATGTTCTATGATCCTTTGTAATTCCCTGACCCCAGTTACCCAGAGTTGGTGCATGATTACATAACATTGGCCTGATCATAAGAAAGATCAAATCTCAAAAGACCGATTAGTTTAGTAGCCTTGGAAACAAAAGATATATTCATAAAGTTTTACATTACATCATAAAAATGAAAACTACAACAACATAGTCTCCATAGTCCAAACTCTTATCCCCTCATACTATCCCTGCAGGTCATTCATAATTTACTTCTTGAAATCCTAGAAAAAATAAAACATAGAAAAGGGGTGAGCTCAAATGCCCAGTAAGGATAACAATATAGTAAAAACTTTCAAAAATAATAATAAACATTTAAGGCAATTAATAACTAAACAAAAGCCTTTTAAACTTGAACTTCAACATAATATGGCAAAAATAAAATGAAATAATTCCATTTACTTATTCAATGGATATTCTACTAATCGAATAATCACATGAAATATCAATAACCACTTTCATAATGATGGAATGAATAATGCCAGACTATCATAACCACATATCCAAGTCCTCGTGCCAAGACTACAAATAAGATTTAGTCAAGGCCTTGTGCCAAGACACTAGTTTGTTTCAAGAGACCTACCGATGCAATTTTTTTAGAAGACAATTACGTTTAAAATTGCTATAATATACTGCAATGTTTTTCTGAAAATATTATGCAAGCTTCTGAAAACAAAATAACTAATCATGAGACTGCTCAACTAATTACAAGCCATGATGGGTCCATGTCCAATCCCTTCCTGTCTACCACACTCGAGAGTCAGGTTTTTTGAAAACATTTTTAAGCTTGCGTTAAATATGTATACATTTGCACTGGATTTTCATATATTTGATAGAAATATATATTTTTTGAAATCATTGAAAAGTCACACATTTATAAAGGAATTAATTTAAAATATATTTTTGAATCAAAGTGTACCATACCACTTTGAAACTTTTGAAAGGAAATATCATTTAAAAAACATTCATGTCTATATAAATAAATCCTTAAAAACACTTTTGAAGACATGGACATTAATGAGAATAATTTAAAAGAATAAATATTTAAAACATTTGAAATTATTTTTTAGTAAAAACTACCTTAAAATAATCCAATTGAAAACTCTTTCATAAAACAAGGACATGGATAATAAATATGTCCCAGTAGATACTTATGTAAAAACAACCTGGGATAATAAAGAGATTGTGAAATTAACCCTTACCAATTTGGTAACATAAAAAACATACACCCCATGAAAGAGGTATCATACAATGAATATGTAAATACACATAAATTAAAGTGTATTACACAAATAATACAATTATGGGCAGTACATACACCACACAAAAGTTAATAGTTGCAATATGACATGAATCTCACAGAAATACGGAGTGAGATGAAAAAACCCTTACCTAGTACTTTTCCTTGGTTGGGGTAGGTTAACCTCCTGTATAATGGTGAAATAATTTTTATTAAATTATACAAGAATCATATACATTAATATGATATCATATATTATCTTTTAATATTTATTTGTTAATAATATCTTAGTATTATCGTTGTTTCGGGTGTTAACTTACTCGTTTTCTTTTATATGTTTTGTTACGATAGCCAAGTTTGTCAGGGATAGGATTTATCTTAGTCATATCAAGAATGATATAAAGTCCTTATATACTATTATTAATAATCAAATGAGAGTTATACTTGAATGGATACGATGGAGAATGAATCTCATCGCCTTTGTGGAGACGGTAGTTCGTACGTACGCACAAGTGACAATATCATTCTTTTGATATTAAAATAATATATAATTGGATGGTAAATAATATATAAAGAATAATTATCATGTTATATTTATTATTTAACTTAATTACACATCTTTATTATACCCATCCAAATAATAATTTATTGAATAACAATTACACCACGACGTGTAGATGGTAAGCCATACGTACACACGTATGGTGACATGTTATTCCAAGGATGGATAGAATACTGAATATGGTTGTACCATATTTATAATACCATCACAGTATATATTAGATACTGGAGTTATTATTTAAAATGGGAAATAAAGAAGAAGTTGAAGAAGAAAGGAACTTGAAAGAGGGTGGTGAAAACATTACCTCTTCTTCGGGTTCTTCCTTTTTATTTGATAAAAAGGGCTCCAAAGGTTGGCTTTATGACTAAAGTAATTACTCTAGGATGAAGTGAGGGAATTTTAGAGAGTATTTCTGTAGAATTTTTCCAATAGAAATGGATTTGAAGGTGATAATTAATGAGAAGGACGAGTTCCCTTTTATAAGAGGGGTGAGGGGAACCTTTCGAAAAGCTAGAAATATTATTTTATAATAAATTAATATTCGGTTTATAATGGCTCCAAAGTGAATTCATTATAGGTTAAGGTGGGGATGGGTCTAAAACCACTCAACCAATAGAATATAGACAGGTTTTGGTCATTATATTAACCATATATTTTAGTTTTAACTCTTAGTTAATTAGTTTGACACTTAACATGTCACATTGTATTTTTATATTATATAGTTAATAAACTTACTATATACCTCCAAGAGACCCCCAAGTGGTCAATTAATGATAAAAATATCATTATATATTTTTCTCGGCCAAGACTTTGATTTTTAAGAATTTAATATCAATTAATAATATAATATATGTTATAAAAACTCTTTTATGTCAATTTTGACACAATTTGGAAAATTTATTTTTCTGAAACTCATAACAGAATGATTACTTCAAAAAAAGTTAATTAAATCATTTATAACATGTCATATTAACCTAGTAAATTAGTGTAATTCATAAAAAGTCTCAAATTATATTTATTTGTGTATTTATAATATCAATTATTGTAATTTTTCACTATTATGGTAATTAATGCATCATCATTGTTTCATAAATAAATTAAATTATTTAATGTTTAAAAATTATAAATAAAATATCATTATGTAGGAAATATTTTTATCTTTATAATGAATAATTATAATCGAATTTATCTTATGTGTTAACCTATATTAAAAATGTTAAAGTAAATAAACTTTGATTTTAACTCTTTTAACTCTTCTTTGAATTAAATAATAATAAATGTCCTAATATATCCAAGTGGACCTAAATGATAATATTTTATTCCTAAGGTTGTTTTGGGTAGAGATACACTTGTCCAATAGAATTAGGACATGTGTTAGGATAATATTAATATCATTTTTACACTTAATTACCCTATTTACTTTTAACCGAGGTAAATAAAAGTAAAAAGTTACTACTAACGAAAAATTATTTTCATCTCATTGAACCACATTTTACTCCTTGATATAAACCATGTCTCTCCGATTTTAGAAATTTCACTCACAGAAGCGGTAAAATTATTTTTTATGAAAAATTCAGTTTTTTTAACTACCACTTAGTGGTTTTACTATTCATCAAAAAGTGAAGTTTTTCAGAAAAATAACAAAAATTCACCCTAGGCTAATTTTGATATTCTGAATCCAAAAATGAAGTCCATTTTGAAAAATAAAATTTATGAATTTCAAAAAGTGGGTATTACTATTCATAACGGCTAGTTTGATTGGTTGGGGTGTATTGGAACTCGATGTTGCGTACAACACACGCTATTGCATTATTCAAAGAGAAGCGTACCATAGAAGCTTGGTGTGTTACATTCTCCCCTCCTTCAAATAATTTCATCCTCGAAATTTCTAGAATACTACCGCATTAAAAGACTCGGGTGGTTCTTCATCATAAGTTCCTCGGGTTCTCACGTTGCCTCTTCCATCTTATGGTTTCTCCACAAGACTTTTACCAAACAAGTCGTCCTGTTTCTCAGTACTTGTTCTCTCATGTTAAGAATCTTGACGGGCTCTTCGCAATAAGACAGATTTGGTTCCAGTTCTAATTCCTCATAGGTGATTACATGCATTGGGTTAGGCATGTATTTACTCATCAGTGATATGTGGAACACATCGTGAACTTTGGAGAGATTTGGCGGCATTGTCGAACGGTAAGCTACAACCCCAATTCGTTCTAGAATTTCAAAAGGTCCGATGTATCTGGGACTCAATTTACCTTTCTTACCAAAACATATGACTCCCTTCAATCGAGATACCTTCAGGAAAACATGATAACTGACTTGAAATTCCAAATCCTTGCTCCGATTATCGGCATAGCTCTTCTGCCTACTTTGAGCTGCTTTGATATGGTTTTGGATTACCTTCACCTTTTCCATCATTTCCTCTACCAGTTCTTGGCCTAAAAGTTTTCTTTCACCAACGTCATCCAAACAGGTTGGTGTGCGACATCTCTTTCCATATAATGGTTCATATGGTGCCATCTAAATACTCGAATGGAAGCTATTGTTATAGGAAAATTATACCAGAGGTAAATATTGATTCCACATACCCTGGAAGTCAAGTGAGCAGGATCTCAACATGTCTTCTAAGGTTTTAATAATTCGTTCTGATTGTCCATCTATTTGAGGGTGGTAGGCAGTGCTCAAATGTAGTTCTATATCCATGGCTTTCTGAAGACTTTTTCAGAATCTTGAAGTAAAACGGGGATCACGATCAGAAACAATCGATAGAGATACTCCATGAAGTCTCACAACTTCATCAATATATAGTCTTGCTAGACGTTCCAGTGGTAGATCTTCTCTTATATCAAGAAAATGTGTGGAAATGGTAAGATGATCAACTATAACCCATATTTCATTGTTCCTTCTAGGAGTATTTGGTAGTCTCATGACAATGTCCATCGTGATATTATCACATTTCCACTCAGGTATGGGAAGAGGTTGCAATACTCCACCAGGCTGTTACATTCCAGCTTTCACTTGCTGACAAACCATACATGTTGACACAAAATCGGCAATCTCCATTTTCATGTTGTCCCACCAAAAATGTTCCTTCAAATCTCTATACATTTTGGTGCTCCTAGGGTGTATAGAGAAATTGGAACTATGACCATCATCCAACAATTCCCTTTTTAGATCAGGTATATCAGGACCAAAAAGTCTTTTCCCGAATTTCAAAATTCCACCTTCATACATAAAGACTCTCAATCTCCCATCATTCATAGCTTTAATCTTCTTTTGAAATTCTTCATCATCAGTCTGAGAACTCTTAATCCTTTCTAGTAAAGATGGTTTGGAAACCATTTGAAAAAGAATTGATGTTTCACCTTCCCTGGTTATTCCCATGTCCATCATCCCTAGATCCATGAAAATTGGATCCCTTTCAATTATCATATTGTTAAAAAGTCCATGGTCTTTTCTACTCAAAGAATCTTCCACCTTTTTTACTTTCCCCAGGTGGTAGTTTATTGTACAATCAGAATCCTTGAGTAATTCAAGCCATCTCCTTTGCCTCAGGTTGAGTTCTTTTTGTGAGAAAATATACTTCAAACTCTTGTGATCAGTATAAATCTCACATTTTTCACCATAGAGGTAGTGACTCCATATCTTCAAAGAAACGATCACAACTTCTAACTTGAGATCATGAGTTGGATAGTTTTTTTCATGAATTTTCAACTGTCATGATGCATAGGAAATAACCCTATCATTCTGCATAAGGACACAACAATGTCCTTTCTTCGATGCATCACTATAAATAACGAACCCATCATTCCCCGATGATAAAGTCAATATAGAAGCATTGACTAATCTTCTATTCAGTTCTTTAAAACATTCTTCACAATCTTTTGTACAGACAAATTTAACCCATTTACGTGTGAGCTTCGTTAATGGGTTAGCCAATCGGGAAAAATTCTGGACGAAACATCGATAATAACCCGCCAAACCAATAAAACTGCATACCTCAGTTATACTCGTAGGTGCTGGACATTCTTGGATTGCCTTGGTCTTATAAGGATCAACAAAGATTCCATCATTAGAGACAATATGTCCAAGAAAAGAAATCTCCTGAATCCAGAATTCACACTTGCTAAACTTCCCATATAATTCATGTCTTCTCAGAGTATTCAGGATAATGCGCAAGTGATTTTCATGATATTCATAGATTTTGGAGTATACCATGATATCATCAATAAATACAACTACAAAGTCATAAAGATATTCCTTGAAAACACTGTTCATTAGATCTATAAAAGCAGAGGGTGAATTAGTTAATCCAAAAGGCATTATTGTAAAATCGTAATGCCCGTACCTTGTTTGAAATGCTGTCTTCAGAATGTCTTCCTTCTTCACACACAACTGATGGTATCCAGATCAAAGGTCAATCTTTAACAAGTATTAAGCTCCATGCAGTTGGTCAAATAAATCATTAATGAGAGGTAGGAGATACTTGTTCTTTATTATTATAGCATTGTTCTCCCTGTAGTCAATACATAACCTCATAGATCCATCTTTCTTTTTAACAAAAAGAATAGGGGATCCCCATGAAGAAACAATAGGGTGAATAAATCCCTTATTACTCAATTACTCTAGTTTTTCTTTAGTTCAACTAATTCTATAGTGGCCATTCTATAAGGGGTCTTTGATATAGGCCTTGATCCAGGAATTAAATCAATGGAAAACTCAACTTCTCGTTCTGGAGGATGTCCAGGTAAATCTTTCGGAACACATCTACATATTCTTTAACAACAGGTAAATCCTCTATTTGAACATTCCATTACTCACCCATAGTCATTTCATTCTCATCCTCCCCAATAATTGAATTTAGTTGAGCTACTGTGGGTGGATCTATATAAGAATTTGGTAGCGACGATTCTGCTCTAAAGATAAGGTGTTCCTTATCATCATCATCAAGAATCGTAACCTACTTCTTCTTATAATAAATCTTCACATCATGGTCCAAAAGCCAATCCATACCAAGGATTATATCAAACTCAATCATAGGTATGACAATGAGATCAGCGGATGAAGAACATTTATGTGCTCTAATAGGGACTGATTCACAAAACATTGTTGCAATGATACTTCCCTTAGGAGTTTTAACTCACAACTCCCGTGTTAAATCAAATTGGGAATATCTAATTTTCTTAGAAAACTGGGAAGATATGAGACAATGCAATGATCCATAATCAAATAATGCATTTTCTAAACGTGAGGAAACCATTAAATTACCTGCCACCACGTCTTTCGGAGCTTCTACCTTAGCAGTAGTGATAGAATAAGCTTGGCCTTGATCCCTTGGCCTTTTCTAAGGTAAGTTCCCCTAACGCTTATGACATTAATTTGCATAACGTCCCATCTCCCTGAAATTGTAGCATTGGACATCGGTAGATTCCATCTTCCCCTTGCAATCACGAGCTTGGTGGCCTTTTTCACCACACTTGTAACAAACTTCCGTTCCTTTTAAGCAAGTATCAGTGTGTTTCTTCCAAAATTTACTGTAGGATGGATATTCAACTTTTCCCTTCTTCCCTTTATTTCCATTCCCAGATTGATCAGTAGATCTCTTCTTCTATTGCTATGCTTTAATGTCATATGACTTAGATAATTATTTCTCTGTCTTGATAGCACATGAGACAATGTCTTCGTATGACGAGAAGGATTGTGAGGATAATGCTCCACAGAGAAATGGATTTAACCCATCAAAGAAATGATCAATATTAATTCTTGGGTTACATATATAATCTCCAGCATACCTTGCTAACCTTGTAAAGTTAGCCTCATACTTTACGACATTCCAATCCTCCTTTTGTCTCAGACTCAGAAATTGTCTTTCCATATCTGCTCGATGGTCACAAGGAATGTTTTTTCTAAAAACATATCTTTGAACTCCCTCCATTCCATATTTGATACTTCATCATCTTCCTTCTTGTTTTGAATCAATGACCACCATTGATCAGCATCTCTAGTGAGGCCGTAAACTTCTATGATAACTTTTTCCTTTTCACTACTCCCCAAAGCCTGGAATATTTTCTCTAGGGAATTTATCCATTTCCCAGCTACTAAGGGATTAGTACTACCATTGAACGTTGGTGGTTGATGCCTCATGAAGTGATCTAACATGGATCCTCCACACTGCAGATCAGGGTGCTCCATACGGGTAAGGTTATTATTCATAACCTGAGTGAGTTGTCCCAGTATGGTAATTTGCTGATCGACACCAGTTGCATCACCAGCTCCACTATAATTATATTGAGCAGGAGGGAAATCCCTACATGGAGTGTGTTCATTGATATAGTTTCCATTTCTTCCACTAGGCACCATTTCTGAACAATGGCATAAACTAGATCAGTTTAAGAATCAAAATACATAATTCCATACTTATAAAACACTTAACATAAATTGAACTATTTATGGATATAATCCATAGTCATAAAAATGTTTCCTTTAAGGAAGTATATACTCATAAACCCTTCAAAATTATTTGTAATGAAAATGAGAGTTATCCTAATCATATCCCCCAGGAGTGTCGTAACCAAGAGTGCAGCAAGGCCCGTTGTGGTGCACCAGTTCCCGTTCGAGTCGAGCTCAAAACGGTGTTTTCAAGTTTTACCCCTAGGTACATATGTGCTAGAGCTGCCTTTACCTGCTCGTATCCAAACAGGGATGTATTGCTCGAAAAACTCACAAAATCTCTACAATACTAAAATTCTTGGAAGTTCATCTATACTAATACTCAAAGTCCATATTAAATCTATGTGATCTAATTAGAGTTTATCTAAATCTAGCTTCCAAGGTTTGTACTAAACTTCCTCTGATACCAAATTTAATGCCCCATCCCCAGTTACCCAGAGTTGGTGCATTATTACGTAACATTGGAATGATCACCAGAAAGATCAAATCTTGAAAGACCGATTAGTTTAGTAGCCTTGGAAACACTAGATATATTCATAAATTTTTACATTACATCATAAAAATTATAACTACAACAACATAGTCTCGATAGTCCACACTCTTATCCCCTCATACTATACCTGCAAGTCATTCATAATTTACTTCTTCACATCCTGGGAAAAATAAAACATAGAAAAGGGGTGAGCTCAAATGCCCAGTAAGGATAACAATATTTTGGAAACATTCATGAATAAGAATAAACATTTAAGGCAATGTATAACTAAAAAGAAAGCCTTTTAAACTTGAACTTCAAAATAGTATGGCAAAAATAAAACGAAACAATGCCATTTACTTATTCACATGTATATTCTACTAATCAAATAATCACATGAAATATCTATAACCACTTTAATAATGATGGAATGCATAATGTCAGACTATCTTAAAAACACAGCCAAGGCCTCGTGCCAAGACTACAAATAAGATTTGGTCAAGGCCTTGTGTCAAGACACTAGTTTGTCTCATGAGACCTACCGATTCAATTTTTTTGAAGATACTTATGTTTAAAATTGATCAAATATACTCCAGTGTTTTTCTGGAAACATTATACAAGCTTCTGAAAACAAAATAACTAATTCTGAGACTGCTCGACTAATTACAGGACATGATTGGTGCATTCCCAATCCCTTCCTGTCTACCACACTCGAGAGTTAGGTTTTCTGAAAACATTTTTAAGCTTGCTTTAAATATGTATACATTTTCACTGTATTTTAATATATTTGATAGAAATATCTCTTTTTTGAAATCATTGAAAAGTCACACATTTATAAAGGAAGTAATTTAAAAGATATTTTTTAATCAAAGTGTACCATACCACTTTGAAACTTTTGAAAGGAAATAACATTTCAAAAACATTCAGGTCCATATAAATAAATCCTTAAAAACCTTTTTGAAGACATGGAAATTAATGAGAAAGATTTAGAAGAATAAATATTTAAAACATTTGAAATGATGTTTTATTAAAAACTCCCTTATAAATCCCTTTGAAAACTCTTTCATAAAACATGGACATGGATAGTAAATATGTCCCAGTAGATACTTACGTAAAAACAACCTCAGATAATAAAGAGATTGTGAAATAAACCCTTACCAATTTGGTAACATACAAAAAATACACCCCATGAAAGAGTTATCATACAATAAATATGTAAATACACATAAATTAAAGTTTATTGCCCAAATAATACAATAATGGGCAGTACATACAACACAAAAAAGGTAATAGTGGCAATACGACATGAATCTCACGTAAATAAGGAGTGACATGAAAAACAGCTTACATTGTACTTTTCCTTGGTTGGGGTAGGTTAAAATCCTGTATAATGGTTATATAATTGTTATTAAATTATACAAGAATCATATAGATTAATATTATATCATATATGATCTTTTAACATTGATTTGTTAATAATATCTTAGTATTATCGTTGTTTCAGGTGTTAACTTACTCGTTTTCTTTTATATGTTTTGTTACGTAAGCTGTGTTCGTCATGGATATGTTGTATCATATTCATATCCAGAATGATATAAAGTCCTTAGATACTATTATTAATCATCAAATGAGAATTATACTTGAATGGATATGATGGAGAATGAATCTCATCGCGTTCGTGGAGACGGTAGTCCGTACGTACGCACGAGCGACTATATCATTTTTTTGATATTAAAATAATATATAATTGGATGGTATATCATATATACAGAATCATTATCATGTTATATTTATTATTTACATGAATTACACATCATTATTATACCCATCAAAATAATAATTTATTGAATAATAATTACACCACGACGTGGAGATGGTAAGCCGTACGTACGCACATATGGTGACATGTTATTCAAAGGATTGATAGAATAATGAATATGGTTGTACCATATTTATAATAACATAATATTATATATATGATACTGGAGTTATTATTTTAGAATGTGAAAGAATGAAGAAGTTGAAGAAGAAAGGAACTTGAAAGAGGGTGGTGAAAACATTACCTCTTCTTCGGGTTCTTCCTTTTGAATTGATCAAAATGGTTCCATAGGTTGGATTTCTGACTAAAGGAAGGCCTCTAAGATGAATTTAGAGAAGTCGATAGAGTATTTTGGTAGAGTTTGGACGAGACAAATGGCTTTTAAAGTGTGAATTAATTTGAAGGGGTAGTGCCCTTTTATAAGAGGGGTGAGGGGCACCTTTGGAAATGCTAGAAATATTATTTTATAATAAATTCATATTCGGTTTCTAATGGCTCAAAAGTATATTATTTAAAGTTTAAGGTGGGGATGGGTCAAAAAAACTCAACCAATAGAATTTAGACAGGTTTGGGTCAGTATATTAACCTTATCTTTTAGTTTTAACTCTTAATTAATTAGTTTGACACTTACCATGTCACTTAGTATTTTTATATTATATAGCTAATAAACTTACTATATACCTTCTAGAGACCTCCAAGTGGTCCATTAATGATACACCTATCATGATATAAGTCTCTTGGCTGAACCTTAGATTTTTAGGAATTGAATATCAATTAGTAATATAATATTTTTTTAAAAACTCTTTTATGTCAATTTTGACACTATTTGGAAAATTGATTTTTGTGAAAATCATAACAAAATTTTTACTTCGAAAAAATTTAATTAAATAATTCCTAACATGTCATATTAACCTCAAAAATTAGTTTAATCCATAAAAAGTCTCAAATTATATTTATTTGGGTATTTTTAATATCAATTATTTTAATTTTTCACTATTATGGTAATTACTGCATCATCATTGTGTCATAAATAAATTAAATTATTTAACGTCTAAAAATTATAAATAAAATATCATTATGTAGGAAATAATTTTAGATTTATAATGAATATTTCTAATCGAATTTATCTTACGTGTAACCCTATATTAAAAATGTTTTAGTAAATAAACTTTGATTTTAACTCTTTTAACTCTTCTTTGAATTAAATAATAATAAATGTCCTAATCTAATCCAAGTGGACATAAATGATAATATTTTATTCCTAAGGTTGTTTTTGGTCGAGATACACTTCTCAAATAGAATTAGGACATGTTTTAGGGTAATATTAATATCATTTTTACCCTTAATTTCCCTATTTACTTTAAACAGTGGTAAATAAAAGTAAAAAGTTACTATTCAACATAAAATTATTTTCATCTCATTGAACCACATTTTACTCCTTGATATTAACTGTGTCTCTCGGATTTTTAAAATTCCACTCACAGAAGCGGTAGAACTGTGTTTTATGAAAAATTCCATTATTTAACTACCACTTATTGGTTTCACTATTCATAAAAAATGATGTTTTTCTAAAAAATACAAAAAATTCACCATAGGATAATTTGGATATTCCGAATCCAAAAATGAAGTCCATTTTGAAAAATAAAATTTATAAATTTAAAAAAGTGGGTATTACTATTCATAATGGCTAGTTTGATTGGTTGTGGTGTGTTAGAACTCGATGTTGCGTATAACACATGCTATTGCATTATTCAAAGAGAAGCGTACCGTAGAAGCTTGGGGTGTTACATCCTTGGTAAAGCAAGGTACATGGGAAGACTCCTTGAGGATCAAGCCCAACAACCATTGGTTATGACCATCTTCATATTGGTTATTCCCCATCCATCATGACGTTAAATTGTGGACCTCAATCAGCGGTAAGCCATTATCAACCATATCCACCAGTAAGCCGTTATGAACCCATTCAACAGTAAGTTTTTGTGACCCCATCTAGTGGTAGTCCGTTGTGACCCCATTCAGTGGTAAGCCATTGTCAACCCCATTTAATGGTATGTCATTTACACCCTATCCATCGGTAAGTCGTTGTGACCCCAGCCAGTGGTATGCCCTTGAAACCCCCAATAGGTGGAAAGCGGTCATTAGATGCACTATGTAGACATTGATTCCTTACCACGGGTATATATAGAAATCCTCTTTTAGATTCAAACCCAATATCACCGTCGTCCTCACGACGACCCCATCTCATTCTCCATCCGCTTCATGGATCTTTCCATCACCTATCTTGATTCTTACCCTGGCTTCCACATCTCGGTGGGATCATGGAACCCCATTCCCCATTCCATTTAACAGCAATCGGGAATCCAACCACACATTGGTCCAATCACTGGTGTTTCCTCCATGGGTTGCACCCATCTGATCCACTCTACTCAGTGTACTGATCAGTCAGATCTGTCTCCGATGGATATTAAACTAGCAGAATACCTTGTGTTAAACATGAGAAGCTAAGAAAAACCTCAAAGACATCCCTATGGCATATAATTCCTTGCATTAAACGTGGGATGGCTCAGGGTTTCACACCCATGAGAAGCCCTATAATAAAGGACAAAAGAACGAAACATCAGTGTCCCAGCGCCGAGACATGCTATTAATGCCCAACATGACTACTCCCATGACTAAAGGTTGCTTTCCGGACCGGACCCCTTGGAATGTCCCGACAGAAGCAGTGTAATTAACTAGTGTCCATGATGATATGGCACAAGGAAGTGTTTCAAAAACAACATCTTAAATCTATAACGGAGACCCGAACTAGGTGAAGAGTTTTGAGGGGGAATCCACGGAAGGAAGAACCGAAATCCCATCATCTCATTTCGATCAAGGAGCAAACATCCCTGAACAAGTGAATAATGTCGCACACCTTTGGAAAGTGGGAGTGCGGGGCAACAACTCAACATCCTCCTCAAACAGATGCGTGTGCACCAGTGAAAGATTTAGAAAAAGAAATTGTGAACCCGACGTGAATTTATTCTCTTCAATATGGAGATTAGTAGTGATCGAGGCATCAATGGATTGATGTGTCACTAGATCCAGTTATCCGGCACTGTGTCCCACCATGCAAATAGCGTGCTTGAAATAAAACTCACCAGATAATGGGGCAGTAGAATGTTGGACGTCCTGATCTGTGACGTTGTCAGTGTGGACCCCTCTTACCGGTCATGGAAGATGGGATGGTGTTGGGGCATTGGTAGTTGATTTTTTTCGTTGAGCACTGATGAGCTAATCTACCTTCTTTCAAGAATAAAGTTTTTTCACCAGGGGCGTGATCACAGCCTGCCCACCAATGCAGGGTAAGGGGCCGCGCTAGCACAACAGTCCCACATGGCTCCACCGCTTCCACAACGGCCTCTACACCCATGTTCATGGGGCGTCCATGCTGGATCTCCCCATCCGAGGTAATTCAGTGGAGGGTTATCAACGATTGTGTGCACTGTTACGAGGAGGAGGGGTCCTCCCTACATGGGATATGGCCCGCTTGGATTTGGAGGTGTTCGTGACTCATCATCAATGCTGCCTCGAGGGCCGCGCAGGGAGCCGCTGCTTCCCACACCGACATATAACTGTTTCAGGAGTCTCTCCCCAGATCGCTTCATCGACAACCTACCCTATGCCAACGAGGTAGGTGATGGCTGGGCCAGCCCGATCATAGTCCCATTATAAGGGCTCCTAGTGAGGGATACCACTCTACCCCTTCAGCACCGCTACCTGATCATAATGGATGAAGAGCAGGTAAGCCACGTGATTATGCCACCGGCTCTCGTCTGTCCGACTCGATGCTAGCATCGGTCGCAAGCTGAAGAGGACGACCGCCATGGGGCGTCGATGTCTTCAGCTACTGTGGCTTGAGACACTGCTGACACGTACTACCAGTTCCTTGTATATGCTGAGCAGTGTCATTTATATTCCTGACCATGATCAAGGCCCCAACAGTCACACAGGAAGGTTGGGTCGACTTTCTTGGTCGCTGGCATAGGCAGTGGTCATCGTGGGCCAACCCGCAACAATTCCACCTTGTACGGAGGTCCTCCCCATCCCACTATAATAGAGAACAGAGGCCTTCCCATCTCCCAGGGTTGGAATAATGGCCTGAACTATGCCACCTTCAATCCAAATGAGGGTCCTCCCCGTAGTAGTGAAGCTCAACACATAATTCTCTCACATGCCCATTACACCAGGTATGGAGTCATTCCTCCTACCACCAACTACCGGTGTGAGGATGCCGCACATATGGTCTCTCTTCAATGTGGGGATCCTCCCTATATCTACTAAGAATATAGCGAAGGTCCTCCTCGTAAAATCAACCAGAGGGGTGACGACCATCCTCACTGAACCCGTACCCAACACTGAGGTCCTTCCTGTGTTCAGCTTAGCTAGTACGAGGACCCTCCTTAAACTGAGGTTACTATAGGAAACCATCATAGAGGGCATCCCCACACACTTTCCATTTCCAATGAAAGACTTTCCTTCATCAGCACCATTTCTAGTGGAGGCCTTTCCCACTTCAGTGCTTCTCAGGGAGGCCCTCCACATTTCCCCTTTGACATTTGTCTTGGTGCCCCCATGCACCCCGACTTTCTAATGTGGAAACCCTCTCTACCCCTACACCTGTGCAACTGAAGGACCTCATGTCATCAATCTACCCTGTACGGAAGAGCCACCCATGGAACGGAAGGTGGTTCTTCACCACAATAAGAAGAATTCTGGTAAGGTCTGGATAAATATCAAACCAGTCCGCTTCTCAGATTCTAAAACAGAGTACGAATCAGCACGTGAGTCCTCCACTCGCTCATCGGAGTCAAGGGCTAGGGAAAGAACAAGGCACGTCTTCCCAGTACTCTCAGAATTCAAGGTCCATCGGATTCCTACCTCCCTCCACATGTATATCCAAGATGATGGAGATTTGGAAACCCCACATGTTACATTTGTGCAATCACCATCGTCTACACCAAATCGCTCTATACCTTGAAAGGAGATCACAAAGATCTATTCAGGGGACAATGGAAGGTGATCAACAACACAACCTATCTACTGTGGCCCTAGAACCTATGATAGGAACTGTATCCATCATCATGTCTTTTCATGAAATAGTGGCCAGGTCGCTACACTCTTTGGATGATAGCTCGAGATTCACCAGCTAGTTTGCATGTTCATCGTACACTCCACCGACCAGCCTTTCACCCCAGCAGTCCACCTCAGTACTGCTGATAATTCCTCAGACACCCCCAGTTGATGAAGGGGGAAATCAAAGGCCAAAACCTAAATCTGAGTCAAGAAGCTAATGGAGCATCATTGCAGCAGACCACTACCCCGATATGTAATGGCCCGTGGCAGCGCCAAATTTCTACGTACCAGAAGCCCTCTCTCCAGAGGAAGTTGATTGTTTCCACCAAACCCTCTGGGCAACACTCTTTCTTGATCATTTTCATAGAGTGGTTTATCCTAGGATCCAAGATCATTTCGATGACATTTGCGAGCAATATCGTCTAGTTTATTTGGCAGCACTCCATGTGGCCCAGCGCCCCAAGTTACCATAGTAATGCATTCATTGTTTCGATGTACTCCACAAGACTATCAAGGAGGATTCCCACCATATGAAAATCCATGGATAGGGGAAGTATGTTTCCCTCCTCTTCAGTCTTATCCAATGATAGTCTGACTCGCTAGGCGGTATTGTGGACATGCCACCCAGAAGGGTCACAATAAATATAGCCGACAATGTGGACGAGGAAAACGAGCTGGAGCTTCTTGATGGGGATTGACCCCCTTAGGGGGTCCCACCACTACTGGATCCATCAGTAAGAGTTACTCATCAGCTGAGGAATCATTTGGGGCTCCTTTCTCCCACCGAGGCATTGGACCTTGGCCAAAAACACGGTAAGTCTAAAGAGCACCTCAGAGCTGCCAAACATTATGACTCATCCGACTCTGTGCAAAAGATGTAATAGGATCCTAAGAAGGACACATTGCACCAACAACTTGATGAACAGAAGAAGTTGGTCGATTACCTCCTCACTAAATGCATTGCAGAGCGACGAACAGAATAAGACAATCCTTGGCGAGGGCAGTAGGGGCCGGAACAACTTCCCCCCAGTGAGCTGCCTCCAGGTGACCCTGACCATATTTCCCCCACAGACAGGGTTGAAGCTGCAACAAATTCCAATAGGGAGCAGTATGTCTCACCAAACCCTCCAGAATGGTGCAGAAATCCAAGGAACCTAGCTCGGGTGCCCCTAGCTGCTCCATAGGTTGCTCCACCAGTCATTCCATGAGCCACTAAGTCGCCTTATCATGTTGAAGAAACGGTCAACACATGTGTGGTTAGGGATCCCCATCAACATAGGGACCCCCACCTAGATGATTCGATGGAGACACTCATTGCCCGCCTTGAGGCGCTAAAAACACGACCAGTGGAACTCCCACCAGATGAGAAACCGTATCCAGCATGGGTGGATGATATTATGAAAAATCAGGGTTTCGGGAATCCAACCTTTTCCCCCATTAATGGGACGGGGGACCCACTGCATCACATGTCCCACTTCAACTCAAGGTTAGGTACCATGTTAGGGAATCAAGTGCAGTAGGTCGATGATAAGCTATGCTCTTTTCTTCAGACATTGGAGGGGCCTATGTTCGTCTGGTACAACCAGCTCCCCATCAGATTTGTAACCAGCAGGGAGGAACTTCTCATGAAATTCCCCTAATAGTTCAGCTCCACCACGTGGAGAACGAGAAACACAGACCTCTTCATGTGGAAACAAATTATTGTTGAGTGTGTCGCCAACTTTATCTCCCAGTGGAATAGGCTTAAAAACTCCGTTGACTTGCCACTAACTCAGTAGAAATTACTGCCGATGTGTGTAGGGAATGTCATGACCGAACTGGTTCCCTATCTGATCACCCATAACTACCCTAGAGGATTCCAAGACTTCACCGATAAGGCCCAGCACCTAGAGAAAGCTCTGCAATAGGCCTTTCGAGAACATCTGTTGCCTCTCGCAATTACCACGAGAAGGGCTATCGGAGTTGATCCCACCATGGTGGCCCAACAAAAGTCCCCCAAACAGTTGGAGTTATTACCTGTGGAGCCACCTCCACAACCTCACTGATGCCCGCCACCATAGGCCCAACCTACATCCCAGTAGTGTCTGCCTCAATATCAGAAGGTGCCCATGCGTAATGTTCCACCACCGCTTAGGCGAGAAAATCAGGCTCCGCCTCCTCGACAGGACCCTCCAACCCCTCATCAAGGCTAGGCTCGAAGGACCCCCTTTCCAGGTAGATGAAAACAGACCTACTTGCTCAGTGAGAATAATGTCCCTGGATATTTCTGAAGTTCCATGGAACAAGGGATTGTGCATTTTCCAGAGTGCAGAATGCCAGAAGAAACGAATGTCATTGATATCCCAAAAAACATCCCCTATCACCAGATCCTAGGGCACAAGCTAATGCAATTAATTGAGTTAAAATATATTTTTCATGACTAGGTCGATAAGAACATCGTCCGGATAGGCCCAGCCCCTGCACGAGTGACATGCGTTGCTGTAAGGCCCTACTGCAACTGCTACAGTGAGGGTGAGTGGTAGAATGTTTCTGACAGCGTGTCCCAGATGTATGATGACCAGATGACATGAAAAATGGGTTCCTGTGCCCATGGAATCATCTGTGCAAGCCTAAATTAGTCAGAGCCTTCAGAGCATGCAACCTCCACTTATGCATCATCATCTCATCCAACCTCTTCCTAGAATATTAAGCATCGGTGGCGCCCGAGAAAGAAATGTGCCACACCAATTCCATCGGTGTCCCGTACTCTCGGTGACTTCGTGCCCCCGAAGATGGTAATTTCTTCCAAAATATACCTGGTAGTGGACAAATCTTCAAGTGATATTCAATGGTATGCTTTGGATAGCACTGTAGAGTTTTTAAAACCCTACATGACTCCCGATGACGGATACTGCCAAACGGATCTCCCTAACGTCTCCAGCTGATGCCAGTGTTAGTGGAGCCGCGACTACAATGGTCACTGAGGCACATCAGTTAGCACCTATATCCTAGCCGTGCGCGCCACTAAGACCAAACATCAAGCCCTGCGCAGACCTCAACACGCGTAGCCTCCTCATCAGGTGCCATCAGGCCCGCCTCCACCGCCGTTTTTTCCACTGGACCAAGCAGAGACACTAAGACCTCACCGTGATGAACCACGCTCCACCACAGACTAGTATCATCCAACTGGACTTGGGCAAGTAGTCACTCCTCATACATCATATAGTGAGCAGCAGGACTTTCCCACTACCAGCCAGCCGCCAGTCTAGACGATGGGTCCCGCCATACTTCTCTTCATGGAGCATCCTCAAACAAGAAGAAGCTCACGAATGCCATAAAATGATGATGTTATCAAAAAACATACAAGAATTCCATCCAAGATCTCTATCCTCGAGGCCCTTCGCCTGTCATTAGATATGCGTGAGGCCCTTTTTGAGATTTTAAGAAACCCATCCAGTTCAGGATGGAGGTAGCATTTGTAGAAGAATTACATGGGGAGGCTCTTGAGAATACTGAATGTCAGACCATCATTTTCTTTTGATGGAGAAGATGAATGTTCTCCCATACAGGGGCACATTTTTCCACTGTACATCACCGTTTGATTAAACGTCCTAGAGGTTCACCAATATCTTGTTGATACAGGCTCTGGGATCAATCTTATCCCAGCTCGGATATTGAAGAAGCTAGGGTTATTTGAGGATGAATTGACTCCCACTGAATAGAATATCCTATCATATCATAGGAAAGAGCAGACCCTGGTCAGAAAGATCCATTTAAAGACCCCGTTCGGGGGCATAGTTTCTAGTACTGAGTTTAGGGTTGTCTCCCTAGACACCACGTACAATGCATTGGTAGAAAGACCATGTATCCACCTGCACACGGCGATTACTGAGTCGTATCACCAGTGCCTCATGTACTCCCTCAATGGTCAAGTGGACGTACTCCAAGGCGATGAGTCTCCTTTGGAATCTTGTGAACCCTACTACCTGGAAGCAGAATATTACAATAATAGGGACAAACAGATTCAGGCTAGTGAGGATCATCTCGTCATGGTTGCAGCTCACCCCTGGGCAAGGCTATATGACTCCTACATCTTCCTGATCAATCAATTGGATGCCACCACCCCCAAAATGGGGAAATGTTTTGTTGACTCAAGTATAAGTGTAAAGAATATTCCCATGTCTAAGTGACGGCGGTAGATCACCTTGTACTCCTACACAAATCAGGCTCAAGTGATCCCAAATCCTCCTACCCCTGTATGGTATTGGGATGTCTGCCCCATGGCAACAACAGTACGTCAAACATGCTTGTTTTTCTGGGCTGGAATCAATCAGCTCAAGATGAAACCTCACTATTGCTTTGATAGAATCATGCGTGGCCCCTTGGGCTAATGACTAGACAAGTTCAGATCGACAACATTCATTTCTATGGTTTCGGCAGCACGTGAATCTCCCGATACGCTGTCCACTACCACCCAGGATGGCACATACATCTCACAGGGGGCTGTCTACCCAGAGGAAGCTTCTCCTGCTAGAGATCCCTTCTCTTCAAGTGAAGAAGAGGATTTGGAGGATGCTCCCCCCCGCCATCGAAGAGGGTGTCTCCGCCATGGTCGAGTAACATGTACATGTGAACCTTGGTAGTGAGGTAGATCTGAGACCCAAATTTATCAGTTTCTCAATGTCCCAAGAGGAGTGGAAGTGGTACATAGACTTCCTAAACCAACATTGTGATGTATTCTCCTGGAGATATGATGATATTCCAGGTCTAGATCCTCACGTAGTCATCCACCACCTCGGTCTCCCAGCAAATCTTCATGGGTTCATGCAACCTCCCAGAAAGAAGCACCCTTCTCATGGTTCCAGGGTCGAGGTTGAAGTTGACAATATCATCAGAGCCAATATCGTCAAGGAGGTCTGGTACCCCAAAATGTCTAGAAAACATTGTTCCAGTCAGGAAGAAGAACAGACAGATCAGAGTCTACATCGACTTCATGGATCTCAACTATCATTGTCTAAAGGATGATTTTCCCCTTCCTGTGATGGAATTATTTATTGATGCTACGGTTAGGTTCCAATCCCACTCCTTCATGGATGGGTACTCTGGTTACAACCATATTCGAATACCCCCAAAGGAAAAGGAATCTACAGCTTTCAATGCCCCACCATGAATGCATTTTTACCAGGTCATGCCCTTCAGCATGAAGAATGTAGGTGTAACCTTTCAGCGGTCCATGCATCGCATATTCAATCTAATCCTCATGAAGTTAGCATAATTCTATGTGGACGATATGGTGGTCAAATATCACTAGCTCCAAGATCATCTCAAAGACCATGAGAGAGTGTTCGACTTCCTCTGTTCGTACCACCTTAAGATAAAACCATTGAAATGTGCATTAAGGGTCACCTCTGGGACGTTCCTCAGCTTTGTTATCAGATACTGGGGTATCGAGATTGACCGTGAAAAGATCATGGCCATCAACTAGATATCTCCCCCAAGCAACATTTTGGAGCTTCGAAGGTTTTCAAGGCAACATAGCCTACATACACAGATTCATTTAGAATTTGGCCAGCACGTGTAATCCCTTTTCTCAGCTCATTAATAAATGTGCCGCTTATGAATGGGCCGAAGAGTGCCATGCTGTATTTGAGGAAATAATTCAGTATCTGCTCTAGTCTCCGGTCATGATGACACCTATCTCCAGAAAGCCGTTGGTCCTTTATGTGACTGCCCTGGAACAATCTCTCATTGCCTTTCTCACCCAAAAGAACAATGAGGGGATAGAAAACATCATCTACTACCTTAGTCATTTGCTCATCGATACAGAGACCAGATACTCCCTCATCGTGAAGAGCTGCATTGAAAAAGTATTCACAGTACAGAAATTACGACATACTTGAAGCACCACGAGTTACAACTGGTGTCTCTGGTAGACCGTCTTAAGTACCTTCGGAATCGCCCCATGTTGACAGGCTGTATAGCTCAGTGGGAAGGGATTCTTTAGCTGCACGACATCATGTTCTTCCCTCAGAAAGATATTAATGGGAAAGCATTGGCAGAATTTATTGAAACCCACCCAGATCATGTTTTCAAGTCCTTGGATCATGATTTTCTTGATGAGGAAATCTTCTCAGTAGATCATGCCAACCTGTGTTGGCAGATGCATTTTGTTGCTGCTTCCCAGAGTCCCGCTGTCAGGGGACTCAATGATCCTAGACTCAACATAGTAGGCATGGGTATTGTCTATATTATCCCAGCTCAAGATGTTCTGTCATACTCATTACTACTATCAGAAGGCTTCACCAGCAATGAGGTTGAGTATCATGCTCTCATAACTGGCCTCATGCTGGATCTCAAGTTCGACGTGCCCCATTTTCATGTGAAATGGGATTCTGAAGTAATCATCAAGAAAATCAACAGTTACTACATCGTCAGAAAGCCAGAGCTCATACCATTATTGGAACACATTCTCTAGCTAATGGGAATTTTCTCATCTTGGCCAGAATTTACTCATGTCTCTCGATCATAGAACAGTCGAGCTGACACCCTGACCGGCCTAACTACATCACTTGTAGAACGTGAGCCGGATGATCTGATTATTCACATGGAACACCGGAGAGTCATCACTCCTATTACTCCTGGAGATGATGACAACACACAGGTATGAAATCTTACCACCAGAGATTCCTCTTCAAGACCCCCTAGGTCCCTCAGATGCAATGGTTGAACTGACTCCCGACCAGAAAGCCTCATTTGTCGAGTATCTCTAAAATGGATACCTCCTGACAGATCGGGCCGAGCATGAGCAAATCCGACTTCGTCTGCTACAGTTTACCCTCCAGAGTTGTCCCAGTATTGAGCATATTTTCTACAAGTGCATGCTTGATGGTTTTCTCATCAGTTTCATCCATGGAGTCATGATTTATCAGGTCATGCAGGAAGTTCATGCTGGTTCGAGCTACGCCCACCAGACCAGGCTGAAGCTGTCCAATTAGATCCAGAGAATGGGGTACTATTGGCCCTCCATGATCCATGATTTCACCGAGTTCGCCAAAATATTCCATGCATGCCATGTTAATTCCAACTTTATGCATCGGCCACCAGAACCTCTCCACTCCACCATGTACTCTTAGCCATTTTTATTGTGGGGACTAGATGTCATGAGACCATATATGCTAGCGACAACTAGCCTGTGCAAGTTCATCCTAACCGCTACATATTTCATTTCCAAGTGGGCATAGGTAGTTTCTCTCATGGAAGAAAAATTTCGTTCTATCAATGAATTCATGAGCTACAGTATCCTCTACCAGTTTGGAGTCCCTCACACCGTCCTCACCGATAATGACACCAACTTCTGGATGGCTGAGTTGAAGAAGTTGTACTCCAAGTACAACATCTATTCGAACCATAACTCTCACTATCAAGAACATGTGAATGGAAAAATAGAGAAATTCAACCAAAGAATATCTAACATTTTGTAGAAAATGTTTGGTCAGAACAAGAAGTGTTGGTCGGACAAGCTCCCCAATGCTCTCTGGGCTTATCAGAAAATGACTTGTAATTCTACCCAGGTAAGCCCATATTCCCTAGTGTATGGAACTAAGGTTGTCCTACCAATCGATATTTTTCTTCCTTTATTATGCACAATGGTCTATGATTAGTAGGCAACAGATAATGTAGCTGAAATTCACATGGCTGAATTAGAAGCTCTTGATGAGAAATTCTTCATGCCCTGAAAACCTGGAAAGGAATCTGAATAAGATCACTAGAGCATTCAACAAGAATATTCACCTTCATTCCTTCTTTCAAGCCAACTTGGTATTTCCATCTAGACACCAAAGATACCTGGTAGGAAACCACCCATGTTAGAGCCCAAATTGGAAAGAAGTTTCATAATTTACATGGTTTACCCTAATGGTGTGTACTACCTGTTGACCATGGATGGTGAGCGTATAACTCCTCCCACCAATGACAAGTTCCTCATGCACCCAAGTTAGAGCCCAAATTGGAAATAACTTTCATAATTAACATGGTTTTCCCCAATGGTGCGTACTCCCTGTTGACCATGGATGGTGAGCGTATAACTCCTACAACTAATGCCATGTTCCTCATGCAAGAATTTTCTTAATCATGATTGGTCAGGCTTGACCTTAAACTATTGGTCATGAATGAACTTAAACTACTGACCCTGCATGACCTTAATCTCCAGAGACCCGTATGACCTTAAACTGCTTAGGTCCCACATGACCATAAACTGTATTGGGTCCCAGACGACCATAAAATGTATCGGGTCCTGCATGACCATAAACTATATGGTCCTAAAATACCATAAACTAGACGGTGCCACACGACCCTAAACTGCATGTTGGTCCTACACGACCTTAAACTGGAGGGTCCTGCACGACCCTAAACTACATTATGGTCCTGCATGACCTTAAAATGTACGGTCCTACATGACGTTAAATTGTGCATCATCCTACATGAAGTTAAACTGCATCTCAATAACTACATAAGGATATATTCCCATCCATATGGGATACGTAGGAATGCTCAAACGCTGGGCCCTGAATCCTCCCCACAGACTCTTCTCTACAAATCACCCCTCATGGGCATTATTCTCTCAGAGGTTCCTTGCATGGTGTAGTGTAGGATTCTGTATCCCCACTCATGTTAGGATTATGGTGGTCACACCATGTTCCCCCTCCCTGTTCTTCTATCCTCCCATGTCCTAACCGCACGATGTTAAACTGCATGGCCTTCAAGAACTATGCATGGATTGATTCCCATCCTCATGGGATATATAGGAATGCCCATAAATTTCGTCTGTTGGCCCATCCGAACTCCAGAATCTCCCTGCGAGTCAAGACATGTGGTTTGGTGCAGGTTTTTCCCGGAATTCACGTCGTGCTCTTCTCGATCCAGCCATACGTCCAGCTCCCCCGAGATGTCCATCACTTTCACCGCCCTTCCTAACATTGAAAGGCATGGGCACAGCTATGATTCACACACTCCTTTGATTGGTACTCTATTATCATTCATGTCCAAAAGGACCCCCAAATGTCAAGGATGCTAAGCCCAATGGTCCTCCTACCATGTCAGGACAACATCCTCAAGGATTTCAAACAACAAATTGATACAATTCCCACTTTGCAAATTTGGTTAGTGGTCGATGCTCATTTGTTGTTCCCTTTCCAGGTTAGACAATATGGATGTTGTGTTTTGAACATGGTCGACACCTATCCTCTTTCATTATCACCACCCCCATAAGTCCCAAATAGTGAGTGTAGTGGTTCATCCTACGCTGTTGCAACTTCAATCTGCGGTCTCCCTCGAGTAATGTGAGCTATCTGACCCTTATATTATGGGGAGATCTAGGTCCTTCTCCTTGTTTCTCACACCGATCACTGCTCATGTGGGATTAGGAACTATGAGGAGGCTACACCCGCATAAGAAGTTATATGACAACAGTCGGCTGGAATGCCCAATCTCAGGTCCCCTAGCTTTCATGGGTCTTTCGACCATTTTATCATTAGGGGTTGTACAACGTGGTATGGGATTACATCCTCATTCACATTTGGTTACTAGCCATGCCATACAAACCCCCTCATTGGGGTATCCTACCCCTATATTTGTCTCTTCTAGAACAATGTGTGGCTTGATTCCCTTCCTTATGGGATACGTAGGACCGCCCGAACATTTAGTCTTCAGGTACTGCCTCATCTTGGCCCCTTGGCCTGCATTTCCCTAGGAAGAGGAGTTTATGGTGTGGTATAGGATTATGTAATCATTCACATTGGGTTTTGAACAACCACACCATTTAACTTTATCTCTTGAGAGTTCTCCATCCCCTTGCGCTATACCCATATTTTCAAATTGGGGACTCTCAAGTTGATCCCCTCGACCCTCTAAGGTGATTCACAATTATTCCATGAGTACTCTAGTTTAGAACCTAGAGTGTCAAACTCTACGTGGACATACTTTCACCCATTTCTTCAGGATTTTTGGTCCCCTTAATTTGCGCTTCCATAAACTTTCAAACCCAAAGGACCCTCAAATTGCATGGATGCTAGGCCTAAGGGATCTTCTACCATTACGAGTCAACATCCTTGAGAGTTTCAGACAGAAAATCGATACATGTTCCACGTTGTGAATATGGTCAGTGGTCGACGCTCATTTGTTGTCCCCATTTCAGGCCACACGATATGGATGATGTGTTTCGAACACGATCACCAGTTATCCTCCATCATCATGCTAGCCCCCTAAAGCCTTTAATGTTGGATACATGATTCACATTACTGTCCACCCCATCATATCCAAATTTAATTTTGACACTCCTAACACTATCCCTCAGTGCACATTTTCATATTATGAGAATAAAGCTGAGTAAAAGCATCATTTGGGGCTCCGCACCGATTCCCCCTTTGGTGTGCATTATAGGTACTGCAAAAAACCTCTTCCTACCTTGATTCTCGCACCGAGTTTGACTAACGCAGGATCAGGGATCGAGTTGAGATTTGCGCTTACATGAAAGTATTTCTCTTCTCTAGGGTCCATGCTCTAAGACCAAAAACTAATATCCCTTTTGGAACTACATACAACTGGATTCCTATTCCTATGGGATACATGGGAACACATGGACATCACATCTCTGGGTCCATCTCAAGTTCCACTAACATATCTCTTTTATTCTGCCATCAAGGAATTAACTCCTACAGGACTGCGTGGTGCGGTGCAGGATTATGTCCTCATTAACATCGGGATTACATTAGCCGCACCACATACGCCCCTGTCAAGGAGTTATCCTCCTTTAAATTATGTCCCACATGAAACTAAATTTTATATTGTCCCGCATGACGTTAAAAGGATCCTTCAAGAACTATGTATGGCTTGATTCTCACTCTCATGCAATACGTAGGAACACCTGGACATCTCGTTTTTGGGACCAGCTCAATAGGGAGCTTGTTTCTCCTACCCCCCTTGATCCTTCTAATCATTCCCAACTCCTCGGCCTAAGGTTTCCACTTCGGAATTGCACAAAATATGGTGTGGACCTTGTCCTCATTCACGTCGGGTATGCATTATCATGCCGTGAAAGTCCCCTCTGGAACCTTATCTCTCCTATATAAGTTTGAGCCATATGACTTTACACTATAATGCTCGGTCCCACATGACTTTAAACTATTGTGCCTATCCTATGCAATGTTAAAAATACATGGTTGGTCATATCATATGACCCTAAACTGTGACATTATCATCTTGGCTGAGCGACGAAAAATGACACAACAATATGATGTCCTCACCCAAGGGGACATCATGATTGGTATAAGTTACACACAGTACCATTTCTTAATGCCTTCATATGGCTTGATTCTGGTGGTGACACCTGGACACTCCATCACAGGTCCATCGCTTCACAAAAAACCCCATTCATCCTAAAGGACAAAAAAGACATTTCAAATACACTTCATTTAGTCTATGGGCTAGACCCGCACAATCTTATTATACCCGGCACTAGTATCCATCAGTTCCATCTTATGAAATTTCTATGGCATGAACCATATTCTCATGGGGTACGTAGGAATTCCTGTGAACCTTTTCTTGGTCCCATCATAACATTCATTTCCAGTCCCTCGAACTAAAACATTCCCATGGAACACATGGTGGTCAGAACCCGAGGTTCCCATTCACGTTGGGTTTTATAATTACCCCACCATGTTCCTCTCGTGTTTCTTACCATCCATGGTCTAAGCTCTATGAACATCAACTAAGACCACTCTAAGACCTTGCCACAAGACATTAAAATTCACGACATCTTCCAGAACTATATATGGATTGATTTCCATCATCATGGGATACGTAGGAACGCCCATGAATCCTGTTTCTCGGTCCACCCCCAGGAATCATAATTCCTATTTCCCCTCTTTTTTCGTTCCCTTGACTTGATCTCTTTGCGGAACCATGAAATTGTAGCTTTACCCTGAACATGTTCGGGATGCCCCATGATAACATTGGGAGGCCATAGTTTCCTCACTAGAGAGGTCCTTTTTAGAATAATTTTTGATCCTTGATCAGAATGATGTACCCACCTAATGAATTTCCACCATGGTGGGGTAATTTTAAGAGTATTGGAATCCAATCGAACAACCCATCACTCCACTCATCATGCTATTCATGCCATTTATTCGAATTCTCTCCCTCTTTCACATCTATAGGATCCCCCTAACAGTAAGTAATTATAGCCTATGGCTCACCTACTATCGTGAGCTAACATTCTAGAAGAATAATGAATGACATTTAGAGTCTCGACCCGTGTTTTGAAAATGGTTAACGGTTGGACCTCATTTGTTATCCCCATTTCTGGCTAACACAATAAGGATATTGTATTCCAAATAATTTCAACAATCATTCTTAATTGTCATGAAATCACCACAGTGTTTTGAACCCTGGGTATTGTTATTCACACCTTCCATCGCACCTGGTTGGATTTATTCTAGCGCCCCTAGCGTTACTCTATTTGTGCACTAGAGCACATCAGGAAAATGGTAATTCAGTTGTTCTAAGAACTTCATTCTCTAGTCAGGTCTCTGTCTTCTCTTTCATAGAATCTGAATTGGTTGTTTGATCCTCGGGTACCCAATGCTTGGTAGGAAATCCTACATTCAAACGAAGTAATAGTACGATCATCCCTTGTTTCTCACATCGTTCCATGTCATCCAGCTCTCCTCAGCTGCCTCCTAGTCAGAATCATCTATCTCATCGGAATTTGCCGGCCGATAGTCGGGGAAGGAAACCAAGAGACCTACAACAAGGTATTTTTAAGGTACTCCTCCCGAGGGGTTAGGATCTTCGATGCCTGGGCAACCTTCCTTTATCACCTCAGTCTTGGTAGCTCCCTCGCAAACATCCGGCCCTACCCCGACATTAGTACCGCTGATGCCCTCTGCTCTTTTCCCACTGAGTGTCGGGGCTGGCGCGGTTTGAGATGTGTGTCCTTAATGGGATGTCACATTTTCCATTGAATCAATCGCAGATGACCTGGGCTCGGTAGCCTGACAGGCCTCCATGTCTGTGATTTCTGCATAAAAAATGAACACCCTGACCAACTGGTCTCCTTGATGGTAAATACCGGCATTGAAGTAATGAACTTACAAGATCCCAAAGCATTATCCTCGGGTGCACTAGCCGCTGTAGGATTTGTCATTTTAGGGTATCCCTCATCACTCGTCATCTCAATAATTGTATTCAGCTCCCCACCTTATTCTATTGGAACCTCCTCCCCCTTCTGATGGAGAATCGTGGTCGACACCAATATTCCACAGAAAAGGATACACAGATCTAATTGAGGGTTACAAAAAGAGGGGAATGGATAGATAAGGGCTGAGACGTACCACATGTAGATTAGTTATATCTATATCAGAGCCAATGATCTCACCACTCTCCTGGAGACTCCCTTGGTGGGACTCCCACAGATACCCTCCATATTCAAGATCATCTTCTCCTTCACCCCCTCCTTCACATTCTCCTTAGGCCTCCCCTTATTTCATCTCACTACCCTCTGACTCATCATCGCTGCCATTGTCCTCAGACGGCTTCTTGTCTGGATTGTGCCCCTAGTTGAGCATTACCTTCACCTATAGGGATAGTTCCTCACGCCAACCTGACTGGCATGCATATGCATCCATGGTCGTTATGTATGCATGCCGATGATGGAATCTCACCTTTTCATCTATATGAATGAGCTAGACCTCTAGTAGCTGGAATCTAGATCTTACTATCCTTTTTCCAGAGGGCTTCGGTACCCATCGACTGTCTTAGGGTCATCCAGGCCAACCACAGTGCCCAAAAGATTGCGTCATTGGAAGGATGAAGCAGATACCTCATCTGCTTCCCTAGGAGTTCCTCGTCCGCTCTGTGAGGCACTCTCCCCCTACAAGATGAGGGAGTGGCCATGCCATGCGACTCCACCACTACTGAAGCCCTGGCCTGTGTGGACCCATTTGTCTGACATGATTCCGACCATTCCACCCCAACAGAACCATGTCTAATCACTCACCTCTGAGGTTTTACACTAGCTACTATGAGTTTCCAAACTCGCTTCCACAAAAGTCCATTAGGGTATGCTAGGGACCAATTTTCAGCATATTCAGTTGAGAGGCCATCATCAACTCCGGTGGGGGGAAAGGTGATGATGTCTCCAAATCCATGGGTTGTAAACATTAGCCACATTTGGTAGAGAGCACATGGGTTACTTTCCTCTCATACATCTTTGTTAACTTTATTTAGCATCCCCTAGAGGTATCCGAACTGCCTAGCGAGTCTTGATGGAACATAGGGCTCACAGAGGATCTTTCCATCATTCCAGGAAACAATCACCCCACCTCGGATACCTTGGAAGTATTCTCATTGATCCAGTGAGATTTTCCCATTTTCTATCATCTGGCCAGTCAGGTGGGGAATGGGATAAAAGTGTATTTGGCATGATTGATGATCCAGATAATTACTCCCTCCTAATTGAGCGTTAATGGCAAGACCCCTACAATGTTCAGCAATGAAGGATGTAGGCCATTACCCAGAGGAAAAATGGAAATCGGAAAGGCATACCTATAACCATCAGCCTTGAACCATCCATTAAAGACCTAGAAGGTACCACAAATCCTCCTCAGTGACCCCCACTCAAAATGCATCCCAAAATGGCATACAGACGGGCTATCATGGGGACCCCTGGGTTGACCCTATGGTTTTCAGCCATGATGCAACCATCACTAAAGTCACTGGATAAACACCCATATTTGCGTCCCTCACTGGTAGAAGCCACCCACTCATGAATGTGGCAAGAAATCTGGCGTATCAAACATTCGGGTCCCGACTCTCATTTATGATGAAGCCATATGACTGATATTCCCCTGCCTCCAGGACCATCTAGTACGATCCACTTTTTCTCCTCTGTGCCATGGTCAGACACCATCTCCCTCACCCATACATCTTGGCTTTTGGATCTCTTTGCAAGAACAGGATAAAGAATATCATGTAAGCGATGTCCTTAAAAAAATAGTTGACTCCCAGCATCTCCTTAGCCAACTCCAACAGGTTCTATGTTAGCGTAGGTGTTCCTGATCTGTCTCCCCATAAGTTCATCAGTTGGAGGATTTCATTGATCAGGTGCCCATCCAAAGGGATACCCTCAATGTAACGAATTTCCTAAATACTGATACCAACTTCCCGATGATGATTATTGAAGGTATTGGTATCAGGGGACCATCGATTAAAGAGCATGGGCCCGAGCTCATGCTGACGGTAGAAATGAAACTGCAACGTCCACACCTCCTCGAACATACCGATGTGCCGTAGTTCGACCCCAAACTGGTCACACATCTAGAAAACCCAATACACCTAGACCCATTCACTTATGAAATTTCCTCCAAACCACAGGTCTGAATCCTGCATCCAGCCTTTATTCTCGTCAGTAACACTCTGACGTAAGGTTACCTGTGTAAAGTGCCGAAGAATTCTCTACAATCGAGTCACTCCCTGAAATGGTACTAGCCATGGGATTCAAGACATAAACATCCATATGTCTAGTTTCTCTAGTAGGATGGACATTTTAGGTGATATTATACCAATGGTGGTCATCCTCATGGGTCACCCATGGCCTTGGTGTGTCGACTTCAAATCATGGCACGGGTACCTCCTCCATGATACTGAAGCCCCATAACGACATGTTGTCAGATAGTTCCTATTACTTCTATTATAGGGTGAGCATGTTGAAGAGAGTATGGTTTTTGGGTACAATCCTTCGGGCACCATGTACCACAGGGCTGGAAACCATCACAACCCTTCGAGTAGCGAAACCAGCTTCTCTCTCAGTGTCAGCCCGATTAGAAGCCATATTCATCTGATGCAGTCTCATGGTGTCCGCACGAAATGTCAGGGATTGGTGTGAAAAATCAAGGATCATAGCAAAGAATAGTTAATGGGGTGAGAAATCCAAGTTCTTTGCATAAAACGATAGCTGAAGTCAGGGAATTATGTGCAAACAAGATGATTTTTGCGCAAGCCAGTAGAAATTTTGCAAGCGCAAGAGCTCAGGACTTATCACGTGAGAATAATCCATATGGATGAGGGACCCATGAAGGATTTTATAGGTGAAGATATGGGTATTAAAGCACATGAGAAATGGGTATTACATGCCCCACATCGGTTTTAAGCACCGCTCATTAGTTTTACTTGCTGCTCTTGGGAGTTCTACATATCGGTGTTTCCATCAGAATTTTCCATTTGTGGCCCCTTAACGATCCAATTCAGAGGGGGGGGGGATTAGTATATGTTGAAAAATTCTATAAAGGGATTAAGGAGGTTTTGGCGTGACAAAGGGAATCCATATTTGGACCCGGTGATCCATTTCGGGGGGCTCAGAGGGGCCGCACGAAAACAATTTGGAGTTGTGCGAAAAATGTCAATCACGTGGAAAACCATAGTGGAAGAATATGAACCATCTCCCCAGTGAGAAATTCAACTCTTATTTGTGAAAAATATTGCTTTTAGGTATGAGGTTTTTAGTGATAGGTCGCCCAGGGGGTCCACCTTTGCACGAGATCAATCATGCTTAATCCTCGTCCAAATTCCATCAAGTCCCATCCCCCGCATGTAATTCCTTCCAATTGCACAAAATCCTTTCCCCTGTGCACAATTCATTCCAATTTCATGAAAACCTCTACCATACAAAAAATTCCTTCAAACAACATGCAATCCATTCTCCAATTCACAATTCCATCCAATTGTGTGACATCCTTTCCACTCCAGCCCAATCTCTTCCACTCAGGTTCCCCAATTTCACAGCACCCATACCTTTTTCTCGCATGTAGGCTGATTGAGTGCCCCCACCCCGTACTTTTTCACACACGCATCCCCTTTTCACATCGACCCCTATGTATTTTGCACAACTATTCATTTTGCTTTCAAGCCTCCATCCATGTGCACCCATGATGTCTCTCTTCCGAGCATCATTTTCGGGAGCTTCATGTGCCCAAAAAACCTTCTCCATACACTATTTTCTAGTTCAACCCTCTAGGATCGTACGAAGTAACTTCAAAGTCCTTTGTAAGATACTACCTTTTGTGTTGCATTGCCTCATGATTATTCACATAGGAACACTAATGGCTATTGCCTCTTCACATAGCCATGCCAACGTGGACCCCTAATGGGATCACCTCATGACACCCTCAACCACGGGGTTGACTGTCCCTTCTCTTCACCACGGTGCAAAGAGTACAAGTTATGTAAGTCCTAGGGGTGCAAAGTGAACACACATCGTCTGAGATGAAGGACATTAAACTGCCAAGAATACTCATCGTCATCACATGACATTAATTTGTGACCACACCAAATGCGTCAGATGCAGGGTGTCCCCAGCCATGGAAATTATGCATGCCCACTGGTCACCACGTGAATGAGATCATTGCTCACATGTAATGAGATCCTCTTATACATAGTGGTGTCTATCTGTGGGTAAAGAGAAACCATGCCGGTGTAAGCCCCTATCCTTCCTTACAAGATTTAGCATCCATGCTTCTCCTCTCTTCTTGGGTGCCAAGTCCCTCTCCTGTTGGGCATTGTCACCATTTGGGCCTCCACTCTGGAGTATGTCCTAATCTCCATCTTTGGGATGCGGACCACGCATATGAACCTATTACCTCTTTGGGCCACTAACTATGTGTAATCCCCAATCCACTTCCCACAGGTGGAATTTTTGCGATGTGATCATTAAGTCATTGTTGTTCTTCTTTCTCACACCGAGCATGACTTTGGTGGGCTTAGAGAAAGCTCTGACCATGACATCTTCTTTGGAATGCCTAGAATGTAAGCCACAAACCATCTTGAACTACGTGGACTTTGATCTTTTCAAAGGAAAGGTAAGTAGGAAGAGTCTCTGAGGATCAAGCCCAAAACCCAGTTGTTTCGCCCCCCTACATGTCTGTTCACCTTAACTATTCTGATCTACAAGGTCTTTGATCCCTGACAAGGAAAGGTATGTATGAATCCTACCTGAGGTTCATGCCCAAAAACCAGTTATTCCGATCCCCTTCACGTTTTCTCACCTTCACTATCATGAACTATGTGGTTTTGATCCTTGCCAATGAAATGTATGTAGGAACCCTCCCAGAGGTTCATGCCCAACAACCGGAAGTTTCGACCCATTCTCATCATTTCACCTTCACCATCCTGAACTATGATTTATTTGATTCTAGCCAAGGAAATTTACATAGGAATCCTTCATGAGGTTCAATCCCAACAAATGGTCGTTCTGACCCCCTTCACATCAGTTCACTATCACCATCATGAACAATGTGTTATTTGATCGTTTCCAAGGCAAGGTACATGGGATGCCTCCCAGATGTTCAAGCCCAAACACCATTGGTTGTGACTATCTTCACATTGGTTCTCCCCTATCCTGCATGATGTTAAACCATGGACCTCAATCAATAGTAAGATGTTGACAACCATATCCAGCAGTAAGCTGTTATGACCCCATTTAGTGATAATCCCTTGCAACCCCATCCAGTGGCAAGCCATTGTCACCCCGTTCAGCGGTAAGCTATTGTCAACCGAATTCAATGGTAAGTCGTTGACACCCTACCTAGTGGTAAGCCGTTGTGACCCCATCCAGTGGTAAGCCGTTAAAACCCCTAATCGGTGGTTAGATGTCGTTAGATGAACAACATGGAATTTTATTCCCTTCCACAAGGATACATCGAAAGACTTTTTGAGAGTCAATCCCAACATCACCATCGTCCTCGCGACCACCTCATCTCATTATCCATCCACTACATGGAACCTTCCATCATCCATCCTGATTATTACCCAGTCCGCCACATACTGGTGGGATCATGCCACCCAATTCCCCATTCTATTTAACATCAATCGGGAAGCCAACCACATGTTGGACCCCACACTGGTGTTCTGTCTAGGGGTTTCACCCATATGATCCACTATAGTCAGTGTTCTAATAAGTTCGATCCATCTCTATAGGACGATAAGCTTGAGGTATACCGTGTGTTAACCATGGGATGCTGAGGAAAACCTCAGATACATGGCTATGGCATATAATGTCTCCAATTATACGCGGGATGCCTCAGGCTTCTATGACATCAAGAAGCACTATAATAAAGGACAGAGGATAGATAGACCTGTGTCCGAGTTCCCAGACAAGCTAGGATGCCCGACGTGACTACTCCCCTTACTAAAGGTTTCTGCCCTGATAAGACCCCTTTGAATGTCCCGACATAAGTAGTGTAATTAATCGGTGTCCATGAAGATATAGAACAATGAAGAGTTTCATGAACAACATCTTAAATCTATAAGGGATACCTGGACTAAGTGACAAGTTACAAGGAGGAATCCAAGGAAAGATGAACTGACATCCCATCATCCTGTTTCGATCAACGATCTAACATCCCTGAAAAAGCAATGAATGCTGCCTGCCTTTGGAAAGCTGGAATGTGGGGAAACAACTGTGTATCCTCCACAGACAGAGGCGCCCACCCCAGTGAAAGAGTCCGAAATAATCAATTTGTGAGCATACATGGAATATTCCATTATGTAATTCTAATTAGTAACAATCCATTTATTATCGAATGACAATCCTTTAAGAAGGTAAAGAAAAGTTACAACCAAACAGTGTCTCAAAGGTGTTGAAACACTAAAACCCAATTATGGAAAAACCTTCGACATGAGGCTGATTGAGTTGTGGGTGTAACTGCTAACAGCTAATCACATGTTTATAAATAGCATAATCATACAATTCTGAAAACTATAATCATGAAATGTGAATTTAAGAAACAACTTCAGATGTTATCGGTGGTACCCACACAAACATTCCAAAATCAACAAGAATTTGGGAAGTGCAAGAGACTACCAACCTTAGGTTTGTACGACCCTCCTCCACCTGTTTCGATCATTGATTTTCCTAAGATCATAGTTAATCAATGAAATGGTGTAAAATGATAACATGGTGATATATATGTAGATATAAAAAGAGAAATAGAAAGGATAAATAGGACTCGAGTAAATACTATTGCGCATCCAACATAATGAACAATAGGTCAATAGGATGTCAGACGGTAGAGATATATTGATCCATAGCTTTTCCCATAAAAAATATCCAAAATAGATAAAAAGTGATTAATCCCACCGGTTATCAGATTTGGGAGGAAGAGGGGGTAAAAATAGATCATTAAGGGAAAATCTGGATATTTACCCAAATTTTAGCTTGTTCAGGTTTTTTTGGCACGGGTTTTCAATCCGTGCACAAACCGTGCGAACCAGTTCTGCCCAAAAAGTTATCCTCTGCATGGTTTGGTCAAAATGTGTGTAACCCACAGATGGGTACCAGGGGAAAAAATGGTGTTAACACTGGTATGTGCCAACTATTTGAGGTGGATATATCTAAAAAAATATGTTCCAAATGGTTTTACAAACCATATGGAATTCCCTAACGTCTTACTCTAAACCATGCGCCCAACTAGTTTCCACACAAAAAGATGGGTTCTGGGATTCAAACCAGACCCAAACACCCTAGAAAGAATTACTAACAATTTAGGCATGCATATAATTTCCAAATTAAAGATTTAGAAAAAAAATTAATGGATCCACAAATGAATGAAAAACTGTGTTCTTACACAAACAACTTTTTTAGCAACCTCAAAATGTAGAACCACACAAATAGTCGTAAACCCAATCAATGACCCAAAACAATTTATTTTTCCAAACATTATTAATTATCTAAGATACTCACTTATTAATTCCATCCCTACTAGAGAAACTACTAAACACAACAGAAGAAACAACCAGATAGTCAAGCAAAATTGAGGAACAAATCCATGGTAAAACACTCTAGCCCACTCTCCCCCCCCCCCCAACTTAGCACTCAAGACAATAATTACCCATAACATTATTCAAATCCAGGTATACTATTCCTTACTATCAATAATAAAAACCCTTAACCACCTCATCATAAACACACTAAATATTCCCACTACATAATAACACCACACACTTTGACGTAAACATAGGGAAACCCAAAAACTACAGACCCCCTGCCCAGATATAGTCCCACTGCATAACAAGTTCATCGCTTCCATAATCCACCAATATCTGAAACATTGATTCCATTACACTACCTACAACACCAAAAACATACATCAAAACTCCAAACCACAGCACCCCACGAATAGATATGACACAAGGAGAAACATAACCAAACACAACAAAATAGACACACCAAATAAGCATGGTGTTTTCAGATTAAACAATAGTAGTTCATTTATTTAACATGATGATTTATGGTTTATTAAAAAACAAGATTGATCCAATATAATCCATATATTTAATTGGGTTTATATGTTTAATCTATTTCATAATTTTATTTCGTCAATTGGAAAAAAAAAATAAATATTACAAAGTCATATAGTTGTGAAAACAGAGAAGACCAAAGGTCATTATTTTCAGAAGGAATACATAAAATAAAGATCAAATTAAAAATAATAATAATAAAGTCATGAACCACTTCTCCATGGAACTTTCATATTGATATTTAACTAATTCAATTATTATTTTCAATTTCGGTGTCTTCCATCCTCACAAAAAAATATTTCTATACCAACTCTCCATGATACATAATTAAGAGAGATGAAAAAAAATTTCTATGTGGAACAACAGATGATAAAAAAAATCCCCAGTGTGGCAACAAAGGGGGTCACACAATATGTATGAAAGACTTCATGAGAGAAATTGATAAAAGTATAAAGTATAGACTAATGAATACTTTGGGCAAGAAAGGTTCAAGGTGCACTAATAGAAAAAAGAAACATATGGGGAGGAAGATATCTCTGCTTAGAAGTTCTAGATCCTATATCAAAATAAGGGAAATAGTTTCAATGCCATTAATGTATGGTCATGATAAAGATTTCATGGTTTGACTATTTTAAAACCTGGAGAGACTTAGGATATTAATTTTTTATTATTTTTCTTAGATATGGTGGAACGGCTTCCAAAACAGTCAGGCATTATAGGTAACTCATTAATCCTCAAACATGGGAGAAGTTCTAAAAAACTAGTAAGAGTTAGAAATGAATCCCTAATTAGTGAGTTACTTATGTGATTCACCGATGTGACTCAACAACATCGAGTCACCAACGCGACTCACCTACAATAAGTAATTGATGTGACCCACCAACATGACCTACTGAATTTGAGCGTCCGACACAGAGCTACCAATGGTGATCCACCAACAAGACCTACCAATGCCTATATCACTGATTTTATACTAATTTATGAATGACCTACCATTTCCCGTCCCACCAAAACCTTTCCCAACAATACCATGACCCACAGTCACCCCAACCTATCGATGCCCCAACCTACCGACACCCTGACCCACCAATGATTTGATATGTTGTTTCCCAACCTACCAATGCCCTGACCCACCAATGGAAAAACTGAAAAACTAGAAAACTCTTGAAAAGTGTCATTGAGACTCCCCATTTTTAAAAAAACATAGGATTATTTTTATGTAATGGACCAAAGTTGTCTATCACATTATATACTGGTAGAAATATGTCATTCCTCCCAATATGACTTATATCATTACTATAAGACCATTTGTAATTTCTAAAACATTTTATAATATATGTGCAATAATTTATATTTTTTGGAGGAATTTATCTTCCACAATGAGTTTATAAAATTACATATTCATTCAAAATAATATGTTCTACTCTATTTAATAATGAATTTGCAGAAATAAATTTTTCTATATTTAAATCAATTTATTATTATTTTTTATTAAAAAATGTTTATTAAAAAATATATTTTATTAATTATTAACTATAACTCATTCAATAATTAATTATTTAATAATTTTTCAGTAGGAAAAATAGTCTTTTGATAGAAAATGTAAAGCCACAACCCCAAGAACCGAGAGTCACTGCACTATTACGTATCATTGGCATGATCACAAAAGATCATGTCTTGAAACACTGATTAGTTTAGTAGCCTTGGAAGAACTAGATACATTCATAAGGTTTAAATAACATAATAAAATGGAAAACTACTATAACATTGATTTCATAGACAACACTAAGATCCCATAGACAGTCCCTGCTCGTCATTCATAACATACTTCTTCATGTTCTGGGAAAAATAAAACATAGAAATGGTTGAGCTTAGATGCATAGTAAGGATACCATTATAGAAAAATCATTCATAAATGAGCATAAACATTTTAGGCAATGCATAAGACTAAAAAAAGCCGTTTGAACTTGAACTTCAACATAATATGGAAAAGATAAAATAAAATAATTCAATTTACTTGGTCACATGGATATTCAACTAGTTTAATAATCACATAGAATATCAATATCCACTTTCATAATGATGTAATGCATAATTCCAGACTTTCATAACCACATAGTCAAGGCCTTGTGTCAAGACTACAAATAATATTTTGTCACGGCCTTATGCCAAGACACTGGTTTTTCTCATAAGACCAACTGATGCATCAAGGAGCTATAGCGGGCTCCACCCATCACTTACTATGTACAATGCATTCCTCATATTAAAAGGTTGAAATATAATCTGAACATTCGTATTAAAACTAGCATACAAAATGTCAATATTTTAACCACAAAATAGGAATGGTATTAAAATAGCTAATCCACAGTCAAACATAACTCATTCAATACAATATAGAAGAATGTATTATAATAGATCAACCTCAATAAAGAATAATGAATTATATTGACATAGATTAAAATAATCATCAGAACTATTTGAGAGAAATATCTCCCTTTTTCTTGAAAACATTTATAAGTCTCACTATTTATGAAGAAGATGTTTAAAATAGATTTTTGAACCAAAATGTCTCATACCACTATTAAACATTTAAAATAAATTTTAATTTTAAAACATTAATTTATATTTAAATAAATCCTTAAATCCATTTTTAAAACATGGACATTAATGAGAAAGATTTAAAATAATAAATCTTTAAAACATGTTAAAATGGTATTTTTTAGAGTTCCTAACAAAAAGAGAGACACTGGAATAAAAATAATTGAGGTAATCAAAACCTTATAATATCACGGGAATAATGGGATTCATGATATACTCTGTGAAATTACATTATATACACCAAATAAAAGTTAATTGGTGTATAACAACAATGAAGTCTCAATGGAATGTAAATTGAGATGAAATCTCTTATAAAGACTGTATCATTTGGTGGAGGATAAAACAACGACATAATTATGTGTGAAAAGTATAAATTCACTCAATATTATTGGATATTTAGGGTAAATCAATCAGAGGGAATTCACACATATTCATGTAAAAAACACTAATGAATTGGATGTTTAACTCATAAATTGTGATTGGGTGAAATTTACTCTTATCAAGTTCATATCGATGACTTGAGAATTTATCAATGGATTGATTATGAGTAAAAAATTTATATCCACAGAAAGGGGAGTTGAAATTACTACACAAATAATAAATTTTTATTCTACACATAATCATGGAGTAAAATAATCAATGAGGTATGCATAAAGCTGAATGAGTGGAAATTTAAATTTGAAATTCCCTTACAAATTTGGTAACATACGAAACATACATCCCATGAAAGAGATATCATAAAATTAAGATGTAATTACTCATAAATGAATGTATATTACACAAATAATACAGTCATTGGGAAGTACATACACCACACAAAAGGAAAGAGTGGCAATATGGCTTTAATCTCACATAAATAAAAAGTGAGATGAAAAACCTTCATAGTAATCACTCGAGTCGTATGGAAAAAAGTTATTAACAAAAAAATTAATGATAGAAACCTTGAATATAAAAAGAATCCTGATAATATATATATATATATATATCAAATTACAGTACACAGTACACCACATTTAATAAATAAGTGGCGAACAATGGAAATCTAACAGAATTAGAAGTGAGATAAGAAACGCCGTAATTTGTACTTTTCCTTGGTCGAGGGTATGTTAACCTCCAATATAATGGTTAAATAATTGTGATTAAATTATTAATGAATCATACAAATTAATATGATATCATATATAATCTTTTAATATTGCATTGTTAATAATATTTTAGTATTATCGTTGTTTCGGTTGTTAAATGATTCGTTTTCCTTTATATGATTTGTTTCATAAGTAATGTTTGTATTGAATAAGATGTATATTATTCATATTAAGAATGATATTAAGTCTTTAAAAATTATTTTTTTATCATCTAATGAAAATAATTCTTGAATGGATTACGATGGGGAATGAATCTCATCACATTCATGGAGACGATAATCCGTACGTACCCACGAGCAACAATATCATTCTTTTGATATTAAAATAATATATAATTGGGTGGCATATCATATATACATAATAATTATCATGTTATATTTATTATATAAATTAATTACATATCATTATTATAACCATCCAAATAATAATGTATTGAATAACAATTACACCAAGATGTAGAGATGGTAAGCCATACGTACACACGTATGGTGACATGTCATTCAAAAGATGGATAGAATAATGAATTTGGTTGTACCATATTTATAATAAAATCAAATAATATAGAATATACTGGAGTTATTATTTTATAATTGAAAAAACAAAGAAAGTGGAAGTGGACGAAGAAAGTAACTTGAAAGAGATGATGAAATATTTACCTCTTCTTCAGGTTCTTCTTTTCATTTGATCAAAAGGGCTCCTTAGGTTCTCTTTCTAACAAAAGTAAGTCCAATAGAATTAAGGGAGGATAGTTGAAAGGGTATTTGGACAGAGTTTGTCCAAGAAAAAAGGTTTTGAAGGTGTGAATTTTAGGTAAGGTGGAGTGCCCTTTTATAAGAGGGGTGAGGGGCACCTTAGGAAAAGCGAGAAATATTATTTTATAATAAAATCATTTTCGGTTTCTAAAGACTAAAAAATAAATTATTTAAATTAAAGTGTAGGGAAAGGTCTAAAACCACTCAACCAATAGGTTTTAGACAAGTTTGTGTGACTATATTAACCTTATCTTTAAGATTTAACTGTTAGTTAAATAGTTTGACATTTACCCTATCTCTTTGTATTTTTATATTATATGGTTAATAAACATACTATATAATTCCATGAGAACCACAAGTGGTTAATTAATAATACAACTATCATTATATATGTATTTTGGATGAACCTTTCATTTTTAGGAATTTAATATCGATAAAAAATATAATATTTGTTTTAAAAACTCTTTTATGTCAATTTTGACACTATTTTGTATTTTGTTTCTGCTAAATTCATAACAAAATTATTACTTAAAAAAAATCCATCTAGAAAACCCTACCATTTCATATTAACCTAGAAAATTAGTGAATTCATATAAAGTCTCAAATTACATTTATTTGGATATTTATAATATCAAATATTTTAATATTTCATTAATTAGGTAATTACTGCATCATCATTGTGTCATAAATAAATAAAATCATTTAATTTATAAAAAATATAAATAAAATACCATTATTTAGGAATCATTAAATATTTTTAATTATTATTTATAGTCTAATTTATCTTCTGTGTAACCCTATATTAAACATGGTTTACTTATTAAGCTTTGAATTTAACACTTTTAACTCTTCTTTGAATTAAATAATAATAAATGTCCTAATCTAATAAAAGTTGACCTAAAAGATCATATTTTATTCAAAAAGTAGTTTTTAGTCGAATTACACTTATCCAATAGAATTATAACATGTGTTAGGGTAATAATAATATCATTTTTACACTTAATTACGCTTTTTTACTTTTCACCATGGTAAAAAAATGTCAACAGTTACTATTCCCCAAAAATTATTTTTATCATATTGAACTGAAATTTACTTACTAATATCAACTTTGTCTCTCATATTTTTGAAATTCAATTCACAGAAGTGGTAAAATTATGTTCATTGAAATTTGAAATTGCTCCTAGGAAGTGGGTAAAAGACTGTTAAAAAGTTCAATAAAATTTTTATATATCTAAAATTATTATAAACAAAATACAATGAGTTAATTTGAAATTATATAGGTATTATGTATCTATTTTCACCTAAAATAAATTTAAATAAAATAAATAATTATTTAAATAAATATTCAGTTTTAAACTATAACTTAGTGTTTTTCACTATTCATCAAAAATTGAATGTTTTCAGAAAAATACCTAAAATTCACCCTATGCTTATTTCAATATTCCGAATCCAAAAATGAATTCCATTATGTGAGATAAAATTTATAAAATTTATAAATGTTCGTATTACTTTTTATTACGGCTAGTTTGATTAGTCGTGGTGTGTTAGAATCTCGAAGCTGCGTACAATGCAAGCTATTACATTATTCAAAGGGAAACGTACCGTGGAGGCTTGGGGTGTTACATTTGTCCCCCATTTTGGAAATTTCTTCCTTGATTGTTTTTAAAAATTGGGCTTGGGAGCCTAATTGAATGTCCCACATAGAAAAAAGAGTCAATAAAAGTATCATATTAAAAGAAAGAAAGAGAAGTATAAAGGTCACCTAAGATAACCCATTCTAAGATTCCATAAAGGATAACATGGATATTGAAGATAAACTAAGTGTCATGATCTGATGGAGAGGGATAAAAAACATGATCAAGATAATGTTAATAACATGAAGACCACAAACTTGTGATGTGACAAATGGTCATTAATTTCCCATTAGGAAAAGTAAACGGAAAATGTATTTTTATTTTTTAAGTAACATTTTATAAAAATGAGGAATTTATTTATGATATTAACAAATAATATAAAGAGATATACTTACTTTTTAAGTAGAGTTACATTCATTAATAAATATTTACCACTAACTAATTTTTTTAAACAATGAGTATTCAAGATGACTAGGTCACACCAAAAGAACTAGAATCAACTTCAAGAGAATCACATGATCCACAATGGATAAACTATATATTTACCTTGTCTTCAGAGATTAATAGAAACCAAAATGGTTAGTACAAGATCATATTGTCTCCCAAAAGGATATTCCTTTAGAGAAAGATACACTAATCTTAATTTCTAAAATTAATCCAACAATACCCCAAAGTTAAATAAATACCATTCAATAAACAATTGTTCTAAAAATATTTCAATATAATCCAAACAAATATTGAAACAAAAAAATTAGAAGAATTTTGTTATGTAGTCTTCCACATTAAATTGTATCTCCAAAGGACATAGACTTCTTTTAATGTAACACACTTATTGGTAATTAACCTAACCACATATTCTATATTATAGGTTAATCATTTATATAAATAACCCAAATCACTATAAATCCACAATAAACAAATAGATAAAATTCCATCATTACTCATCAAATGGAATCTCGTAGTATTATATTTTCCTTAGGTATATAGTGTTCCCAACAGAGCAAACGTCTTCCAAAATAACATTTATCAATTAGTCACCAAATCATTTTCCTATACTAATGGTATTCATTTGATAAGGAATAATATCCCAAAACAACATATTTTTTATCAATAAAATCATTTAATTAAAAATAATTAGTCACACTAACAAGTGACTTCACGATGTCTAGTGGTAGGCGATAAATCCCATTCTCACTCTCATTGTGGGTTTGATTACCACAACTTTGTCTGATGTGATGGGTTGTCACATGGTCTGCGTGTTGTCCTTTTTCAATAACTATATATCATAAAATTACCAAAATGTGATAAATTCATCTAAATAACCATAACATAATTTAACCACAAATTTTATCTCATACATTCCATTTTCATCCCAAAATATAATAACATGTAATTTCCTCAAACCCAATGATCATATAAAACCAATTAGTTATTTATAAATATATCCACAAGAGAATAGATAATTATTCCACAAATTTCATTTTCATATGACAAAATGTAGGGTTAAAAAGACAAGAGAAAAGTATTCAAATGTAATCCAATCAACAAACAACACTAATACTTTTAAACATTTCTCTAACCATTTATTTTCAAATAGAATCTACATTGAACATGAAAATATCTTATACGACATGGAATACACTCGAGTAATGGATAAGTCCCCTACATTTTCGGGAAATGATTGTAAATAGATTATTGGGACCATTTTTATTTTCTTGCATTGTACTCTTCATTTTTCCTCTACAATTCTTTAATTTATGTCCTTCTTTCCCACACGTAAATCATTTCTTTATTCCAATGAGACTCTTTCCTTGGTGTGTCCTTCCACATTTCCTGCATGATGGAAATTGAGGATTCTATTCTCCATGGCCTCCAATAATGGAGAACTTATCATTCATCAACATTATCTTCTTTGTTGAGTCATGGAGTTGGTTAATATATATATTGTTGATCATATTTTTGGAAAACTGATTTGGCATGAATATGATATCTTTTACACCTATCAATATTCCATTTTTTTTCACATTTCCACCCTCTTTATGACCATGTACACCGTGCTCCATGTTACTATGAATTTCTTGGAGTCCATCCACTAAATAAAACTATAAAGTATTGTGTGAGTAACATTAGTAATAAAATCATTTAGAAAATATCATGACACCATATTTTAAATTTGAAACACCTTAGGTTTAACCAGTGACATTTATTCTCATCTTATATTAAAATCCATCAAATTGGTTTGTAAAAAAAATGTTAATTAACCTATGAATATCCCCCAGGAGTGTTGTAACCAAGAGTGTAATAAGGCCCTTTGTGGTGCACCAGTTCTCGTTCGAGTCTAGATCAAAGTGGTGTTTTCTGGATTTACCCCTAGATACATCTATTCCAGATCCGCCTCTACCTGGTCGTATCTAGACATGGATGTATTTAATGGAAAACTCACAAAATCTCTACAATACCAAAATTCTAGGAAGTTCTTCTATATTAATCCACAATGTCTATCTTAGGGCTATGTGCTCTAATCAGACTTAATCTAAATCTAGTTTCCACGGTTTGTACTAAACATTCTCTAATACCAACTGTAACACCCCGACCCAAGAAGCCCAGAGTCGGTGCATTATTACGTATCATTGACATGATCACAAAAGATCATGTCTCGAAAGACTGTTTAGTTTAGTTACCTTGGAAGTACTGGAAACATTCATAAGTTTTACTTTACTTCATAAAAATGAAGACTGCAACAATATTGTTTTCATAGGCAACACTGAGATCCCATATACTATCCCTATAGGTCAGTCATAATATACTTATTTGCATCCTAGGAAAAATAAAACTTAGAAAGGGGTGAGCTCAGATGCTCTGTAAGGATAACATTATAGCCGAAACTTTCATAAAGAAGCATAAACATTTAAGGCAATGTATAAGACTAAAAAAGCATTTTAAACTTGAACTTCAGCATAATATGGAAAAGTTAAATTCAAATAATTCCATTTACATATTCTCATGGATATTCTACTAGTCCAATAATCACATGAAATATCAATAGCCACTTTCATAATAATGGAATGCATAACACCAGACTTTCATATCAAACATAGTCAAGGCCTTCTTCCAAGACTACAAATAAGATTTTGTAAAGGCCTTGTACCAAGACACACTTTTGTCTCATGAGACTGACTGATGCATCGATGAGCTATAGCCGTCTCCACCCTTCACTTACTAAGTCCAATGCATTCCTCATATGAAAATGTTGAAACATAATATGAACATTCATATTAAAACTAGCATAAGAAATGTAAATATTTTTACCACAAACCATGAATGGTATAAAAATAACACATCCATATCCAAACATAACTTATTCAATAAAATATGGATGATTGTATTATAATAGATCAACCTTAAAAGATAATAATGAATGATATTGACGTAGATGAAAATAATCATTTAAACTATTTGAGAAAAATATCCCCCTTTTTCTTGAAAACATTTAAAAGTCTCACAATTTATCAAGAAGCCGTTTAAAATATATTTTTGAATCAAAGTGTCCAATAAAACTTTGAAACTTTTAAATGGAATTTTAATTTTAATAAATTATTTTAAATATAAATAAATCCTTAAAACCATTTTTAAAACATGGACATTAATGAGAAGTATTTAGAATAACAAATCTTTAAAACATTTTCAAATGATATTGTAGTTATAGTTCCTAACCCAAAGTGAGACACCTGAATACAAATAATTGAGGTAATCAAAACTTTATAATGTCATGGGAATACAGGGATTCATGATATACTATGTCAATGTACATTATATACACCATATAAAAGTGAATTGGCATATAATAACAATGAAGTCTCAATGGAATGTTATGTCAGATGAAATATCGTTTAAAGACCGTATCCTTAGTTTAAGGTCAAATCAATGACATAATTATGTGTGAAAAATATAAATACACTAAATATTATTGGATATTCAGTGTAAATTAATCAGAGTAAATTCAAACATATTCTGGTAAAAACAACACCAATGAATTGTGTGTTTAATTCAATATATGAAGATTGAGTTAAAATTACTCTTATCAAGTTCATATCGATTTCATGAGAATTTATCAATAGATTGATTATGTGTATCAAGATTATATCCACTAAAAGGGGAGTGGAAATTACTACAAAAATAATAAATAGTGATTCCACACATAATCTTGGAGTAAAATAATCATTGAAGTATGTGTAAAGATGAATGAGTGAAAATTGAAATTTGAAATTCCCTTACCAATTTGGTAACATATGAAACATACACCCCATGAAATATGGATCATAAAATGAAGATGTAATTACTAATCAATTAAAGTATATTACACAATGAATACAATCATTGGTAAGTACATACACCACACAAAAGGAAATATTGGCAGTATGGCATGAAACTCGGGGAAATAGGAAGTGAGAAAAAAACCCATACATTATTGTAATCAATCGAGTCATATGGCCCAAAGTTAATAACAACCAAATTATTCACAGAATACCATGAATATAAATAGAATCAAGATTATATATAACAAATGATAGTACACAATACACTACATTTAATAAATATGTGGCGAATAATGCAAATCTCACAGAATTAAAAGTGAGAAAAGAAACCCTTACATTGTACTTTTCTCTGGTCAAGGGTATGTTAACCACTTGTATAATGGTGAAATAATTTTTATTAAGTCATAAATAAATAATATAAATTAATATGATATCATATATGATCTTTCAATATAGCTTTGTTAATAATATCTTAGTATTATCGTTGTTTCGGGTGTTAAATGATTCGTTTTCCTTTATATGCATTGTTTTGTAAGTAGTGTTTGTTATGAATATGATGTATATTATTCATATTCAGAATGATATTAAGTCATTAATTTTTTTTAAATAATTTAATGAATATTAGTTTTGAATGGATTACTATGGGGAATGAATCTCATCGCGTTCGTGGAGACGGTAATCCGTACGTACGCAAGAGCGAAAATATCATTATTTTGATATTAAAATAATACATAATTGGATGGTATATCATATATAAAAAATAATTATCCTGTTATATTTATTATTTACATCAATTAACCATCTTTATTATACCCATCCAAATAATAATTTATTGAATAACAATTACACTACGACGTGAAGACGGTAAGCCGTATTTACGCATGTATGGTGACAATTCGTTTAAAGGATAGATGGAATGATGAATATGGTGGTACCAAATTTTTAATAACATCACAGTATATAGAAGATACTAGATATATTATTTTATAATGTAAACAAAAAAGAAAGAGAAAATGGAAGAAGAAAGGAACTTGAAAGAGGTGATAAAATATTTAACACTTATTAGGGTTCTTCCTTTTGTTTTGATCAAAAGGGCTCCATAGGATGGATTTATGACTAAAGGAAGGAATCTAAGATGAAGGGAGGATAGTTAATAGGGTATTTGGGTAGAGTTTGGCCGAGAAAAAAGGTTTCTACGGGGTGACTTTGGGGGAAGGGTGAGTGGCCTTTTATAAGTGGGTTGAGAGGCACCTTAGGAAAAGCTAGAAATATTATTTTATAATAAAATCATTTTCGATTTCTAATGGCTACAAAATGAATTATTTAAAGGATAAAATGGAAATGGGTCTAAAACCACTCACCCAATATGTTTTAGATTGATTTCGGTCAATATATTAACCTTATATTTTATATTAAACTCTGAGTTAAATAGTTTTACATTTACCATGTCTCTATGTATTTTTATATTATATGGTTAATAAAATTACAATATACTTCTCATAAAACCACATGTGGTTAATTAATGAATAAACTATCACTATATATGTCTTTTGGACAAACCTTAGATTTTTAGGAATAGAATATCAATTAATAATATAATATTTGTTTTAAAAACTCTTTTATGTCAAATTTGACACAATTTTCTATTTTGTTTTTTATAAATTCATAACAGCATTATTACTTCAAAAAATAATCTAACCAACCCTAACATGACATATTATCCTATAAAATAACTTTATTTCTTAAAAATTCTCAAATTTCATTTATTTGGATATTTATAATATCAAATATTTTAATATTTCATTAATTTGGTAATTACTGCATAATCATTGTGTCATAAATAAATTGAATTATTTAATGTCTAAAAAATATAAATAAAAAAATATTATGTATTAAATCTTATTATCTTTCTAATTAATATTTATAGTCGAATTTATCATATGTATAACCATATATTAAAAATGATTTAGTTATTAAGCTCTGAATTTAACACTTTTAACTCTTCTTTGAATTAAATAATAATAAATGTCCAAATCTAATCCAAGTTGACCTAAAAGATCATATTTTATTCCTAAGTTTGTTTTTGGTCAAATTAAACTTATCCAATAGAATTAGGACATGTTTTAGGGTAATAATATTATCATTTTTACCCTTAATTACCTTATTTACTTTTAACCATGTTTAATAAAAGTCAAAAGTTACAATTCACAAAAAAAATATTTTTATCTTATTCAATCGAATTTTTCTTACTGATATCAACAGTGTCTCTTATATTTTTAACATTCAATTAATTGAAGCGGTAAAATTATGTTTTATTTAAAATTTCAAATGCTCCAAAGAGGTGGGTAAAAGGCGGTTAAAAAGTTCAATAAAATTTTTATATGTCTAAAATTTTTATAAACTAACTCTTATTAATTATATTGAACTTATAAAGGCATTAGGTACCTATTTTTACCTAAAGTTAATTTAAATAAAATAAATAATTATTTAAATTAAAATTCACTTTTAAACTATAACTTATTGTTTTTTACTATTCATCAAAAAATTAATGTTTTGAGAAAAACACAAAAAATTCACCCTAAGCTAATTTCGATATTCGGAATCAAAAAATGATGTCCATTTTGAAAGATAAAATTTATAAAATTTAAAAAATTGGGTATTATTATTCATAACGGTTACTTTGATTAGTCACGGTGTGTTAGAATCTCGATGTTGCATACAATGCAAGATATTACATTATTCAAAGGGATACGTACCGTGGAAGCTTGGGGTGTTACAGAAAACTACTATTTATAATAGTGGTTTTACATAAATATTGATTCTTACTTTTTTATTATTTGGGTTGTAATAAGTACATATTCAACAAAACTGGCAGTGTACTTTATATATTGAATATTATATCAATATTGTAGACTAGATAATGATTAATTTAATATCTAGACCATCATATACCATGTTTTTAAATGATCCCCATATTTTTTTGCACTCAACATCTAGGATATTAATGTAATTTCCACTAGATTAATATAATTAACAAATTATACAATTATAGATTACATTTTTCCCTTTTTTTATGTGATTACATATTATTAAAATTTATTTTCTATGGATCGACATGATATTTATGTCTTGGTTCTATGTAACTTTATATTTAATTATGATAAAGATGTAATTTAGTATTAGTGTTCATGAATTTATTTTTAACTATATGATAGTAGTTTTGAATGATATTTTATTCATCATGGATATGAATTTAAAAATATAGAAACATGATAAATGTTGGTTATATATAGTTATATGTGGGTTTGTAATATAAATATTTTGCATGTGTGTAGCATAATGATAAACATGGATGAATGTGTTTTGTGTTTCTATTTGAGTAATATATATCACATTCCCATTTATGGAGTATAAAAACTTCTCATTAAAGGGCATGGTGTATCCATAATAACATAAAAGTTTCCGGTCCCATGTTAAGAACATTTATGATGTGTGAAAATTAAATTCTCATCCCTTCAAATTTTTGACTCTTGGTATTTTGGCCATGATGGTATATAATTGTATTAACAAACCTAGTTTAGGATGTGATTTGAATTTATCTATATGATATTGAAGGTACATATATGTGATCCTGAATTAGGGGTGAAAAATATTTTTTTCTAAACATAATATATTAGGTTATTTATTTTCCACACCTTTTGTAATTTAAACCACTACTATGGGTAACAATGAAGATGCTATTTTTTTCGCCCAAACCATATATAATAAATTTATGTATATTGCGTAGAAATGTAATGAATTGGTAAATTTTATATGAATCATCCCTAATGTGGGAATCATACTCCATTTTATGTTTATATACATTTGGTAAGTGAAATCTCCCATAAAATCATATTATCAATTAATTATGTATTTTTTGGAATTTTATATCTTAAGCAACTCTCAACCTATTGAAAATTTGATTTTTTCCCCAATATAGAACATATAAAATGATTAAATTCATATGAATGTGACCTAAGAATTATATTAAACAAGTGATCATTTCCCTCTCATGGTTCATTATAATTGCTCAATTAAGTTTTTTTGGAGACTTCTTCCACCTTCCAAATAATGATCATCATGAATTCAAGGTATGTTTGTAAACATGTAATATATGATGTTCACTTTCACAACGTACTGTATTTGAATATATGTATATACATATTCAAAAATGATTCATGAAAATTATACTCGACACATAATTCATTAATTCTCATTTTTTTCAAAAAATATTATTCGTTAAAAAACTCATGTTCAAATCATATTTGACTATAGAAGGTCAGTAGATTTTGTCAGTAAACACACATTCAACTTATTCCTTGATTCCTAGAAAATTATTGTCTAAACAAAGTCATTTAATAATTACCATTTTACTTTTCAGAAGTATTATTAATCACTTAGTGCTTCCCATATCTTTTTTATTTTCTTTTGAGTGATTGTGTTTCTCTTTAGATACAATCTCTTAGCTGCACACAATAACAGTGAATACATCCTCGTTCATCATCTCATTATCAATGAAATCATAATTTCATAACAGGAATGAGTTTTATATAAAATTTCATATCAAATTTCCAATATCATATTATTATATATGTGGGGTCCTTTTTTAATATGAAAAATATAATTATTAAATTATGAAAGTAGTTTGACATGATATTTCAATCAATATTTTTCTATATAAAATATATTCAAAAGTTTGTTTATTTATTACCCCAAAAATGTATAGAAATAACATTATTTTATTTTTGAAATATACTACAGTATTTTTCAAAAACATATGAAAACTAGAGATATAATAATAACTACTACTTCTAATATTTTATATTATGTATAAATTCCAATAAAACATTGTAGGGGCCTTTCTTCATTTATTCTGGATTTCATTCAAAAAAACCATAATAGGGAAAATATGATCATTAATAAATAGAATCATATTTGAAATATTTTCTATCTAATATTTTTCATAAATAAATAATTATTTAAAAATATTTAAAATTTTATAATAAATAAAAAGCAATAAATGATTTGATCTTTGATATATAAATTAATTAAAATCAAGATGTCTTCTCATTTTGTGAATGGGATAATTCATGGATGTTTTTTTAATCTGAATGTCTTTCTTATTAAATCAGTGATAATTATAACACTCATATATTTTCATTCTAAATAATTGGGACAATATTGTGTAGTCCAATCATGGATGTGGAATTTTCTAAATTATTCATAGAAATTGAATGAGATTTTTCTTTTTTATCAAGATACACATTCTCTTAATATTACAAAAAATTTATCAAATTCATGGATAACCAAAAATCATTATTATATCATTATTTTCAATAGATTAATAATATTCAGAATAAATTTTGATCAAAATTATAAATTATAGATGTTTGTCATTGAGGTAATTAAAATATTCTTTCAAAAAAACTCTTATTTATTTGATTCAATTTTGCAATCGTGGAGATAAATTTCTAGAGTAAAATAATTTAGTTTGTTTTTTAGGTAAATTATATTAATTTATACTTGGGAATCATCACATTTGATTCCATCAATCATATACCTAATATTAAATGTGTATTTTTCAATTTAAAAATTATTTTTGTACAAAAATAAGTGATGATTACACATTGATCGACGATGTATAAAAAAATCATGAATTTGTAGAGACACATTATAGTTATGTAGCATATTTCATTCTTATACATGGTTGAATATTTTTTACACTGAAAATTTGGATTTTTTTGTCAAAAAATATTCATTCTCTATTTAGTGACAGGTGATTATTATCCAATATATAATAAAGCATATATAAAAAGTATTTATCTATTTTTTATTCACATCCAATCAAGATGAAGATTAAATATCATATAGAATTATCATTTTTAGGATTATCTTTGAATGAATTCATGTCCATCCCAACTCAATTCATCCATTATATGTTCTTCCTTGAATATTTTATAAGTACATAATATTATAGCCCAAAATCTAAAACTAAAAGGATGATTTCTGCTCTCACAAAAAAATATATCACTAAAAATAAAACCTATTTACACCACATTCCTCAAATAATATATATGTTGAATAATCTAAATAGTGTCACCAAATAGATAATACATTACATTATAAATGTTATAGATAGAGATGCATCCACCCTTTTAGAATATTACATTGTTTTGATGATAGGGACAATAATCATAACATATAACATATAACATCTTAATCTATTAACCGTTTTATTCAAGGGAATCATCTTTATATTTAGATTATTTTTCTATTTAGTTATTATAGAGGGACCTTATTTACATTAAAAAAATAAATTATTATTCATGATATAAATTTTCATTGTGGATACTCACTCTATTAATCTGCAAAGACATACATTGACTATAACATTAAAAAAATACAAAAAAATTAAAAGGGATAGTAAGTATCACACAATTAATTAGTTTTATATTATATTATTATTTCTAAATTTGATGTCTTTTATTTTATCCATATATAAAATAAATACAATAGAAATGGGTTTCTTCTCCTTATTAACACCACAACACTGTTTTTTTTTATTTTTTCCTAACTATGCAAGTTTTATGAAAAAAGGTTCTCCACATATTTTATTATAATTATTTTTTATCAATGAATTAAAAGCTACAATGCTTATGAAATATGTTACACATAAGTTCTCCATCCATCATAAGTCCTAGTTCTACATGGGAAAACCTGATGTAAAATTGGAAGAAGTCACTTTAAAAAACAAAGATATATATATAATAATTAAAATTCAAAGACAATATAGACTTTAATTTTTCAGTGGATTTAAAAAATATTATCTCTATATATATTAATCCTAAAATCAATTAAATATAAATAACAAAACACAATCAAGTGTAGGGAATGTAATTTCTTATTTATTTTTAGGTAACTTCTACCACTTGTTTATTTTTCTAAACGTAAGACATTGAAAAGTATGGTTTGTAAAAATCATATGTCTATCATTATATTTATTATGGAATATCAATTTTGTGAAAATTTTAAATATTTAAAATATGTACATATTTTGATAGGCCCGACTTAGTGGATAGTCACATTTATTATCCATTGTTGTTTCTATGTTGGTATGAAATTATTTTAGGTATATCATACTAATTTAGTGAAAATAAACTTTATATACACAATGATGCATCAATTTGTTAATTTTTAAATTATAAACATATAAATTAATGTAAGGAACAAAAATACGATGTGGGAAAATGTTGGTTTATCAAAAATGTCTTCAAATTTATTAATAAGGATTAGAAAAATTTAACAAAATTATGACTGATTTCATCGAATGCGTAAAAATTCATAATCACATGATGATTTATATATTATTGGATTTATAAATCTGAATATCTCAAGGAATAATTTTATTATTTTTTATTTAATAATTATACCTAAATAAAAGATTATTTTTAACATTATAAACTAGAGAAGAATGACATGCCTCCTTTTTTACTAAAATTATTTCTATATATATATAATATTGATTTATTTTTAGACCTTATTTCATCAAATGATCAAAAAAAGTACATAAAAAGAACATACATATAGAGTCAATAAGGAAAAATTGAGTCATTAGTGATTTTACCTTATTCTTAAATGAAATAAATTAATGATGTATAATAGTCATGAATTTAGTATCTAGGTTTCCATCCACTTTTCTCATCCAACACACTCACCCATCAGTTTTCAAGATACCCATTATGGGTTTCCTCATGACTTCATCACAATGTGGGTTAACAAGAAATCAAAACTCTAGTATCAATCACATGTTGATTATTTTCAAAACTATATATATATATATACCCATTTAAATATTATTTATGTAAAATATTCGATGGTTTGGGATGTGGCCTCTGTTACAACAATAGAATATATTGTACACATTAGGTTGAAAAATTTTCTTATAATTTTTTAAATACTTATTGTTTATATCTTTCAAAAAAATTTATATTTTCATTCATTACATATGAATAATTTTATTCCATATATATAAACAACAATTTTTTTCTTTCTCATTATATTTTTGTGACATTTGGGATAAGTTGGTATATTTCAAAACATGTAATTTTATGTAACATAATTTCAATTCTCAAATATATTTCCCAATTATTCATGTATATTTGTTATATGTATTTTTATTATATTCAGAAATTTTTTCTCGTATTATATTATTACTCAACCTTTCTTTTATCCTTAAATAGTTTTCACATAATTAAATATTTTTCTTACAGTCAATATCTATATACCCAAATCTCTAATAGCACTGTGATATTCATTATATTTCATAAAATATTTCAACAGACTAACAATATTTTGGTACATATATATTTTGTCCTAGAACAATTATTTTTTTGGGATATTTTGTAGATTAAAATTTTTTGGAAATTATTTCATACTCCCTTATATTTTTTTAGGTGTTTATGAATTTTAATCTTCCATATTTTGTATTATAATATTTTTTAGAATTTAAAGAAAGATGTTAGTTTGATAAGTAAATGTACTATATTAATGTATTGGATTGTTAGATTTAATTTTTCATGAGATTTAGGTTGAATCTTTTCTAGAGGATTTCATGCTCATTTTGAAAACATTTTGAGTCTTATTTAATATAATAATCACATATGATGTTTGTGAAAATGTTTTAAATATTTTATTATATTGTAGTATTAATGATTGGTTATATTTTAAACAGAAATGTTCTATTACTAGATCAAGAAATTTCAACTTATGGTTATTGTTTTAAACATAAACTGAACTCATCCCATATCTAATTCATATTATACCTTCGTAATTTGTTCTCATTATGTTCATATATCTCCGAAAAATTCTTTTCCAACTCAACCATACAATAGTTATTAATTCTCACTAAGCATCATTAAATTCCGAAAATACACATTCCTCCTTCTCATATGAAGGGATTTATTATTTAGATACCCTTTAAATAATTTATTTCTTAAATAATGTTATTTTTATAATAATTATTGACAATTTATTATACATAGAATTTTGAATTAGTTTCTCCATTGAATTTAACTTGATTTGGTAGTGTGTTTGGGCTACTAAATTTTTTCCAATTATTTTTCATGAGAATAAAATGTTATTCTACTATGACTTATCATCATGAACTGCCAAAAAATATTATTATATTAGTCACTGCCAATGTAGGAACAACTTTTTTATAATCATTATCATCTAGATGATATAATATTCAAGATTGAACACACTCATTCTCATACCGAAATAGCTAATAAATATTGGAATAAAAATAAAATGATTCAACTGATAAGACACGTATTTTTTTAAATTTCATTAAATAATAATGATTACACTTCCTTCATTTAATGTTTTTTATATATTAGATCTTAAATATTCTTTATTATTACTATATTCTAAGTAGACACCTTTATGTTATATATGATATCGATTAGTTTATATTATTTCATATGATAAATTTAATAATACTATTTTATGAAATATTAAAATATTCAAATAATTTATACTTAAAAATTAATTGGGAAAATCATAAAAAGAAAAAATGTTCTAATGATATTTATTGTATCAGTTGTAATAGAATAATGTTAATAAAATAAATGGAATAATAATATTTGATACAAAATTAATATTCTACTATAATCATGTAGATTCTCTAGAGTGGTGCTCGATCATCGATATCAAGTTTTTTTATGAAATTTTAATTTCTTATCTTATTTCTTATGTACCTAGTTTGTAACCTCCAAATTATTTGCTATACTTATTTTCCCATAAATATAATTTTATAGATTCATTATGATTGATGAAATACCTAGTATAAACATACCATTATTACATTATACTATTTTTTTAATGAATTTGATTAAAATCATAACAAAAAATTTCTGTTATGAATTTCATGGAATAAAAATGTGTAGAAAACTGCCCATTTTTATAAAATTCATTATATTCATCAAAATTTTTTTTTTCAAAAATATCTATTATTGATTTCTAAAAAAAATTAATGTTATTAACATTAAAGAAATGAGAATATGTATATTAGATAAGATACATAATTTATAAAATCATTATTTAAAAATTAACATAGATTGAATTTCTGAAAACTTTTTTTAAAAATTATTTTTAGAACCATTATGAAAAATAATTGTTTTTTAATAGTGGATTTTATATTAAGAAACATACAGTGATATATTTATTTTTAATTTTTTTAAATGTAAAATTTATTAATTTAAATAATTAGTAACCAAATTATTTTAATTGGAATCATATGTATGTTTTAATTATTTTATACAATAATTTTTATATTTAAGATAGTTGTATTTGAAAATTATTCATTTCTTTTTTCATTTTCATAAAAAAATTATTTTCCTTGAATTCATGAAATATAATCAATGAAAATGGAATACATATTTTTAATAATTAATTAAATATATTTTTTCAATTATTCTTAATTTTTCTTTTCACAAAATTGAATATTAAATATATTAATTTTTTTCATCTCGGTAATGGTAAAATAGTAAAAACATGGTTTCAAATTTGGGATTAAAGATAAAATTTCCTCAAAAAATTACCTTTATATTATATGATGTGTTATTTTTAGGCATTTATAACAATATAATGAATCTATCACTAGTTTTTTCAATTATTTATTGATTAAGACCATTATAATTATTTTTTTAAAAATATACACCAAATTTCACTACATTAACATTAATAAATCTAATATTTTACCTAATGATAGAAATTGGATAAGAATGGTCGTACATTTTTTGGGATGTTAAATTAAAATTATTATCATTGTAAATTATTTTTAGTTCTATAGAATAATTATGTTATATACTTACACCACAAAGACATAATATTTACTCAATTAATAGAGATATATTTATAAATGATTGTAGAAAATGATAAAATGAATAGAATTTGGGTGAATTTTTTTAATTTAATTTATACATATTTATAATATAATAATAATGATTGAGATATTTGGATTTGAAATCATTTTCCCTCATGATGCCAATAATGAAAAATTAAATGACTACATTCAGAAGTTACATTAATGATGTTTTATATTATATAATATTTTATTAAATAATATTAAAGTCATAAATATATATAAATAATAAATTTATTAATACTAATGGGAAAAAATTACATTCAATATTCATTTATGTGATAATTTTAACCTTATGTGTAATATTTTAAACATTTAATATTAAAAAACTATTTTTTATGGTTAAGATTTAATGTAGTCCACTTTGTAGTTAAGCCAAATGATAGTATAAAAAATTATACTAAAATATATATTAATTTATTATTATGATTATATTTTGACCTTATGTTATTATTCATTGATTATATATCCAATTTTAATCATTTCACATTAGAATAATATAAAATTATATTTTAATGTTTTTTATGTAATTGCAAGTGTGTCATTTCTCTCTATTAAAAACGGAAACCCATTCTCTCTTCTCATTACACAGCCAAGATCAATATGTCAGGATAAAAAACTACAAATTTTATTTTCAAATTTCTATTTCAACACATTATATGTGAAATTCTTCTTGAAATCCCCTTCCAATAGTCCTTCAAAGGGGGACGAAACAAGGCCCTCTGAGGAAGATGTAATCTTACTCCTTGATAACTATCAATTTATTTCTTCTAACATATATACATATTTGGAATTTATTATAAAATTATAACACACAAATAAAATATATATTAAATGTTTACTATAATAAATTATCCTCCGTTATGTAACATATTTTCAATCAAATGGGACGTGAAAGTAATGCTCGAGTGTACTTGTGGATTACCACTACATATAGCGATAAAAATGATACTACATAAAAATTGTAATGGGATGGTTATTAGGATGGGATTAATTATTATATATTATATTTATGAACTAATAATAGTTCTTTTATTATATAATAATACCATCTTTCTTACATTCCAATTTGTTGGAAAATTACACCTTTGATTGTACTTCCATATCGACTACCACCTCCACAAAGTGATGTGATATTTTTTCAATTTCTATTTTATATGGATAGAAATAAGGATAATTGAACGTAATATATATGATATTTATTTTATAATAATGATTATATATATGTGTGTTTTTATTTTCCATTATTTGGATCCATATGACAAAATTTGATAATAATGTTCATGTATATGTATGGCCTTCCATCTCTATGAATGGTGTAATTCATTTTCCAATAATTAATAATTATAGATAAATATAAATATATTTATAATGACTATATATGATATTTATATAATTATTATAATTACATTTATGATGTAAACAACATCAATTTTAATGGAAAAGAGCTACCAAATCGAAAATCTCATGTAAAACAATAGTTAACACTAAGTAACGTATATTTTAATCATTAATTTTAATAAATGGGTATTGAAATATAATAATTTGATCATATTTAATATTTTAAGTAATTCATTAATCTACTGTTGTATTATAATATTCTTAAATATATTCTATAAAATTGTAACAGTGAATTCAATGTATGTCAAACATGATGAAATAGTTTTATAATATATTCACATTGTTTACAAAGATTGTTTATGATTTAGTTTATCTGGAATATTATCATTGTCTACATACAAGTAAACCCAGAAATTTTAATTTTTTTTGTTATTTATATGAATTATAATTTTACAATTAATTTTTTCTTCGTTAAGATATTAATAGACAAAAGTAATGTTTTCACATAATCCCTTAATTATTTCTATCTTTGGTCAAAAATAAATTTTCATCCATTTCCATTTCTCAAAAAATAGTCTTAATATTATATAATTCTTGAATAATTTCATTTAATATTTTTTATTTATTAAATAGTATATATATATTAATATTATTGTAATTTACTTAATGAGAAACATTTGTACATTTACAAAAAAAGATGTTGGGATATTACTTTTAACATATACGGTAGGAATAGGATTTGAAGTTTGTATAATAACAATTTTCTATGAAAATTCTTTTACAATCCATTGTTTTTTCAAGGAAAATATTTTCATAAAATATTTTTTGAATTTTAAGGATTTCAGTAAAGTTTTTTCAAATAGAAAATGAATTTTCATAACAAAATGTTCTGGTTGAGTTTTAATATAACTTTATTATATGGTTACCTAATTTGATAATAAATTTTCATTATAATTGATATAATCTAATGATACCATTAAAATTCATTGTGTTGTTGCTTAATAAGTTGATGAATAATAATGATTCTATGAATCATATTTCTATAACATATGTTTATTATATTTTTATGGAAGCTACATTTATTCAATGGGTTATGTTATAATGAAATGATTAAATATTTATAAAAACAATTATATTTCAAAAGTTTATGAAATTTTAGTTATTTTATATTATTTTGTAATAAATATGTATGATTTTACTGAAATGATGCGTGGTATATGAATTACATATCCCCAAATAGCATTTTCTAAATATTAATATCTCATAAGAAAAAAATTACTATAATTGTGAGTGAATATGATTCAATAATTGACTCTATCCGGTATGATAGTTCTGAAAGTTGACCATAACAAAGAATACTATGTAATGGGTTGTCAACCTAATCTACAATAACAGTCAATGTAGAGATACATGGTTATAAAGGAATATCTTTTATATGATTATTTATATTCCACAAACAAATGTCTTACTGCAATGTTATGTTTTAATGGATCATTTTCCATGATTCCATTATGATTCATGTCTAATTAATTGTTCTGGTTTATTCCATGATTTATGATTCTGATATATGATATGTGGTGTTTAGTTTTCAAATGTTATTATCATATTATCAATACCTTATTTTCATCTCATTCTTAATTGTACTTTGATATATCCTTTTTTACCCTTACTAAGAAACTATGTTCACCCATTCTATGGTTAAGTTACCCCACGTTATAAATAAAGGTATTATGTAAGACATCAAAAAAAATTTCACAATTAAAATAACTTATTAGAAAATTATATAGACCTATTATCAAAAACTTGTTTTTATATTCAATTTTCCAAATACAATATACCAATATTATTCTATCATGGATCATAATTTTATATAATGAATATTATTCTAATTTTAAAAAATACTTATCTGTAAAATTTTGGTGTTTATATGGATGGTGAGATAGAATGGTTTAGTTAACATAGGAAACTCCAATATCATAACAATATTGGTAAAAGAAGGTTAATCCAAGAAATATGATAACATTCAAATGATTTTTTAAGGAAGATATTATTTGGATTCTCTAGTAATATATACCTATCAATATATGAAAATTTGAATTATTATTTGAATAAATTCTTATTGTGTTAATATAAATAAAAAGGTTTGTTCATGTATATAATGTCTTGGATTACAGTTTAGGTTGAGTGTTCCATTAGTACACACATAGTTTGACACTCCCAAGTGACATGCTTCAGTAAATTAAAATTTAATTAGCCATCAACAAAGAGGAAATTGAGTAGATTCTAACTGTGGATGTCATTAAAAATAAACAAAGCTTTCATTGATTAAAAATTTGATTATATTATTTTAAAATTTTATGAATTATTTTTCTTAATTAATCAATCTATTTGATGATACATTATTGTCATAATAACCATTTGGTAGGATTGAAGATAAAATGATATTATTGAGTTGGTAATAAGTATAATCAAATAGTGAATTAACATATTTCATAATTTTTACATGAATTCCTTTATATTAGGATAATTCAAAATGGATGTAAATTTATATAATCAAAACATTTTGTTAAATTAGCAGTGATAAATCATAATTTTATGATTATTTAATCTCAAGTCTATAATTATTCTATAAATTATATTAGTGAAAATTTTATTGGAATTTTTTTTATTCACCAAATTTTTGAAATTAATTTTTCATTTTCATGTATTTTCTCCCTTTTAATGAATTACACATCATTTACCAAGGAAGTGATGTCTTGTTTCCTTGTATAAATTGAACCATGATTTTTTATTATATCAATGATATAAATAAACTCTTTATCAAAACTATATCCATTTTATGGTACATGATTCTTATTACAATAAGGTTTTTCTTCTAAATTTTTATTAAATAAAATCATCTTCAAAGATATTTTTATTGTCAAATAGTAAAATTTTTTAATTCAAGAATATTTACTTAGTCTTATACTCAGTCATAGAGTTGGGATTTCAGCATAACTTATAAATGGTCCAAACATATTTCATAGAATCCATATAATATGAACACGATTGATTTTTTGTTTATAAAGAAGAATCTCTTGATGAATCTTGATGAGGGAGTCATTTGGACTTGTCCATCAATATTTGGTGAAATTATTCATTTTTTTAAGAAAAAATATTGATCATTGTGACTGATTTATGATTATTTTCAATTTCATAAAAAAAATATATTATATAATATTTCCCACATATTGAAGAATTGTTTAATAAAATACATAGTACTAAATATATTTACAATATGGAACCTCATTCTAGGAACCATTAATTGAGTTCTATAATAGAGTATTTACCTATGAAATATTTTTTTGAAAAAAGGATGTTCAAAAGCACCAGGAAGTATGAATTAGGGTACTTACCAAGGCCCCATAGTTGTTCAACTCAACAGTAATCAGGGGCCTCCAGAGAGTTCTCCATCTAGTGTAGTCAGGGGGAAATATCTCAAATCTCTTGGCCACTTCAGTGATATATTTTCGGAGTCATATAATCAGAGAATGTGGATGTGTACAATAATAAAAATGAATCAAATTAAGATCAAGGAGAGTTCCTCCTCATGTTGCAAAGTGTCCAAGGAGACTAGGTCCAAAGCCAGGATATCATGTTTCCGATGATACCCATACTTATATGGAATGACCACGACATTGGCGAACAGGAAAAAACAGACATCATCACCTCAGAATCATGAAAGGGAAAGGCTTAGATTGTAGCCATTCTTGAACACAAATAAAACCCTCAGAAAATTTCCATGTTCTCCAAAAGAATGAGGATGCAGGAATATTTTCTTGTCGACCCCATCCATAAGCACATTTGGGTTTTCTGGGGCAGGGATACTTTAGTGGGCTTTGTTCTGGCAGGGGACCAACACATCATGACAGGTGTGAATCAAAGAAATAGATCTATTTTGGTAACCTTTGTCTATAATATCAGTGATTCTTAGAGGCGATAGGTCATGTGGCATGTGCTCAGTGATTTTGACCCTGGAGATGAGGCATAGATCATTGGGGGTGACTTCAACGTGGATTTTGAACCAGTAGAGAAGAAGGGGAGAGTCGTGTTCCCTCAGGAGGCCATTCTTGACTTTTTCTAGTTAATGGGTTGAAAATGAATAATGAATATGGGCTACTCAGGCGACTGATTCACTTGGTGAAACAACCAACATGTGATCAGTCAGTGCTGGAGTTGGTTGGACCGATGTCTTGAAAATATCCATGTTGTCTCAATGTTTTCGGATTCCAAGGTGAGTCAACTGGTCTGTGCGATCTCTGACCTTTCCCCGTTTCTCCTCTATTTTTCTCCAAGGTAGGTCAGTCATGAAAGGTTAATGTTTATGAGCATGTGGTGGGGTTTTCTGGGTTTCCATCAGCTATTTTCTAAGATATGGGGGGACTCGATCCAAGGGCACACCTGGGTGGCCATCCAAAATAAGCTGAGGAGGTTGTAGAATGGGTTGCATCATTGGGATAGGGATATCCCTCATAGTGAATATAATTTAGAGTAGCTTAAGAGGGATGTGGACCATTTGGAATCCAGTATAGAGGAGGAATGGGATGATTCAATATTCGCAGATCTCTGTGGTAAGAAGAGTGTCTTGGCTGACTTGATCCTTTCCCTATAACGCATGGTAAGAGAGAGAATAAAGATCAAACGGAATTGTGAAGGAGGCAAAAACACTGCCTACTTCCATTCATGCATAAAGTATAAAAGGAGGCCTATAAAACAAAACATTGTTATATAGGATGGATCGTATACTAACGATGGGGATGTGGTGGGGCGATGGCACACAATTTCATAAAAGACCTCTTCGAAGGCCCATGCTCAACCATGTCAAATGGATATCTGGTAGGGGGCAAAGAGTTCTGGGGGGGGGGGGAGGTTCCTAACCTTATCTTAGTTCATGACAATGAAGCACTGTAAGAGATCCCAGGGGAAGAATAAGTTCACAATGCCATGATGAGGCTCAATCCTGAGAGCGCTCCAGGCCCTGATAGCTTCCCATGCTTGTTTTACAGGGAATCCTGGGAAGTTGTTAACTAAGACATCATCACTGTAATAAAAGACTTCTTTCGTGGTGGCGGCCTACTGTGGGTGGCATCCGCTACTTCTATAATTCTCATCCCAAAGATCAAGGACCCTTCCTCTCTTAGCCATTATAGACTATTATGTTTGAGTAATTTCCCATAAAAGATAATAGCATGCATTCTTAATGCTTGGCTATCTGAGCATCTGCCCCGGTGGATCTCTCTTGAACAACATGACTTTGTAAGAGGCCTCACAATTCAGGGGGTTGTCACATTATCACAGGAGATGTTGAGGGACCTTAATATCATAACCCAAGGCTCTAACTTTGGAATTAAACTGGACATGAATATGGTGTACAACTCAGTGGAAAAGGGCTACATCAACATGGTTCTCGCCAGCATGGGGTTTTCATTATGGGATTGTGATCTCTTCTTTCACTGTTATATCTCATCATGGCTGGTTGTCTCCTTCATGGGAAGAACCTGTGGTTTCTTTAAGGCGGTTTGAGGCCTTCGACAAGGGGATCCCATCTCCCTTAGCATATTCATCCTAGTTCAGGACCTGCTCAGCCACATGATCAATAAAGGCATTTCTAATGGTGAAATTTAGCCTTACCGAATGAAAATGAACCTCACATCAGCCTCCCATATGATGTTTTCTGATGACACAATAATTTTCATGAATGCTGGGAAGAGGCCAATGCGGTGTATCAATACAATTCTGGAGGATTACTGTCACTGGAGTGGCCAAGTGATCACTAAAGACAAATGATTCTTCTATATCTAAAACAAAGGTTATGGTGGGAGGACAACACATCTGAGTAATAGGATGGGGACTAATCGGGTTAATTTCTAATAGAATACCTTTTCAGTACTCTATCCCTAGGCAGGACAAGGATTCAGGATTTTGATCGGGTGGTGAGTAGGATTACAGGACATGTGCTCAACTAGAAAAACCATTTTTTGTCCTTTGAGGGTAAGATAGCTTTATTCTATAGTGTCCTAAATAAGATCCAAATTCATTCAATTTATTCCATTAACATCCCGAAGGGGGTCATTAAAATCATTGACAAAATTCTATCGAGTTTTATTTGGGATGCACAGTTAGAGGGGAGAAGTCGATGGGTGTCATGGGAGAGGATGGCGATAGCAATTCAAGAAGGGGGGAACAATATGAAATTTTTATAAGGCACTATACTATATATGTATGCAAAACTGGCGTGGGATTTGATCTTTGATAGTTTTCTTTAGGCGAAGATTGTGGTTTGATATCTGGCCGAGAATGAGCACAACGATCCCTTGCAATTCTCCCCCCTCTTGTCCTCTACTTGCTGCATTCTTCCGAATCTTCATCGCAATTCGAAATGGATCATAGGAGAGGAGAGAATTCTATTTTGGAATCATAACTGGGTTGGGGAAGTGATTGGATACCCTGGCTGTCCTGCTCCAACAATCTCTTTTAAAGAGGCGTCCATTCATCCTCGTTTCATCGGGCTAGTCTTGGATGACAAGTAGCAGGAGAGTTTTGACCTCATTATCACCAACTATGAGGCAGATCGACTGGTCTTCATTTCATTATCTTTAGGGAAATTCAATTCGAGGGACTTTAGTCACTGAGTTAATACCCAGGCTCACTGTGACAGTTTGGCCGACGCAGTGTGGTGCGACAAAATACCCATGAAATAAAACTTCCTAACATGGAGAATCAGAAATCACGCTAATCCTTTAGTTACAAATATAAAAAGGCTTGGCATAGGTATGGAATCGTGCTCCCACTGTTGCAGGAGTAAAAGGGAGGAAAGCACGCACCACATTTACTTTGATGGTGAATGGGCACATGATGTGTGGGGATTCTGTGGCCATCTTATCACATACAACTCCTAGGATTGCAATGATAATTCCTTCGTGGATCAATCGTTTGAGGGAACTAACAATTCAGGTCCTGAAAGAATTGCGAGAGCAGTGATCTGCAATGCATGGTGTTAGACCCTGTAGCATGCAAGAAATCAGTCAAGGTGTGAGGGGCTCCCTTCTTCGGTGAGAACCATCATAGTGAGAACCCAGAAACTGTTAGTTGACTGGGTGTCCTTCCTCTGCAGTTGATATGATGCCCCCTTACTTCGGCTTCTTCAAATTCCTTTAACAGCATCTCCCACCCGCTTCATGACTCAAAGGAATTGGATGCGATGGATCCCTCCATTAGATGGGTTCAAGCATAACACAGATGGGTCCTGCATTGAATGTGTCATCCGAAAAGGAGGATTGGTTATGCACTACAACGGAAGTGTTGTTCTGGCCTTCATAGCTCATTATGGAAATGGAAACTCCCTCCAGGCCGAGGCGAAGGCTGTTCTGACTGGTATCTCCCTTTGCAAGCAACATAAAATCAGGATATCACAAGTGGAAACAGACTCTAAGGTGGCTTATGACGCCTTACAAGGGAAAATACCCATTCCATGGTTGATTACATACACCATTAGGATGTAAAAAGCTCTCATTAATAACAACATGAATGTCACAAACAGTTGGTGGGAGCAGAACAAAGTTGCAGATCATATTGCTAGCCAGGCAGATCAAACGTTCATAGTTACCTGCCTCAATAGCTTCTCTTTCATAAAACCTGAGGGGGTGAACCTGATACGAAGGGATGCCCTTGGATTGCATTATTATAGGACTCCTTACGCCCAGGTGGCCTACAGGTCTTGTACTCTTCAAAGGAATAATAATAAAAACAAAAAATGATGATTATGATGATCTTTTAAGAACATTAATGTCATTTGATTATTGTTATAGATACATTATGAAAGGTGAAATCATAAAAAAATTACTGTGTCGATTTTTTTTCAAAATAATGCTTCATTTAAGGTTCTTATAATATTATGTGTGGATATATTTATTTATATATATGGATCTATAAAAGATAAAATTTATGTAACGCTATACCGAAATTAACATTATGACTATAATCCATTTTTTTAGTTTTTTTGGATATTAGTTACTATTTAATGAAAATTTGTAACTCCCCAAGCTTCCACTGTACGTTTCCCTTTGAATAATGCAATAGCTTGTATTGTACAAAACGTCGAGATTCAAACACACTGTGACCAATAAAACAAGTCGTTATGAATATTAATACCCACCTTTGGAAATTTTATAAATTTTCTTTTAAAAAATAGAATTCATTTTTGAATTCAGAATATCGAAATTAGCTTATGGGGAATTTTTGGTATTTTTTTTAAAACATTAAATTTTTAATGAGTAGTGAAAAACACTGTGTTATTGGTTAAAACATGCTGTATATTTAAATAATGATTTATTTTATATAAATTCATTTTATTTCAAAATAGATACACAATACATATATATGTTCAATTTAATTCATTGGATTCATTTTATATTCAGTTTAGATATATAAAAAATTTATTTAACTTTTTACTGCATTTTACCAACATCTTAGGAGAATTTTCAAATTTGCATAAAAAATAATTTTACCACTTATGTGAGTTGAATTTAAATAATCCAAGAGAAATGTTTAATATAAGTATGTATAAATTGGTTCAATAAGATTAAAAATAATTTTTGGTGAATAGTATCTTTTGACTTTTATTTTCCACGGTTAAAAGTAAATAGGGTAATTAAGGGTAAAAAAGATATCATAATTACCGTAACACATGTCTTAATTCTATTGGATGTGTATAATTCAACCAAAAACAACATTAGGAGTAATATATGAACCCCTTTGGTCTACTTGGATTAGATTAGAACATTTATTATTATTTTATTTAAATAAGACTTAAAAGAGTTAAATTCGATGTTTAGTAACAAACCGTTTTTAATATAGGGTTACACACAATATAAATTTTAATTTAAATATTAATTAGAAATATTATAAAATTTTATACATAATTAGAATGTATTTAAAAAATTTACACATTAAATAATTTAATTTATTTATGACATAATGATTATGCTGTAATTACCATAATAATTAAATATTAAAATAATCGATAATATAAATATCCAAATAAATGTAAATTGAGTCCTATGGTGAATTAAAATAATTTTCAAGGTTAATATTACATTTTAGGGTTGATTAAATAAATTTTATTCAAAGTGATAAAGTTTTTATGTCTTGCGAAAAAATCAAATACTAAATAGTGTCAATATTGACATAATTGAGTTTTTAAAACAGATACTATTTTATTAATTGATATAATATTTGTAAAATATATGGTTCGGCCAAAGGGCATAGATATAGTTATTTATATTAATAATGAACCACATGGGGTTATTTTGGCCTGTTATAGTTTGTTTTTTAGCCGTATTATATAAAAATACAAAGGACATAGTAAATGTAAAACTATTTAACAAAGAGTTAAATCTAAAAGATAATGTTAATATGGTGACCTAAACCAATAAAAAACCTGTTGGTTATGAGTTTTTCAAAACATACCCACCTTATCCTCTAAATAAATAATTTTTGAGCTATTAGAAACTGAAAATAATTTTATTATAATATAATATTTCACGGATTCCTAAAGTGACCCTCACCAATATTATAAAAGGGTACTTCCCCTTCTCTCAATTTCACACCTACAAAGCCATTTTGCTCAGAAATCCCCAACCCAAATATCCTCCCAACTATCCTATCTTTTTCCTATAGGCCTTCCATTGGTCCGAAATCCATCCTATTGAGCCCTTTTTATCAAATCAAAGGGATGAACCCAAAGCATAGATAAATATTTCATCCCCTCTTTCATGTTATTTTCTTCTTCCAAATCCTCTTACATTGTTGTTTCTAATATAAAATAATATATCCAATATATTTTATTTACTTTGATGTTATTATAAAAATGTCACTCCCATATTCATTATTCTATCCATCATATGAATGACAATGTCACCATATTTTCGTACATACGACTTACAGTGTCCACGTCATGGCGTAGTTTGTTATTCAAACACTTCATTATTTGGATGGGTATAATAATGAGTATAACTAATGTAAATAATAAATATAACATGTTAATTATTCTGTATATTTGATATACCATCCAATTACATATGATTTCACCATCAATATAATGATATTGTCGCTCGTGCGTACGTATGGATCACCGTCTTTACGATCGCGAAGAGATTCATTCCCCATCCTAATCATTTTGGAACAATTTTCATTTTATTATTAAAAATAATTTTTAAGAACATAATATAACTTGGGATATGAATAAAATACATCTTATCCCTAACAAACATGTCTTACATAACCAATAATATAATGGAAATCAGATCAGTTAACACCTGAAACGTTGATACACTAAAATATTATTAACAATGAAATATTATAAGATCATATATGATGTCATATTTATAAATATTACTCTTGTATAATTTATTTATAGTGTATTAACTATTATATAGAAGGTTAACATAACATCGACTAAGGAAAAGTACATGGTAAGGGTTAATTTCACCATCTCTTTATTATCTGAGGTTGTTTTTATGTAAGTATCTACTGGGACATCTTTATCATCCACATCCATGTTTCTTAAAAAAAATTTCAAAACATTATTACTATTTACTATATTATGGGTTAAATTCATTTATACCCTTGTCTTACTTTTTATAAAATTGTTTTAAAGGAATCCTTCCATTGTTTTCCAAACAAGGTACGTTATGACCTTTTTGACAAAATTAAGGTAACAAGGTCATTTTGTAAATTATACGGTGGGTGTGGCAATTTTCTACCATTATAACATCATAGAAGCTTCCAATACAATCTTATAAGAATATTTTTAGAAAAATTATTTCTTTTATAATTATACATCTTTTAAATGATTTAAAAATAGAACGATATATTTATCCACAAAAAGTATTGATTTCATCATTGTCAAGATTCATTGATAAATTTTAAGATTGTTTGATGTTGATTTGTTATTATACAAACCTTCAACATTGTATTGATGTTTTTGTGATATTTTTTACCGTGGATGTGTTATTTTTACACCATTCATGGTTTATGGTTAATGTATTGACATTTTTAATGCCATTTTTAATATAAATGTTTATGTTATGTTTAAACAAAATTCATATGAGGAATGAATTGGACATAGAATGTTACTGGTGGAGCCTGTTATAGCTCCTCGATGAATCAGTAGGTCTCATGAGACAAACTAGTGTCTTAGAACAAGAATTTGACAAAATTTTATTTGTGGTATTGGCACAAGACCGTGACTATGTGGTTATTAAGTCTGTAATTATGCATTCTATCATTATGAAAGTGGCTATTTATGTTGCATGGGATTATTCGACTAGTAGAATATCAATGTGAATAAGTAAATAGAATCATTTGATTTTATCTTTTCCATATTATGCTAAAGTTTAATTTTAAAAGGCTTTTGTTGTAGTCTTATACATTTCCTTAAATTTTTATGCATATTTATGAATATTTTTACTATATTCTTATCCCTACTGAGCATCTGATATCACCCCTCTCAATGTTTTATTTTTACTGGATGTGAAGAAGTATTTTATGGTTGTCCTAAAGGGAAAGGATAATGAAATAAGTGTGTTCAAAAATGGGGAAAATGTTGTTGATGTTTTTATTTCCTGATGTAATGTAAAACTTATGAATGGATCTAGTACTTCCAAGGCTACTAAAATGATCTGTCATTCGATACATTATTCCATGTGTCATGCCAATGTTATTCAATAATTCATAGATTCTTGGTAACTTCGGTTTGGGTGTTATAGTTTGTATTAGTGGAAATTAAGTGCAAACCATGGAAACTAGATTTAGATAAACACTAATAAGAGCACATTATCCTAATATATACTTTGAGGATTGGTATAGAAGAACATCCTACAATTTTGGTAATGTAGAGATTTTGTGTATTTTCCATGCAATAAATCTCCGTTTGGATATGAGTAGGTAGAGGCGGCTCTAGTTAAAATGTACCTAGGAGTGAAAACTCTGATATGGAGTTTCGGGCTTCACCCAAGGTATCTTGGTATAAGACAACGAGCCTTGTTGAACTATTGGTTACAACACTCTTAAGGGATATGCATAGGATAATTCAATTTTTTATTACGAAACATTATAAAGTATTTATGAGTATATACCTCCTCAAAGAAAACATTTTTTTATGATTATCGATTATATCCTTAAATTTCTCAATTTATGATATCTATGTTACAAGTTTCGTATTATGAATTAAGATTAATAGTCTAATCTAATGTGTGACATTATTTAGAAATAGAACCTTGTTGAAGGAATGAAAATAGTATCAACGCATGTAATCCATGTATGTATTTCCATCCTACTCAAGATAGTAAAGGGGAGCTCATGATGAAACTAGAGCTGATTATCTTATCACCAAACGGGGACAACTCGTTCATATTTTGAATAATAACCATACCCATATGGAGTACCCTGATCCACAACAAGGGGGATAAATGTTAGATCGCTTCATGAGGAAACAACCACCAGCATTCATTGGGAGTACAAATATATTAGTAGTTGAGAAATGTATAAATTCCTTAGAGAAAATATTTCATTCCTTGGGGTGTAGTTAAAGGAAAAAAGTTGTCATGGTAGTTTATCGCCTCACAGGGGATGCAGATCAATGGTGGAAATTAAACTGAAATATAAAGGAAGATAAAGAATAATCTAACACTGAACTGAAAGAGTTTAAAGAGATTTTCCAAAAAAATACATTCCTCGTGACCATCAAGTGGATATTGAAATTCAATTTTTGAGTCTGAGGCAAAAAGAGAATGAGAATGATGCAATGTTTGAGGATAAATTTACAAGGTTAACAAGGCAAGGGCCAAATTATATACATAACCCAAGGAGTAATATTGATCAATTATTTGATGGTTTAAAACCATTTACCTGTCCAAAATTTGTCTCATAATCCTTCTCATCGTATAATATATAGTCTCATACGCTATCAAGACAGGAAAAAAATTCTCTAAGTCTTTTGGCTTCAAAGAAAAGCAAGAGAAGAAGAGATCTGTTGAAAACTATGGAAATTTAAATAAGGGGAAGAATGGAGTGGTTGAATATCCATCATGTTGTAAATGTGGGAAAAAACACCCAAAAACTTTCCTGAAGGGAATGGGAGTCTGTTACAAGTGCGGTGAAAAAGGCCACCAAGCTTGTGATTGCAAGGGAAAGAAAAAGGCTCTCAATGTTTAATGCTACAATTTTAGGGAAAATGTACATTATCAAAATTAATTTCCACTACACCAAGGGAAATTACCCAAGAAAAGGACATGAGAGAATGGCCAAGCTTATGTTATCAATACTGCTGATGTTGAAGCTCCAAAAGACATGGTGGTAGTTAAATTAATGGTTTCTTCAAGATTATCCAATGCTTAATTTGATTCTGGATCATCGTAGTGATTCTTATATTTCCAGTTTTCTAAGAAAATTAGATATTTTTAATTTGATATAATAAGGGTGTTGTCAATCAAAGCTCCTAATGGATGTATCATTGCAACAAATTTTTATTAATCTATTCCCATTAGGTCATATAAATGTATTTATCTGCTGATATCATCATCATATGCATGATTGAATTTGATATAATCCTCAAAATATATTGTCTTTCAGACCATGATGTGAAAATTTTTTGTAAGAAGAAAGAGGTTACAATTTTCGAAGATGATAAGGAGTACCTTATCTTTACAGAGGAAACATCACCATCTGATTCTTATCAAGATCCACCCACTATAGCTCTACCAAATTCAATTATTGGGGAGGAAGATAGTGAAATAATTATGGGAGAGGAAAAGAATTCTCAAATATAGGATTTACATATTGCTCAAGAATATGTTTATGTGTTTCCAGATGATTTACTTAGACATCCTCCAGAATAATAAATTAAGCTTTCCATTGATTTAATTCCTAGTTAAAGGCCAATATCAAAGACCCCTTATAGAATGGACAATGTATAATTAGTGGATCTAAAGAAACAAATAGTGGAATTTACTATTAATGGATCTATTCACCCTCGTGTTTCTCAATGGGGGAGCCCCTAACCATTTTGTTTAGATGAAAGATGCATCTATGAGGTTTTTCATTGACTACAGAGAGATCATTGCTATAAAAATAAAGAACAAGTATCCCCTACCTCGCATTGATGAATTATTCAAAAATCTACATGGAGCTCTATATTTTCAAATATTGACCTATAATCTGGAAATAATCAGTTGTGTTTGAAGAAAAAATACATTCCAAAAATAGCATTTCGAAGTAGGTAGAGACATTACGAGTTTACAGTAATGACTTTTGGATTAACTAATGCACCCTCTATCGTCATTGATCTAATTTATAGTGTTTCCAAGGAATATCATGATGACTTTGTAGTGGTATTTATTGATGATATCATGGTATAATCAAAAGGCTGTATAGATCATGAAAATCACTTGTTCACTATTATGACAACCAATAGAAGAAATGAATTGTATGGGAAGTTTAACAAATGTGAATTATAGCTTCAAGAGAGGTCTTTTCTTGGCCATATTGTCTCAAAGGATGGATTCACTGTAGATCCTTCAATGAACAAGGAAATCCATCAATGGACAGCACCGATGAGTATAACTGAGGTATGTAGTTTTATTGGTCCAACAGGTTATTATCGACATTTCATCCAGAATTTTTCCCGGCTGGATAACCCATTAACCAAGATCACACGTAAAAGGGTTAAATTTGTTTTTACAAAAGAGTGTGAATAATGTTTTAAAGAACTGAATGTTGGAAAGATTACTGATTTTGTGTCAAAATTTATAGTTTGTAAACAAATGAATGCTGGAGAGAAACAACCTGGAGGAATCATGAAACCTCTTCCCATAACTAAGTGAAAATTGGATAATATTATGATGGACATTGTCAAGGGGCTCCCAATAAATCCTAGAAGGAATGATGCAATATGTGTCATTTCTGATGGTCTTACAAAGTGAAAAGATTTTCTTTTTATAGGAGAATATTTACCACTTGAACGTCTGGAAAGAATATATATTAAGGATGATTTAAGACTCTATGGTGTTCCCCTAACAATTGTTTCTGATCACAATCCCTTTTTCACATCAAGAATTTGGAAAACTCATCAGAAGGACTTTGATACAGAACATTGTTTGAGCACTTCTTACCACCCTCAAACTGATGGAAAATCCGAATGGACTATTTAGACCATAAAAGACTTATTGAGATCTTTCTCACATGACTTTCACGGTATGTGGGAACAATATTTACCTCTGGTAGAATTTTCATACAGTAATAGCTTTCCTTCAAGTATTCAGATGGCATAATATGAAGCATTATATAGAAAGAGATGTTGTACACCAACTTTTTGGGATGATGTGGGTGAAAGAAAACCTATAGGCCCAGAACTTGTTTAGAAAAAAATGAAAAAGGTGAAGATTATCCAAACCCACATCACGCTAGCTCAAAGTAGGAAAAAGAGCTATGCCAATAATCGGAGGAAGGTTTTGAAATTTCAAGTAGGAGATCATGTTTTTTTGAAGGTATCTCTATTGGAAGGAGTTATACAATTTGGTAAAAAGGTTAAATTTTGTCCTAGGTACATTAGACCATTCGAAATTCTAGAATGAATTGGGGATGTAGCTTACTGTTTTGCAATGCCACTACATCTCTCTAAAGTTCAAAATGAGTTCCATGTATCACTATTGAGAAAATACATTCCTGGATCAACGCATGTACCCACCTATGTGGAAATTGAATTGGAACCTGACCTTTCTTATTATGAAAATCCTATCAAGATTCTCGATACAAGAGAACAAGTGTTCAGAAACCGGATAACTCTTATGGTAAAAGTTCTATGGAGAAAACATAAGATGTTAGAGGCAAGGTGGGAACCAGAGGAAAAAATGAGAAAGAACCACCTAAATCATTTTATGCGGTTGTATTCGAAAAATTTTGAGGACAAAATTATTTTATGGTGGGAAGAATGTAACACCCCAGGCTTCCATAGTATGATTCCCTTTGAATAATGCAATAGCTTTCATTGTACACAACTTCGGGATTCTAACACCCCACGACCAATCAAACTATAGGTTATGGATAGTAATTCCTACTTTTTAAATTGTTATAAATTTTATTTTTCAAAATGGACTTCATTTTTGAATTCTGAGTATCAAAATTATCTTTGGGAGAATATTTGGTATTTTTCTGAAAACATTAAATTTTTAATGAATAGTGAAAACACTATTTTATTGGTTTAAACCAACTTTTTTATTTAAATAATTATTTATTTTTATTTAATTTTATTTAAGGTAAAAATAGATACATAATACCAATATATGTTCATTTTAATTGATTGGTGTCATTTTATAATAAGTTTAGATATTTGAAAATTTTATTGAACTATATACCAACTTTAACCCACCTCCTAGGAGCATTTGAAAATTTTCATAGAAATAATTTTACAATTTTTGTGAGTTGAATTTAAAAAATAAAAGAAACATTGTTAATACCATTAAGTAAAATGTGGTTCAATAAGATGGAAATTATTTTTGGTGAATAGTAACTTTTGACTTTTATTTCCCATAGTTTAAAGTAAATAGGGTAATTAAGGGTAAAATTGATATCATAATTACCCAAACACAAGTCCTAATTCTATTGGATAAGTTTAATTATTCCAAAAAATGTACTTAGGAATAAAATAGGACCCCTTTGGTCTACATGGATTAGATTAAGAGATTTATTATTATTTTATTTAAAGAAGAGTTAAAAGAGTAAAATTCAATGTTTAATAACTAAACCATTTTTAATATAGGGATACATAGAATATAAATTCAAAAATAAATATTCATTAAAAATATAAAGTTATTTCCTAAATAATTATATTATATATATAATTTTTATACTTTTAATAATCTAATTTATTTATGACACAATTAGGATACAGTAATTACCTTAATAATGAAATATTAAAATAAGTGATATCATTAATATCCAAATAAATGTAAATTGAGACTTATGATGAATTAAAATAATTTTATAGGTTAATATGACATGTTAGGGTTTATTAAATAAATTTTATTTTAAGTGATAATGTTTTTTTGGCTTCCAAATATAATCAAATACTTAATAGTGTCAAAATTGACATAATTGTGTTTTTAAAACAAATACTGTATTATTAATTGATATAATATTCCTAAAATATAAGGTTTGGACAAAGGAAATAGATAAGGTTGTATATATTTATAATGAACCACATGGGATTCTCTTGTCTTGTTATAGTAATTTTATTAACCATATAATATAAAAATACAAAAAGACATGGTAAATGTCAAACTATTTAACTAAGTGTTAAATCTAAAAGATAAGGTTAATATGGTGAATTAACCTATTTAGAACCAATTTATTGAGTCGTTTTCGACCCATCCCCACCTTATCCTTTAAGTAAATCATTTCAGATCCATTAGAAACCCAAAAAGATATTATTATAAAATAATATTTCAAGTTTTTTCAAAAGTGAGCATCACCTCTATTATAAAAGGGTACTTCACCTTCTCTTATTTTCACACCTCCAAAGCCATTTGGATCAGCCAAACCCTTCCCAAATATCCTTTAATCTATTCTTCGTTCATCATAGTGGCCTTCCATTGGTCAGAAAGCCTTTCTATGGATCCCTTTTGATCAAATAAAAAGGAAGAATCGGAAGAAGAGGTACATATTTCATCACCTCATTCAAGTTCTTTCCTTCTTCAACTTCCTCATTCTTTGTTTATTCCATTATAAAATAAAAAATCCATTATATTCTATATACTGTGATGTCATTATAAATATGGTACAACCTTATTCATTATTCTATCCATCATATGAATGACAAAGTCACCATACGTGCATACGTATGACTTACTATCTCCATGTCGTGGTGTTGTTTGTTATTCAAACTCTTCATTTTTTGGATGGGTATAATAATGAGTATAACTAATGTAAATAATAAATATGACAGGTTAATGATTTTTTATATATTATATACCATCTAATTACATATTATTTCTCCATCAATATAATGATATTGTTGCTCGTACATACGTACGGATTATCGTCTCCACGCTCACGATAGGATTATTTCCTCATCATAATCAAACAAGAATAATTTTTATTTCAGGATTATAAATAATGTTTAAGGACTTAATATAATTCTGGATATGAAAAAAATACATCTTATTAATAACAAACACGACTTTCGTAAGCGATCACATAAAGGAAAACAGATCAGTTAACACCTTAAAAGATGATACTACTAAAATATTATTAACAAACCAATATTGTAAGATTACATATTATATCATATTTATGTATATTAATCTTTTATAATTTAGAAACGTTGTTTTAAATATTATACATGAGGTAAAAAAACCATCTACTAAGGAAAAGTACATGGTGAGGGTTAATTTCACAATATATTTATTATCCTATGTTGTTTTTACATAAGTATATACTAGGAACTCTTTATCATCCACATTTATGTTTCATAGAAATGTATTTCATTTTTTTTACTATTTAATAAACTATCGGTAAAAGTCATTTATAACCTTGTTTGACTTTTTATAAAATGTTTTGAAAGGACTATTTACGTCATTTTCCGAAAAAGGTACTTTAGGACCTTTTCGACAAAATTAAGGTAAGAGTGTCTTTTTTTTAACTTATACGGTGGGTGTGGATATTTTCTTCCATTATAACATCGTTGAAGCTTCCAATACAATCTTATAAGAATATTTTCCAAATAAATGTTTTATTTTATAATTATATGTCTTTTAAATGGTTTCAAAATAGAAAGTGATATTTCTATACCAAAAGTTTTGATTTCATCTATGTCAACATACTTTGATGGATTTTAAGCTTGTTTGAGGTTGCATTACTATGATATAAATCATCCATAATATATTGAAGGTTTTGTGATCTGTTTGACTATGGATTTGTTATTTTTACACCATTCATGGGTTTTGGTTAACGTATTGAAATCTCACATGCATGTTTTAATATGATTGTTTAGGTTATGATTAAAACCTTTTCAGAGGAGAAATGCACTGGACATAGAAAGTGATGGGAGGTTCCCACTATAGCTCCTAGATGAATTAGTAGGTATCATGTGAAAAACTAGTGTCTTGGCATAAGGCCTTGACGAAATCATATTTTTAGTCTTGGAAGAAGACCTTGACTATGTGGTTAGGATGACTGGCATTATAGATTCTATCATTATGAAAGTGGATATTGATATTCCATGTTATTATTCGACTAGTAGAATATAATTTTGAATTAGTAAATGGAATAATTTGATTTTATCTTTTCCATAATATTTTGATGTTTATGTTTAAAAGGATTTTGTTTTATTATTATACATTTCTTTAAATGTTTATGCTTATTTATGACATTTTCCGCTATATTGTTATCCTTACTGAGCATCTGATCTCACCCATTTCTATGTTTTATTTTTCCCAGGATGTGAAGAAGAACTTTATGGTTGACCTGTATGAATAGTCTATGGATATAAGTGAGTTCAAAAGGGGACAAAATGTTTTCGATGTTTTTAAATAATGATTTAATGTAAAAATTATAAATGTATCTAGTACATTCAAGGATACTAAACTGATCAGTCTTTCCGGACATGATTCCTTGTATCATGCAAATGTTATGTAATATTGCACCGAATTTGGGTAACTATGGTTAGGGAATTACATTATTTATATTGTATTTCTAATCAAATCAGCATGTTAAGAAGCAAGGGGTCCATGTACTTTTTGATAAGTAAATCTGATAAAAATTTAAATGAACTGAAGAGAGTGATATTGAAACAATGATTAGAGTAACAAAAACTATATCGAAAATGGTAATAGGAAGTCACCTCATGAATATTTACATGGTAATAGTTTATGTTTCACAGTAATTGTAAGACCATGATAAAAATTACCAATCTCATGATCTTGAGTTCACTATGGTTATTTTTCATTAAACATATATTTGAATTAAATTTTTGGAAAATTTTGTGATATATATATATATATCACATATTATTAATATATAAATTTACTAAGGAGGATTTTTATATGTATCAGGGAAGATGGTTGTAATTAATTAATGATTCATATTTTTCATTACATTTACAACATGGTAATGAAATAATTATATCCATCTGTCATATTGAATGGATCATGATAGATTATTTATAATGGAGGTAAAATGAGGAAAATGTTTTCTAGGTATTCCGGGAATGGACCATGAAATATTTAAATAAAGGAAGAAATTGTATCTTTCCCAAAATAATTTACATCTATATATTTATAGGGGGACTAAAGAGTTGAAAAAGAAGATGTTAAAGTACATAAGAAAATTAAATTTGATCATAGGATCATCTATGTTAGTGATGGAATCATATAGTTCAAAAATCATGTTTGTGTCCCATAAATTTCCCATTTTAAGAATGGTGTATTGGTTAAAGCCATCTTATAAGTTCCCTGATATATTGATATCTAAAATAATATTTTCAGGGGACAACCAGAAGATATATATTGAATAGTATCTATCAGAGTGCTTCATATATCAACATATTAATGTTGGTAGATTGATAAATATTATGCCTATATAATTGTTACCCATTCTAGAATAAAAAAGGAAAAACGTCACCATGTATTATTTCATTGTAATCTTGAAAATATCTAAAGGAAATAATGTTATTTTTATTGTATTTAATCACATTAAAATGTCATAATAATTCATTGATATCAAAGAATAGTTCATTTATGATATAATTTCAAGAATATTGCTAAATGAAGTGGTATGTTGGCACACTCTACAACATTTTATTTTAGCTTAATGGGATATGGGGATTACTTTGATGTTATAGGGATACCATAAAATTAATGTAGATTGAGAGTTTTTTTAGTACAAAATAACATTATAAAAAATATGGTAGTTCTGAGAAAATAATTCAAATAATATATTATAACTATAGAAATTTTTATATGGATTTTATATTTGGTTTTGATCAATAGAATTATATTTCAATGTTTTATATCAATAATATAAGTCACTCAAGAATTCATATGGCTCATTATGAATCCCTTTTTAGAATAAAGTGTAATAAAATATCACGTTGAGATAAAGATTTAGAAAAAACTATTTGGAATAGATCTAGAAGAGGAACTTGTTGAGAAATTCATGTACATTCTGACTTATATTAAGATAGATCAGAATGAATAGAAAAGTTATGCTTCTAATTAATAATGGATTATATATTTTGAATATTGTGAGAAGGTATTATAATAAATTTCTCTATGAAATATTTCTATATGATCCTTAGTTATATTGAACCTTTGATATTCTTGAATTTGTATGGATTATTTCTTATTTCATGGTGCTTCCACCAAACCTCTTCATATTGATGTTTATTTTTTTATGTCTAAGGAATGTATATACGTATTTAACATCACATTATAAAATCCATAAAAGTGTTGATGGATACTGAAATTTCATATGAATATCAACCTTTATAAACCATTGATAATAGTGATAGAGTGTTACAGAACAAAACGACTCACCTAGTTAACGTTCTCTACAAGAATTATAAATTTAAAAAATCTACAGGGGAAACTATTGGTTGGGAGAAATAGAGAAATATTCATTTTTTTACCATAGTGAAATAATTTCAAGGGAGATATTCATTTTATATAATGTATAATATTACATACCAAGATTTTATTATACAATTCTATACAAATAAACATAATTTCATCAATGGTTTGTGATACCTGCCACCATGAGACTAAATTAACAATTATAACCTAATATTTCAAATTATTGTAATGAAAAATAAAAACCAAAAATTTAAAAATATATTTAATTATTTTATATAATTAAAAAATAATAATAACTAAAAAAATTAAATTTTTAAACACTCCTGATCTTATTCGAATATATAAATTTTCCAAAAAATGGTATTCATTTTTATAATGAACAAATTATATAAATAATTTATTGAACTTCTTGAAAAAATATTTTAATAATAATTATAATCTTCCAGATCAACATTTTGATATTGATTTATGGTTATTTTTTGATTATCTAATTGGAACAATGGTTTTATATTATAATTAAAAAAATACTTATTTTTATTTAAAATTTTGTTATCATTTATATAATTCAAAGATTTATCTTTTTTTTAAATAATTTTAATTTTTAAATTTTTTCATTTATATAATTAATAATGAAACTATGTTCTTTAGATTAATTTTCTGGGCATAAATTATCATAAAAACATTTTTTACTTAATTTCATCTGTTAAATTTTCATTCAATTTTGAATTATGGTTTTATCTTAAATTAATATCATCACCTAAAGAAGTTGATTTAGGTAAACATATTCCATATTTGTGCTCTAGATGTCCAAATTTGGTTAATGAGCGTTGTTTATTTATTTTAACAATTTGAATATAAATTTTATTTATTTTTTATCACCTTAATAAAGGGAACACAATAATTATAGCATTAAAAATGATTAAAGGAATTTAAATTCCTTAAAAAATTCTTTTATCTTGTTGGATGGGTGGATCTCATCCAATTACTTTTATTTCTCTATTTTCTTTATTTTAATCCATTTTTATTTGTTTATAAAAATATATTATTGTTAGAAAATATTAAATATAAAATTTCACATTATTGACATTAATATGTATAATTTTGTAACTTAAGGATAAATAGGTGGTATATTTGGATATAGTTTTTTTTAAAGAAAATTAACTTTTTTGTAATAATTTCTTCTAAACATTTTATTAGTTGGATAATTACTATAAATTATTTTGTAACACTAACATTTTATTTATTCAAATATGAGTTATAAAATTATTAATTTTAAATAATATTAATTGAAAAACAGTAATGAATTTTGTGTTCTAATTATTCTATTCACATGCATAAAATATTAGGAATGTTTAAATGGTTTATATTAGAATTCCACTATTATCACGTTGTATTAATTGTTAAATTAATTGAATATAGCACAAAAATATTTTAATGATATTATAAATTAGTTAATGTTTTAATAAATTATCTAAAAATAATAAAAAAGTTTCCAAAGCACAAGTATGATGAGAAATGGTCAAAAAATGTAATTCCATTCCCATTTTTGAAGAAATCTTTACATTATATATTTATTTTTATAACCATTTTTTTGAATTATTATCTTCCAAGGATAATATTAAATTTTTTTAATCAAGGTGTTAAACTAATAGATAATATTTAAAATGGATTATAAAATGGTATAAATTTAATTGGGAGATGATATTTTGACCTTGTCTCCTTCTAATTTTAATATTTGTCAATCTATGCGAATTTTACTTCAAAATGATCAAATGTATTTTTAAACCATTATTGTAATTCCACATATGTTATTCCCCACCCCCATATAATAGGACACTCTTTACATTTCAATAATAAACCATGTAACCATCTATCTCATCCTGAATCTTCCTCAATATCTTCTAATATTCATAATACAGTAATTAGTGTTGATTTTATTTGATTTGGAAAATTCAAATTATCAATAATAAGGAATCTAAAAGAGGCCTACTGAATAAGATATAATCACCCTTCCCAAAAACATATAATTTATTCCAAATTTAATGTTCTCTAAATCAATGGTATTCATAATAATATAATATATTATACATTCTATGTATATTAAATTTATATTATGATTATTAAAACACAATTATCTTACTTCTTTTCTATAAAATAGGATGTGAATATTCAGCTCATGCGTATTTATTGATTAAACAATCTACATAGTCTTGATATTAATTTTCCATATACCTAATTAATTTATAGTTATTAATTTTAATTGAATGTTTATTTTTTATATTTATGATGTAATTATGTTTCTATAATTATAATATTCTATCATAATTATTATCATCTAATCCATATAAAATGTTAAAATCACTCTTGTCTATGTTTAGAAACCTACCTCCATAGAGTAATGTAATTTGTTTCCATTTATATACTATTTTTATAGATATAAGTATATATATTTAATATTTATAATATATAACATATAATAAATATTTTGGAATGTTGAATTATAATTTTTTTCTTTTTTGTTTCACCCATAAAAATATGAAATCTGTGTTCATGCAAACGTATGGTATACCATCTTGATGATTGGTGTAAATGATGTTTCAATATGTAAATTATAAGTATAAAAAAAATATTTATATACACATTTAATTAATTTTACATTACTAATATTTTTAAAATTTATTGGTCTATTTAACCATGAAAAAATTACATGTCCCAATATAATAAAACCAAAATTTAGGGCACAAATGATACAGATAACACCCATAAATGATGATTTTAATATGTAATGTCCATTAAAAGGTTTATGAAATAATATATGTGAATAATATTTGATATTATATGTTCATACATGATTTTGGTATAGAATCATTAGTAAATTAAACTTATTATACATTTGGTTAAAAGAAATTTTGAAGCAATTGAAACTTTATGTAGTCTTATAATAATATAATCTAATTATTTACAAAAATTATTTTTTATTATGTTTATGCAAATGATATTTAATTATATACTTTTATATAATAGCCTTAATTTTATTATACACTAGTTATTTTAGGATATTACTTCTCTTAGTTTCATTTTCCTCTCATCTAAACCCCATAATGGGGAATGAATTTTTTAACAAAAAACTCTTTTTTCTGACATCATTCAAAAATCATATTTCATCATGAAAATTTTATATAATTTTTTTTTATAGTAATGTATATCAATATCAAAAATTATTGTTTAATTTTACCTTTACTTATTATTTAATTTATTAATAATTCTTAGTAGGACTTGTCATGATATTTTCTGAATGATGAAATTTTTATTTTTAATGAAATAGTTAAAGTAATCATTGTTTTAATGTATACATTATGAAAATAACTTCCCACCATACGGATAACAAAATTTTTGATTCTAATAAATAATTTTTCCATGTTACTATAAAATGGTCTTTTTTCCATAATATTTGTTATATTTTTAGATTTTTAATAATTCATTAAAATATTAAAAAGTAATTTCAACAATAAATGTTCTATGTGATATATTAATGAAATTCGTTTTTATGAGAACATCCTTTGTTATTATTAATTCTTTTAGGGGGATACGATCCAATAAAACCATTGATTTTCAACATTTGGATGGATTACAATTATTTGATTTTATATTTATTCTAAGAAATTCATTTTTATACAAATGGTTTTGTTTTGATATGTTGAAACCATTATAAAACCCATTTCTTTTCCCTATGTTATGTAATGATGAAATAATGAAATTTTTATGAAATCAATTCAATTTTATTACGATATACTAGAATTAATATTTTATTATATATTCGAATACATATGTATGATTCCCATTATGTAATACGTTGAAAAGAAATTACTAATACTTCTCAGTCATTGGGTAAATATTGATATCTAATGATTTAATACGAACTATAATGGGGGGATGGTGTAGTTAAATAATATAATATATTCCATATTATTGAATTACAAGTGAACCATAACAAATGAAACAACAATATGGATCACTAACCCAATCCACAATAATATTATTTATAGTGTCCCATGTATACTAAAAAACTACTTTTATATGCTTCACTATACACTACCAAAATATCTGTTATTCTAATTTTATGCTATCCTGAATTAAATTAATTGATTGTTTTGGGATTAATTCCTCCTAAATAATGATGATTTATTCCATGTTTTTAGAGTATGATATATGATATACAAGGAAAGTGTATCATATATTATACTCATTATCTCAAACCCTTCTTATATATTTATCAAGTGATCATTGTTAACACTTTTTTTTAAATATTCCAAGAATTATAGATCATCAATTATTATGATTATTAAACCCATTTTATGAAGACTGGTATTATGTTTGATATGTATAATAAGGGTACTGATTATAAAGTACATAGTATGAGATGATTTCTTAACTTTGAAATGTCTTATTGGAGATTATTTTTTTCCATAGATACCAGACCTATAATATTCTTGTCTAGATAGTAATTTTATATAATTAATATTCATTTTATATATTGTTAAATTTTAATATAAAAATCATTTTCGCCATATAATTTTCAATAATTTCTCCATGGGAAGTTAAGACCCAACATAATATCCTTCATTTCACCCAACAACATACACAACATTCATGTCAGAAAAGATGTAACATAAAGAAAATTGAATTTTTTACATGGTTTGGAATCATTGAGGGAAACATTTCTCTTTTTTTGTTTAATACTACTTAATTATTTTATTTTATAATACACTTTTCATTTATATTATATTTTGATTATGGTATATTTCTATCCTCACCTACCATCCCCATAAAGAATACATGAGTGTGTTCACAATGTGATGTAAGTAAAAAAATTAATATTATTCATGTGAATGTATAAATATATTATATAAGTGATAAATTCTCTTATAAATTACTTTTACTCCCTCCCATTATACATTTGAAAACTACCTTATCCTTTACATAAAATATCACCTTGAAGTCAATGAATATCTATAAATACAATCAATATATACATTTTCCTCATTAAATAATATTTTTTCACTACTTATATGTCTCAAAACCAAAATCATACAACTCATCCACTATAAATAGCCATAAACATTTCAAATCCACTTAAAATATGTTTCTCTAATACTTTCAAGAAGGAATATTCATTAAATGATGGTGATCAGTAGTGCATGTCGTCATAATCATGATATTTTTTATATTTTATGTGAAATACGTTCTTCAATATGTATAGCCTCAACATACTCTCTTTTAGGTTATATTAGAGTCCTCTAGATCTTTTTACTTCACCCTAATATCCTTCTTCATACATAGAAATTATAAATTTAATTTTATCTAGACTCACTAAACAAAACACAATAGTATCTTTCATAGTTTATTTGTTATTTTCTCAATCATTGATATTGTAATTTTAACATATCAATGTATAGATATAATAAATATCACCACTTAATAAAAATAAAAATCAATTTTATACATGTATTTTTTTATTTAATTGAAAAATAATTTTCTGAAATACATAATTTTATTCCTAATGATGTTTATTTTTCTCTATTAAACACATATGATATTATTAAAAGATCAATATTTATTAGAAGTCACATGGAATAAAAATTCATGGTTAATTTAATCATCATGATTAGATTGTTATTATGAAACTAAAAATAATGTTACATTAATAAAAAATCATTCTTTCATTATTTTATTCAATATTCAATAGTAGTAGATGTATCTATAGAAAATATAAAAGTTTCATCTTTAGTGTATGCCTGAACACCTCTATAGATTCATATTAAATCCTTACACTATAAAAAATAATAATCCATTATATTTTTTTCTCAAATAAAATATCATGAAAGAAAAACATTCTATCATATTTGGACACTAATATTGTTGAAAATTCAGTAAATTATTTGACATTTGATTTCCTGGATATCTAAAATTTTGATATCATTTCATTTTTAAATTTGTAAAATTCATATATTTTCATACCACCCCAATAATTTTCTCACAATCACAATTATAATCATCTCACTCATCTATCATTATCTCAATGTCTAATAAACTAATTTAAAACCTCTAAAAAATGTGTGACTTCTTTTTAAATATTATAGAAAATAGTGGAATTTTCATATTCCTTCTAAAGAGACTCAACCTAATGATCATACACAAAATAATTATAAATCATAAATAATGTATAAAAATTATTATTTTAACATTAATAACATCATCAATATCCTCAAATTCCATTTATATAAAAACATAAAAAATTTAATACTTGGAATTGAAAAGAAAAAATCATTAAAATTCATATCATTATATGATATTTGACTGAATTCATAAAGAAACATTCCCTTTCAATTCAATATTTTTATTGATCAAAGTTTGTGGTGTTACGAAAGTTTATTTTATTAATATATTATTACAAATCATCACATTTTATTTCATTCAATAATTATTAAATATACAAACATTGTTTATTACCCAATTCAATGATTATAATGCATATGTGTATATTGATTAGATGTAAGTAAAATTTGAATAATAATGAAAATATAGGGTCACACATGATGGATGGTTAGTATGTATACATGAATTATTCATAAAATATATTTTTAAATATTTATGTATTACATACCTCAATTTTATATAGTATTAGATTAAAATAAATATACTGATTATGAATGATGAATATAAAACATGTACAGTTACAATTTTCAATGCCATTGGGGATAAATGATTACAACATGACAAAGATTAATTATCATTATTCTACATAGGTTCATATACATTTTCAATGATACATTTAAATAATTTATTTCTCTCCCAAATCAAATATAACTTTATTTCAATGTCCACTAAGACTGAATAAACAATAAATAAAATTTCAAAAATTATATGAAATATATCTATGGTTCTTCCACTCTACATCCTTGCTACCTCTAATAATTAATCTTTTTTAAACCACTTTCGTTACATCATATAAAAACTATCCAATATACATAATAATTAAATATAGATTCTATAATTAATCATAATTTTTTGTCAAGGACTATTATATTATGGTATTAATTTTAATAGTTATGTAAATGTTAATAAATATCCTTACATGTAAGAGTTTTCCATTCAATATTTTTATCCATATATTAAAGTTAAAAATTTATTAATCTATATTCCACTAAAAAGTATTCATCGTTGATATATCTTCAATCCTTTTCTGATGAATATATGAGAAGTTCTCTTATTGTTTTCTTTGAGGATACCCACATCATCACCTACCAACATTTTAAATTTATGTCCCCATTAGAGAAAATACAACAACCATGAAAAGGGAATATCATTATAGTTTATACACCACTTATTCACATTATAGTATCTTTGTTATCTGATATCATTGGAATTTTATGGATAATAATATATAAATAATCTTTTATAAATTTCTGTAATTTAGTGTGGATGGAAATATAACCACTTTGTTATTCACTATCTATTTAAGGTTAATCGTTATTCCCCTAATTAGTGTGTTTATAACCACAACATTGATGAAAAAAAAAATCAAAAAATTGAATCTCAACTCATGAAATATCATTTATGACTATTATGAGATTTTTTGGTGGCATGGTATAACCTAGCATAATTTCAATCTAGGATAATGTTTTTTTGTTTACATATACAATATAGTTGGTAGATTAATTGATTATCTTAATGTTTGTATATCAATAATTTGAAATTGTGTTTTGAAATTTTATATACTATTTTCACAATTTGGAATAAATCTTAGTTTTTCATTATTTTAATCAAAGCATATATTATTTTTTTGAATTCATTAACATTGTTTTGTATTTTTTAATCCTATTTCTACAACATGCATACTTTTTCAATGTTTTTTGTTTATTAGTTTTTTGATAAATATATTATAAAATTATAGCAGGCTCTCAATTTAATTGAATTTTGATTAAATTAACATTTTATTTACTAAAAAGCATTTTCCAACATTAAATGTATACCCATGTTTATATTCTTCATGCCCTTGTGATTATGGAACATTCATGATATTATAATTCTTGTGAGCCATCTTCTAGTGGGTTATGTGTATTTAATATTTTAATATTTTATTAGAGATATATCATAACTTATGTTACCCAAAGGATATTTAGTTTTATATTTGTAGTATGTTCTTTAGTAAGGATCCCATATTAGAGGTGTTGTGAACAATGCTTATAAATTTTAAGGAATTGATTACACTACCATCACTAGACCATTTCATGTAGTACTTGGAAAAATTAAGATTTTTGGGGTTATTGGGACACTAATATGATAATAGCTTTATCATGGCATATAGATTCTATAAATATAATTTATTATAATAAAGTATATCAATTTATTTCATAAATATTAGGTATTTATTGATTATATTCATCATTAGATGTTAGTGTTTTGATTATTTATTAGGAGTTTTGATGTGTATATTTCAATCGTTATTCATTTTAATTAAATAAGATATTGGGAATTTAATTGTACTATAATAACAGTTATTAAATTATATATTAACACTTTTCATTATTTCTTAGAATGTACTGGTAATATTCATATATATGAAATTCATATGATTCTAATTTCATGTAACCTGAAAAATAATATTTATTAATATTTTATTGATCATTCATTTTATATTCACCATTTCTAATCACAATAATAACACATATCTACAGTAATATCACATATTAATTTTTATGTTTTTATTTCCACCCATAATAAACTTGATAATGATTGTATAACATCAACAATGTTGGTAGTTGAACTGTCACAATCTAGAACATGGCATATGAATGAATAATTATGAATTTACTATTATATTATTTTTATATCAGTTTTTTATTGAGGAATAATTATTATAATAATAAATTATTAGATTTTATGAGTCTATTTATGAATATCAATGATTAGAAGTTAAATAAAAGATATGGAAAGGAACTTCATGCTTACATTTATATAATTTCACATTAATATAATGAAATCATTTGTATGAAGTCTTTATGTTTTATTCATGTTAATAAAAGATAAAAAAATAAATATTTTACCTTAGATATGGAAATTATAGAATGTACTCTTGAAGAAAATGAACTTGTTTTGTTTTTTTTGGAAAGGATACACATTGGGTATTAAAGGGATATCAGTTATTTGTTTATTAATATAAATTCCTTATTAGAAAAGAATACCATTTTAAAATGAAATTTGTCCCATACGTATTAAAAAGATAATATTTTTATTACCTTTATTATTATCAATTACAGCTATATTTATATGTTTATACATCATTTTGATATTTTGAAATATTAAAAAAATACTTATTTCCATATTTTTTTCAATATTCAAGAAACTAACTTATTTTATAATCAAAATGTAATTAATAGTATTATATTTATTGTACATACTAATTCCAAATATGAATTTGATTTTTTAAAATATAGCCATTAAATATTGTATATTAAAATTTTGTATATAAATACATAACACTTCTGATAAGGTGTTCTCGCATTAATAAAAATTAAATATTATGAAATAATTGATTATAGATTGTATATTATTATTTGAAATTTTTTTAGATTATTCTCAATATTTATTCATCATATTCTATATATTATTACTAATAATTTTTTATTTTCTGTAAAGGGGGATATATATTTTGTTTTATAATTTCAATATACCCATTAGCAATATGTATTATCCATATGTTAAATGTATATATGTCGAAAAAACATATATCTAATAGGAACATATTGAACAACATTCCATTTTTTATTCAAATAATTGGGCATAAATACGTATATACAATTTATATAAAATACCCATTCATTTATATATCAAATTGAATACAACAATTCTATTGATTTTATTCATCTGTAGTCATGCATGATAGTATTGATTTCATGGGGGAAATGAGGATTCATAAAACAAGTCTATGATATTTTTTATTAACATAGTGTAAAATTTATATTTTTAATTTTTAATTATGTCTCTTTTAAATTTAATATTGTAATAATTACTAATTAAATTAATGTTGTAATATTATAGAAAATTGAAAAAACATCCTTTATATTTAAGCTTAATGGTTTTTGGGAAATATTTTCTCCATAATAATTAAATAATAGAAAGGTGGAATGTTATATTATACCCCCAAAAAATTATCCATCTAACATTGAGTAATTTTCATTGATATAAATGATGATCTTTTTTTAAATCATTTTTTGGTTCCCTCAACACTTCATAAAACATGTTATTATATAACAGAACAATAAAATGTAGATATCCTTAAATTTATAACAATTTTTCTCAATAATATGTAATGTCTCAGACCTCTCCAATCAATTATTTTTGGGAATATCCAATGCTAGAGGTGTTATGGGAGGTGATAGTGACACATTTCAAGAGTTTCCCAGTTTTCTAGTTTTTCCATCAGTGAGTCATAATTCTGTAGGACACTTGGGGGACTCTATATCGTTAGGTTTTCATCACGGAGTCACCATTGGTAGCACATTGTTGGTAGATCCTCAATGGTAGCTCTTCTTGGTGAGTCACATTAGTGACTCACTATCAGTAGCTCAACATAAGTAGCTCACGTCGGTAGCTCACTATCGCTAGCTCAGGTATCGACAGTTTTTGGATGTGTAGGTCGAGCATTGGAAGGAAACGTGTTGGTAGGTTAGGAATCCATATGACTGGCATCACTTGGTCAGATGTCGGTGATTCACATCAGTGAGTTAAGAATCAGAAAGTGGTGTTAGTGAGTGATGTCATTGAGTCACATCAGTAACCCGTCTTGTTGACTCACACATCAGTGAGTCATTTTTTGTTTTTCTTGATTTACCCCTCTTATGTTTTCTTTGATGTTTAATGAGTTACCTATCATATTAAATGGGATTTAATGTTTTTTAAAAGGATATAAATCATATCATAAATTCTTAAGGATCACAAGGACATTGAAATATTAAAACACATAACGTCGATTGTGATCTGACATTAATGGCCCTTGAAAATATTTCATTTTGTTGATTTTGTTTCTGGATCTTCTATACTGAGACCCTATCATCTTTATGTGATTCTATTTTATCTTGTTGTTCCTAGAGAATATATTCCTTGCGAATTATAGCGTTGTGTTGTTACCTTTAGATTAAGTTTTTGATGGAGACACAAGTTGCTTGCATGACCCTTAGTTATTGTATTAGGAGGTGTTTTTGATTTAATGATGGTCTAGGTAGGGATTCCATCGTCTCACTTTTAATTACGTATCATGCGGGGAAGGTTATCCAATGTATCTTGGTGAGTACAGTCAAATCCAACATTTAATTAAGGTTTTAATGAATATAAAAATACATGTTACAGTAAAGTGTTTTGACTCTAATAGTAATAAATGAGGTGCTGGGATGATGAGGAAGATGATTGTTTTTGTTTTATCTATTTTCTATGATCCATTTTTTGAATTGTATTGGCAGTAATAATTTTGAAAATCATGTTCATTGGTGGTATTTTCTTGCGTACGGGTGATGATTTATAGTAGTTATTGATTGCCTCTCAATTTTTTTTAATTGTGAAATTTACCAAAAAAGTAAATATGGATAAATAAATTTTTTACCCATAATTCAAATTATTCCATGATTACCCTTAAATTATAATTGTGGCATTAAATAATGATTATTGATAAGATCTTAAAACACCTTTCCTGGTTTGGTGTTGGTGTGTGATGTGTGTGCAACATTCATGTTTTGTTCATTTTATGGGATGTGTCATGGTACTATTAAGACCATGGTCATTTTTAAAATGGTTTTACGGTGTAATGGTATCTTAGGTATAGAGATTGATTGGTCGTGGAATGCATTGGTAGAGTTAAGCAATGGGATTGTAAGTTTAGTTTGTGTTATCTTTTTGTTACATTATGTGATGGGTATGGTATTTTCATATAGCAGAGCAATCATAATGTCTATGATCAGGTGTGTTTTAGGATTTAATTATATTTTGGGTGATTTCATATTGAGATAATGGACATGGAAACATGAAATTGAAGAATGATGTTGATAGTGTCCGACATGGGTGTTAGTGGAGAGAAAATGAGGAGTGTGATACAATCATTTTTTTCTTCATCTATTGCATTTCTATGTGTATTTTTCTTTTTGTGGTTGCTAGTATCTCAGCAAGGGATGGACTCAATAAATAATATAATAATAAAGAATAATTGTTTCTTATATTATTGTGCTGGGGATAAATATTTGATCAAATTGTGGGTCATTTGTGTCATTGTTCATTTAAAGGTTGCAGCAAAGGTATTTTATGCTCTAGTTGTAGTTTGGAAAACCAAAGGTTGGTCAGAGTGTTTGATACCAATATATATACATAATTAGTTACTTGTGTTTATAGAGGCATTCCACTAAAGTTGAGCACTATGTGCCGAACACACCCATTTCATGGGGGGAGGGTGCCTTTCCCAACATTACTTGGGGAGGATGGATGACTGGGTATTGCATCTTATCTAGTCCTTTTTTTATGAAATGGTATCCCATGACTCTTTTGGTAGGTTTTGGATTGGTTTTAAGTTCATATGTTAATGGTTGTGGTGTGTTTTCCCATGTGTCTTCAGAATGAGATATATTGTGCTTTCCCAAGTGTCTTTGGGATGAGGTTTTGGTTTTTTGCCTTGGTTTTTGTAGGAGAGATGTGATGTAGTAATAGCCCAAGTGTTTGTGGATGATATGTGTTGTCGTTGAGGACTGGGTGTTTATAGATGGGATGTGGTATGTATCCCTAGCGTGTTTGGATATGTTCTTATAGTGTAGCTTATTGAATAGCATGGTAACATCAGTTAGTTCTCCATTAGGGACAAGTAGTTTACAAGTGGGAATTAGAGCGGGGTTCCCAAATATCGATGGGCTTATGATATTACATTTTGCGATTTGTGTTATTTGGTGAGTGTACCATGGCGATGATGGGTCATTAGTATTCCTCCATAAGTGATGTTGGTTTCCCATGTTTTCTCACAGGGGCATTAGTACACTTACCCCACTTCTACATGAGGGTCATTATTTGTTTCCCTATATAGTATAATTTTATACTCTCCCTATATATTTAAAACTATTTTTAGGTTTCCAGGAGATCTATGTTGAACGTGTTGTGTGTTACAAGCTCATACGTTGGGGATAGTTGATGTGTCACTACTTATCTCTACTTATTGTAAATAATTTAGAGGCTTTTTTATTTGTATTAGTTTTCCCTTTTTTTAACATGAATGTGGGGTATTTTTGCTTTTCCATTGGTTATATATATATTACATTGAGTTTTTTTGGGTTTACACATCTTAATTTTCTATCATCGTTACTATAAAAAGGTAAATGCCTCCCATTTTGTTACATTTTTATCACCTTTGTGATGGTCACCACCATGGGCCTACTATAGGTGGGACTACAGGGTCATTATCTCTCATTATCATTATCTATCATAGGAGGGTCTTCTTTGGAGGGAGGGGTCATGAAAGAATGGTATCAGATCCATTTTGAGTGATAATATGGAATTTGGTGTTTTCCATAGTGAGGATTTCATGTGTTATTAGTGAAATAATGTTATGTGATCACAGTGCATGACATATACAAGGTATGAACAACATGGATAAATGATATTAGAACCCCCTATGATCTGATGAATAAACATTGATGATACCAGACAACTAGGTGAGGCTACACTATTTGGATGGTAGAGACCCTTGGAATAGTACCTGCATCATAAAGATGTGGGTTCTTATTTCAATTTGTGTGTTATGGGGAATTTAAATAATAATAAGTTAAATTGAATCTTATGTGAAATTCCATACTACTCAGGATTAGGATCACCTTCTTTAACCTTTTCATCTATGCTACTCAGTCTTTATCCATACGTGGTACAAATAGTGGAGGGTCAACAGGGTGACCCAGTCGATCGATAGAGGGTTGACGGAGTAGAAGAGGATAATCATTGGAAAAAGATTCATACTACATTCCAGTTATAGATTCTAGGGATGTAAAATGGATTCGTTTCAGATATAGAGATAGAGAGTTTGATTGAGGAGCTAATTATTAAAATCATCTCTATTTGTGATCTGAAGGATTACTGGGTTCTTATGGATGTGATACAGTTGCAGGGATCTATTTGATAGTGGCAGCCGCTTTACCTCAAGGATAGGGGGGAGATCGACATACTGTGGGTCAATTTTGAGAAGGAGTTCCAAGAAGAATTATTTTATATGATGAAGATGGGTAAGAAGAGTATAGAGAAACCCTTCCTTCAGTAGGGGACTATGTTGTTATGAAAGTTGGGGGTCATGTTCAAGGATATCATTCTCTTTTCTCTGGATCACGTTTTGTATGAGGAATCTTAGGTGGGGCACTTATAGGAGGCATTTAAACCTTCTCTCAACAATGTAGTTACTATTTTGACCATACCGACGTATTTATAGGTCCAAAAGAAGGATGGGTTAGTTGAGAGGATACATTTCTGATGAGTTTTACAATGAGAATATAGTCATCCATTCTCTTCAAAGGAAAAGTATACCAAAAGAAATTCCCAGGTTCAAGGGTCTTGAAAGTTATGGTCATCCTGGTGTCGACCTAAACTATTCCTATTTCAACCTCTAGGTGACATTCCATTACTTTTGGAATTGGTACTAAGGTATTCTTCTATAGTAGGTCATGGGAACCCTCAAGTCAGTTCCTATTTTGAGCTTAGTATGTTGGAGGTGGAAGGTACGATGCCTGCCACATTAGAAGTTTCCAGGTAGGCCATTCTAGTAATTTAGACAATATGTTACAACTCCACCAAGTGGATGCATTATAGGTGGAGACCAACATCATATAATTCTTCAAGGACCTCACCCGATGAGTGTTAAGGGAGGCAAAAAACAATAGAGGGGAAGAGTGGCTGATCTGGTTAGTTTTACACCATAGAGGAAGCAATTTTAGTAGTTCTGAAGATCATTTGAGGTATGATCAGTTTCATCAGTACACCTACTGGTTCATTTACTGATTTGATATATTTTCACTCCCTAATTTTAGAAACTATAACCCATGTTTGGGGATAATAAAAAGGTTGAAATTCCATTATCCAAGTGTTGAGTACACTGGTCAAAGGTTATACTAGCATGTTTTATGTGTGTTAGGGATGTAGTCTGATTATGGGACTACATCAGTCATGTGGGGTTCTATTCCTTTTGAAGATGCAACTATACAATGTCATCATTTTCATCCATTGGTTTTGTGATGTTCATGCTATTATCAAATTCTTCAAAATGATATTCATGCTTTTAGATGTTTATGTCCAACATTTGGATTTTATTGACATGTTGGGTTGTTAGGTGGGCGACTGGTGTGTGGAGCCTCTTCTTTTATTTTTGGATAAGCTATCACTTGAATCGGTGGATACTAAGATATTATAGGTTCTGGGAGTTTTTAGGGAGTTCAAGGATGTTTTCACCATCAAGGTTATGACTATAATACCTCTATATGATGTTATGTTTGGGATAGAATTACAACCCGATGCTAGTCTAATTTTGATGGATCCTTATCATATGATTCCTTATGAGCTGTAGTAGTTGAAGATCTAGATTTAAAATCTAATGAAGATGGGATTTAAATGAAACACCATGTCCCCATTGAAAGCAATAATTTTTATGTCAAAGAATAAATCCAATGGTATGAGGCTATGCATAGAATACTAGACGTTGAATCATGTCATAGTTAAGAACTGTTATCCCCTTATGAGTATAGATGATATTTTTGACTTTCTGAGGGGAAAATTTCAGTTCTCTATGATTGATCTATGTTCTAGGTATCATTAGTTGAGGTTAAATTAAGGAGAAATCAAAAATACAACTTGTATGTCCAGGTATGGGAACTTTGAGTTTTTGGTTATGTCGTTTAGGGTTACGAATGCACCATCCATGTTCATGGGTCTTAAGAAATATGTATCCCATGACATTGTGGACCGAATCATCATCATGTTCATTGATAACCTAATGATCTACATAAATATAGAAGAGTATCACACCTAGCATCTCGGGACTATATTTTTGGTTCTTTGATGCCACTAGCTCTATAGGAAGTATTCCATGTGCATGTTCTGGACAAGAGAGGTGCACTTCCTTGAAAATGTTGTGTATCTATAGGGAGTAGCGATAAACCCGTCGATGGTTGATGCAACTATTTCATCAAAATAATTGAAAAATGTGGTAATGGGTCATATTTTCTTCTATCTAGTTGGATTTTATTGTATATTTGAACCCCAATTATCTCGAGTTTCATCTGTGTTGATATATTTTACCAGAAAAGGCCAATATATTTTCTTGATTACATAGTTCAAGGAATTCTTTGACTATCTAATGGGGAATATGGTAATGGTGGAGTTTTAATCCTTGCACTAAAATGAAAGAATATATGGTAAAAATGTTTTGTTGTTTTAGAATACGGTGTTTTCTTTTTTGAAGAAGCATGTGGGGGAGCCCATTTGGGGAGACTCAGAGGCAGAGGTAATGTGAGATTGCATTGACTAGGGTGATGTTGTAGAGGGATGGTCAGAATCATATGATGTTCTCTCTGAATATATTTATTCCATTTTCAATACCTAATGGAGGCCTTTGTGTGTTTCATAGCTCACTATTATTTTTATAACTAATAGTTTTCTAGATGTACCCTTTATTGAGAGAAAAATGTTGGTGGAATGAGATGATGTGAGCAGAAATAGAGCTTGTGGAAAGGTGCATAGTGTTCTAGTCAGTGAAGGCTGAGAACTATGGGCACGTCAGTTTATTGCATCCCTTAGATATCCCCAAGTGGATATGTGATGACATATCGATGGATTTTATCATAGGGTTACCTAGGGATTAGGGATGTTTCGAAGCAATTTTGGTAGTTGTGGATCCTCTAAAGAAATCAGCACACTTCTTCTAAATAATGGAGTTGGGTATAGTGGATGCCTTGGCAGGAGGTATGTGGTGGTGGTTGTTTGAATATATGGCGTTTTCAGATATATCATCTCAGATTAGGATAAATATTTTACATCAAAAGTCTATAGGGTATTCCAACATTATTTTGGCACATAGTTATGACTCATAACTTCTTTTCACCTTCATATTGTTGTGCAGGTAGAGAGGGAAATCTAGACATTGGAGGACATGCTGTGAGCATGCATCATGGATTTTTTGGCATCTTGGGTGTTATAGTTTTCCATGGATGAGGTCGACGACAATAATAGGTATGATTATTCTATTATCATTGATCCATTTAAATCCTTTTATGGAAGATCATATTGTTCACCCTTATACTGGATGGCTTTTGCAGAGATAACTATTCTTTGATCTGAGTTAGTATAAATAATGACAAAGACAGTTCATGTTGTTTTTGGGAGGATGAAGGTACAAAAAGACCGTAATAACACGTATATTGATCATAGGTGGAGGCTCGTGGAGTTCGATATTTGGTACACCGTGTTTCCAAAGTTCATTCCATGATGTGGGCAGTAGAGGTTTGTAATAGGGGGACAGATTTCTCACATGTTCATCATACCATTCAAGTTGTTTAGATGAGTTAGTGATGTGTTGTACTAGTTGGTGTTTACATGATATTTGGAGAGGATCCATGAAATCTTTTATGTCTCTTAGCTTCATTGGTATATTCATGATGAATCCCATTTCAATGAATGGGGATAGTTGGATATCGAAGAAAAATTGATGTACGTAGAGTGTCCAATGGAGGTCCTGGATCATCAGGAAGAGGTTCTTTGCGGACATATCATTCATTTAATTTATGTATTTCGGTGTTGCGGTGTTCTATAGGTGAGTTCCTAGGAGTGAGAAATACATATTCGTACCCAGTACCCATAGTTATTTTTAGTTTTTTCTTGTCTCGTTTTTTATTGAAATTCTTCAACCTTGTTTTTTGTGAGATGAATTGATTCCTTGTTCTATAATGTGTGATATGTTTATGACATGTGTTGATGGGAGGACCCAATATCTAAAAAATAAATACTAATTATGATGTGGTTGAACCTGGTTGATCAAGTTATTTCCACCCAAAGCAGATAGTATACTGTTATACAAGAAAAAATTACTTGATTCATGTTTTCTAGAATTGTGGATTTTAGTTTTATTGTGGTGTGCCTTTTGGTTGGTTCAGGGAGAAGATTATTTTGGATGTGTTATTGTATGTAGAGGATTCACTTCACCTTTCTAAAAACACACATTGGTTTTTCCATGAGAGGTATCTCAAGGTTGGTTTTTTGAATCCCTCTTTCTTATCGGTTTGGTTTTCAATTATCAAGGGTGAGAATAGTATGATGGGTATATGATGTAATGGCCTGGACCTCTTTGTTTCATTCAATTATGGTAATTTAGTTTTAGAGGTTTTTTTGTAGGTGATTGTGACTCATTTTAAGGTTTATCCAATTTTATATTTTTTTCATCACTGAGTTAGATGTCAGTAGGTCACATAAGTGACTAATGTCATTAAGTCAAAGTCATTAGGTTTGCATTAGTGAGTTAGAATTTTTGAGTTAGCATTAGTGGAACAATGTTACTTTCTTGTGTTATTTGGTTGCATCAGTGACTCATTATCAGTATCTCACATCGGTAACTCTGCATCGACAGCTTCGGTCGGCTTATCTACGTCATTAGCTCGTATTGGTAGATCAGGAATCAGAAGGTAGATCATCAGTAGGTCAAGAATCATTAGTTTGGTAATCTATAGGTTAGGATTCATTATGTCAGGCATCAATGACTTGTGTTGGTGAGTTAATCATCAGTAAGTGGCGTCGGTGAGTCCTGTCGGTGAGTCGTGTCGGTGACTCACCCATCGGTGAGTTGTTTCATGTTTACCCTGTTTTTTTTTAGTTTCACCCATCATGCATTTTATTTGACATTTAATGAGATAGATATTATATTTATGTGGTTTTAAAGCCGTTTTAAAGGCTATGAATCATATCATAAATTCCTAAGTCACAGGGGGACTTTTAAAAATTCAAATCACATCATCATAATCGTGATCCAACTATAATGTCCTTTAAAATCATTTTTTTTCATTGATATTGGATCTGGATCTTCTATTCCATGATCTTCTCTTCTCCATGTGTTTATATTTTCTTATGGTCCTCCAGAGCCATTCTTCACATCGAAGACGTGTGTTGTGTTGTGTCATGTGTATTTGGTTATCCTTGGAGTCTCCTACTTCTTCTACGACCCTCTATTTTGGTGTAGGGATGTGTTTTAGATATGGTTTTATTTTAGTAAGGTATTCCATCATATCTCTTTAAATTTTATATCAAGTGGGATGGGTAAGCAGATGTCACTTTGTAAATACAATATAATCCCAACATTTAATTAAGGATCTTATGGAGATAATCATACCTGTTACGATAATTGGTTTTTTGCCTATAGTATTAAATGGGTGTTATGGATTTTGATGATGATTGATTATTTATAGTTTTTCTTGGATTGGATTGTGTTATTTGTATACCCTCTAAAAACTAAGGTCGTTGGTGGTCTATGCTTGTGCATGTGTGAGGTTTTATATTATTGGTTGACTCCCTAGTGAACTTATGTAATTGTTAAATTTATTAAACCCGTAAATATGGTAGAATATGTAACGCCCCGACCCTAGTTACCCAGATTTGGTGCATTATTACATAACATTGTCATAATCACAAGAAAGATAAAATCTCAAAATACCGATTGGTTTAGTAGCCATGGAAACACTAGATATATTCAAAAAGTTTTACATTACATCATAAAGTGAAAAACTACTACAAAAACATATTGTCTCCATAGTCCACACTATTAACCCCTCATAATATCCCTACAGGTCATTCATAATTTACTTCTTCACATCCTAGGAAAATAAAACATAGAAAAGGGGTGAGCTCAAATGCCTAGTAAGGATAACAATATAGCGGAAACTGTCATAAATAAGAATAAACATTTAAGGCAATGTATAACTAAAACAAAAGCCTTTTAAAATTGAACTTCAACTTAGTATGGCAAAAATAAAATGAAATAATTCCATTTACTTATTCACATGGATATTCTACTAATCGAATAATCACATGCAATATCAATAACCACTTTTATAATGATGGAATGCATAATGCCAGAATATCAATACCACATAGCCAAGGCCTCGTGCCAAGACTACAAATAAGATTTTGCCAAGGCCTTGTGCCAAGACACTAGTTTGTCTCATGATACCTACCGATGCATCGAGGAGCTATAGCAGGATCCACCCGTCACTTACTAAGCCTAATGCATTCCCATATGAAAAGGTTTAAACATAACATAAACATTTTTATTAAAACTAGCATACGAAATGTCAATACTTTCTTCATAAACCATTAATGGTATAAAAATAACACATCCACAGTAAAACATATCACAAAATGTCAATACAATACAAAAGTTTTGTATCATAATAAATCAACTTCAAATAAGCTTAAAATACAACAAGGATGTTGACATAGATGAAATCAAAACCATTTGAGAGGAATACCTCTTTTCTCGAAATCATTGAAAAGTCACCCATTTATAAAGGATGTAATTTAAAGAGATTTTTGAATCAAAGTGTCCCATACCACTTTGAAACTTTTTAAAATAAATTTCATTTCAAAACATTCATGTCCATATAAATAAATCCTTAAAATCATTTTGAAAACATGGATATTAATTAAAAAGATTTAGAAAGATAAATCTTTAAAACATTTAAAATTATGATCTTGATAAAGAGTACCTTTCACAAATTATTAAAATATTCTTTTCAAAAAGTCACATAATTATAAAATAAAACATTTACTTTGAAAATATTCTTATAATCTTGTAAGGTAAGCTTTGACGATTTTATAATGGCGGTAAATAGCCTCACCCGCCGTATAAGTTAAAAAAAGACATTCTTACCTTAAATTTGTCAAAAAGGTTAAAAGTGCCTTGTTTGGAAAATGATGGAAAGATTCATTTAAAAACACATAAGGGTATAAATGACTTCAACCCATTGCCTAGTAAATAGTAAAAATGTTTTTAAATATATTTTTAAGGAGAATGGATGTGGATGATAAAGAGATCCCAGTAGATAATTACGTATAAACAACCTCGGATAATGAAGAGATTGTGAAATTAACCCTTACCTTGTACTTTTCCTTGGTTGGGGGTAGGTTCACCTCATGTATAATTGTGAAATATTTGTTATTAACTTATACAAGAATCATGTACATTAATATGATATCATATATTATCTTTTAACATTGATTTGTTAATAATATCTTAGTATTATCGTTGTTTCGGGTGTTAACTTACTCGTTTTCTTTTATATGTCTTGTTACGTAAGCCATGTTTTTAATGGATAGGTTGTATCTTAATCATATCCAGAATTATATCAAGTTCTTAGATAGTATTATTAATCATCAAATGAGAATTTTACTTGAATGTATAAGATGGAGAATGAATCTCATCGTGTTCGTGGAGACGGTAGTCCGTACGTAATCACGAGTGATAATTTCATTATTTTGATATTAAAATAATATATAATTGGATGGTATATCGAATATAAATAATCATTATCATGTTATATTTATTATTTACATGAGTTACACATCATTATTATACCCAACCATATAATAATTTATTGAATAACAATTACACCACGATGTGGAGACGGTAAGCCGTACGTACGCACGTATGGTGACATGTTATTCAAAGGATGGATAGAATAGTGAATATGGCTGTAACATATTTATAATAACATCAATATATATATATATGATACTGGATTTGTTATTTTGGAATGGTAACAACAAAGGAAGAGGAAGTGGAAGAAGAAAGGAACTTGAAAAAGGGTGGTGAAATCATTACCTCTTCTTCAGGTTCTTCTTATTGATTTGATCAAAAGGGATCCTTAGGTTGGCTTTATGATAAAACTAAGGCCTCTAGGATTTATTTAGGAAAGTTGAGAGAGTATTTGGGCAGGGTTTGGCCGAACCAAAATGCTTTTAAGGTGTGAAGTAATGAGAAGGGGGAGTGCCATTTTATAAGAGGTGTGAGGGGCACCTTTGGAAAAGCAAGCAATATTAATTTATAATAAATTCATATTTGGTTTATAATGGCTCCAAAGTTGATTATTTAAATTTTAAAGTGGCGATGGGTAGAACACCACTTATCCAATAGAATTTAGACAGGTTTGGGTCATTATATTAACCTTATCTTTAAGTATTAACTCTTAGTTAATTAGTTTCACTTTTACAATGTCTCTTCGTATTTTTATATTACATGGTTAATAAACAAACTATATAAATCCCAGAGACCCCCAAGTGGTCCATTAATGATACAAATATTATGATATAAGTCTATTGGAAGAACCTTAGATTTTTAGAATTTAATATCAATTAATAATATAATATTTGTTTTAAAAACTCTTTTATGTCAATTTTGACAATATTCAATAATTTATGTTTGTAAAAAATCATAACAGAATGATTACTTCAAAAAAAGTTAATTAAATAAATCCTAACATGTCATAAAAACCTATAATATTATTTTAATTCATAAAAAGTCTCAAAATATATTTATTTGGGTATTTATAATATCAATTATTCTAATTTTTCATTAATTAGGTAGTTACTGCATCATCATTGTGTCGCAAATAAATTAAATTATTTAATGTCTAAAAATTTTAAATAAAATATAATTGTGTAAGAAATCTTTTTAGATTTATAATGAATATTTATAGTCAAACATCCAACATATATAAACCTATGTAAAAATTGTTTTTCTAAAAGATATATGCTTATGTCATATTTGTACTTATTTTAACTTAATTAAAATAAAGTGTCCCTATCACCTACAAGTGGCTCCATGGGGTCCCAAAATCGACCCAAAGATGACCATGGTCGGACATGTATCCAAAAATAAGGTTAGAACACGTTTTATGGTAATTTAGTATTATTATAATATTATTTTTTAACCCTTATTTATCGGATTTACCCTTAACCATGGTAAATAAAATATTTACCGCAGTAATTATTCAAAATGTCTAAAAATAAAAGCTACCTATTTACATAATATGAACATCATGATTCAAAATATGGAATCCATTTTTCCAAATTCAAAACATATAAGTGGTAGAAATTAATTTAAAATTAATCCCCGTTGTTAATACAAAAAGCGTGTTTTTAAGAGATTATAACTATCAAAAGATTGACACTTGTTTATGTCCAGTTTAATTGTAAAATTATGTACAATGACCATCATTTATTAAATGGTAAAAATATATTTTAAATATACTTTAAAACCACTCAAATTCATAATTTATCAATATAAATTATTTCGATTAAAAAAGTGGTTTTTAATTAAAATTTATTAATTTTCACTATTCATCAAAATATAAGTGTTATCCGAAAAGTCCCAAAATTTCACCCTAGGCTAAATTAGATATTCTGAATCCAAAAATGAAGTCCATTTTGAAATATAAAATATATATAATTTCAAAAAGTAGGTATTACTATTCATAATGGCTAGTTTGATTGGTTGTGGTGTGTGTTAGAATTCGAAGTTGCGTACAACACACGCTAGCATACCGTGGAAGCTTGGGATATTTTATTTTAAATTTTTTATGTCCCCATTTAGTCAAAAAGTTTAAAATATTGTATTTAAAAAGGGTTCACTATTAAAATTTGGGAAATGTACAATACTGAAAATGAATTTGTTCTTACATTATGTCTAAGAAACTCATAATATGGATTCTAAAAATATAAGGATTATATAAAGTTTAAAATTCAGTTAATACTATTCATAACCTCTTTTGAATGGCTTTTTTGGTAAGTCATGGTGCGCTTGAACTTGGTGTTGCGTGTAGTGAAAGTTATTGAATTATTTTGAAGAAATAACACACTATGAAATCTTGGGGTGTTACATTCTCCCATACTTCAATAAATTGCGTCCTTGAAATTTGAAATTGTCTTTCGAAAATAAAAGGTTGAAAATAGAAAATATATTTGTGGGAAAACCCACATCATAAATTGGGTTACTAAAATTTAGTCTTAAAATGATGAAAAGGGAAATGAAATGGTCACCACCAAATTATGATCTAGATTAGGAGAACATTGGTGGTAATTAGAGATATATAATTGGAGGAAAATGTAAATATTTATAGGTAGTGATTGAGGTCATCAATCACAAACAAGTGTAAAATTGAAGTCCTTAAATTCATCAATCTATGATGATTTGAAATACCATCGGTTCAACAAAACATAGGGTATTAGGATTACACATTTTTGGTTTTAGGATTTCTTAAATAAAGTATAAGAATTAATTTCTTCATAGAATAAGAGAAGAAGAAAAATATATTCTTGACAAGTAGAGTTCCATCCTTTAACTAATTTCTACCACAAACTCATCATTCACTCTAAAAGATAATAGAACGTAAAAAAATATTATATTTATCCTATTCGTATTGGGTTCCAAAAAAAATGAATTTATAATTCATCTACCAGATCTTTTAAAAAAACTACATTATTTAATCCCGGACATCACGTGGGTCAGTGGTAAGTGATACACCCTTGTCGCCATTCGGTTGTGGGTTCAAGTCTCGCGGCCTTGACGAACGCCACAGGTTTCCACCCGACCTCCTGGTTGTCCTTTTATGGCAATCCTAATAATCCAAACTAGAACTATCTAAAATACTTCAGTCCAAAATTTATAAGGAAGGTAAACACAATGAAGATCATTTTTTTCACGTAATAACATGTGAACACCTTCATCATGTATTCTTTTAAAATAATGCAACATCCTAAATTACCATAAAACCTTATTGATTACATTCATGATCCCTTATTACTTAAAGAATAATAGATATACTCCTTCAATCCAAAAATGTTTTAAACCCCAACAATGTTTGAATATACAAATCATTAATCAGTTTCAAGTTAGTCAAGAATATCCAATATAATTTATCCAAAACAATAATGTATTATTCTAAAATCACTACCTCCGTATCAGAAAGATATTATGGTTTATCTTTCTCTCAACCATATATTTTACAAATATTTAACCTGCTATTGAGTCACTTTTCTTTGTTCCACACAATCTCAAGTCCATAATGATATAGTACTATAGTAAAATCCTTATATACTCTATAATTATTATAACAAGTATATTGTTGATACAACACTCAAATGACATAATCAACATAAGAACTCTAATCATTCCTCTTCATCTGTGGTAGTATCATAACTTGATTATAATCTAATAGCATCATTTGCGACATAGTCTAATGACTGAGACATAGGTTCGCGTAGTGTCCAAACTTCTTGCAAATGAAGCATTGTACATTTGAAACCATTTTCTTACCCTTGCAGTCACGTACTTTGTGCCCTTTCCCTCCACACTTATAAAAAACTCCTATTACTTTCAAGCAAGTTTTAGGGTGTTTCTTTCCACAGTTATCACATATGGGAAAATTATTATTTTCCCTCTTCCCTTTACCCATATTTCTCTCTTCCATCCTTTTCTTCTTTTGCTTCCCTTCAAAGATATAGGACTCAGTAAACTCTTTACGTATCTTATCAACACATGATATTATTTCTTCATATGATGATAATACATCCAAGACTATTTCTCTTATAAACTATGGCTTAAGACCGTGAAATATATGATCCTTATTTCTCTTTGTATCATGTACATTGCTGGAGTTCTCATTCCTTCTACTGGGCGCCATTTCTAAACAATGGAATACACTAGAATAGATTATAAATAACAATACCTAATCCCAAAATTTTAAAACACATAACATAAATTAAACAGTTTATGGATATAATCCATAATCATAAAAATGTCTCCTTTGAGGAAGTATATACTCATAAACCCTTCAAAATGGTTTGTAAAGAAAATGAGAATTATCCTAAGCATATCCCCTGGGAGTGTCGTAACCAAGAGTGCAGCAAGACCCATTGTCGTGCACTAGTTCCCGTTTGAGTCTAGCTCAAAGCGGTGTTTTCAGGTTTTACCCATAGGTACATCTGTGCCAGAGCCATCTCTACCTGCTCGTATCCAGACAGGGATGTATTGCTCGGAAAACTCACAAAATCTCTACAATACCAAAATTCTAGGAAGTTCTTCTATACTAATCCTTAAAGACCATCTTAGGTCTATGTGCTCTCATCAGAGTTTATCTAAATCTAGCTTCCAAAGTTTGTACTAAACTTCCTCTGATACCAACTTTAACGCCCCGACCCTAGTTACCCAGAGTTGGTGCATTATTACATAACATTGGCATGATCACAAGAAAGATCAAATCTCGAAATACCGATTGGTTTAGTAGCCTTGGAAACACTGGATATATTCATAATGTTTTACATTACATCATAAAGTGAAAAACTAATACAACAACATATTGTCTTCATAGTCCACACTATTAACCCCTCATAATATCCCTGAAGGTCATTCATAATTTACTTCTTCACATCCTGGGAAAATAAAACATATAAAACGGGTGAGCTCAAATGACCAGTAAGGATAACAATATAGCGGAAACTTTCATAAATAATAATAAACATTTAAGGCTGTGTATAACTAAAACAAAAGCCTTTTAAACTTGAACTTCATCATAGTATGGAAAAAATAAAATGAAATAATGCCATTTACTTATTCACATGGATATTATACTAATCGAATAATCACATGCAATATCAATAACCACTTTCATAATGATGTAATGCATAATGCCAGACTATCATAACCACATAGCCAAGGCCTCATGCCAAGACTACGAATAAGATTTTTCCAGGGCCTTGTGCCAAGACACTAGTTTGTCTCATGAGACCTACCGATGCATCGAGGAGCTATAGCGGGCTCCACCCGTCACTTACTAAGTCCAATTCATTCCCATATGAAAAGGTTTAAACATAGCATAAACATTCGTATTAAAACTAGCAAACGAAATGTCAATACTTTCTTCATAAAAAATGAATGGTATAAAAATTACACATCCACAGTAAAACATATCACAAAACCATAAATACAATACAAAAGTTTTGTATCATAATAAATCAACTTCAAATAAGCTTAAAATCCAACAAGGATGTTGACACAGATGAAATCAAAACCATTTGAAAGGAATATCTCTTTTCTCAAAATCATTGAAAAGCCACCCATTTATAAAGGAAGTAATTTATAATAGATTTTTTAATCAAAGTGTCCCATACCACTTTGAAACTTTTGAAAAGAAATGTCATTTCAAAACATTCATTTCCATAGAAATAAATCCTTAAAATCATTTTGAAAACAAGTATATTAATTAAAAATATTTAGAAAGATAAATCTTTAAAACATATAAACTTAGGATCTTGATAAAGAGTACCTTTCAAAAATTCTTAAAATATTCATTTCAAAAAGTCACATTATTATAAAATAAAACCTTTACTTTGAAAATATTCTTATAAGCTTTTAAGGGAAGCTTTGACGATTTTATAACGGCGGTAAATAGCCGCACCCGTAGTATAAGTAAAAAAAGACATTCTTACCTTTAATTTGTCGAAAAGGTTAAAAGTGTCTTGTTTGGAAAATGACGAAATGATTCTTTTCAAAACACATAATGGTATAAATGACTTTAACCCATTTCCTAGTAAATAGTAAAAAAAAATTTAAATATATTTTTAAGGGCCATGGATGTGGATGATAAAGAGATCCCAGTAGATAATTACGTATAAACAACCTCGGATAATGAAGAGATTGAGAAATAAACCCTTACCTTGTTCTTTTCCTTGGTTGGGGGTAGGTTAAACACCTTTATAATGGGGAAATAATTGTTATTAAATTATACAAGAATCATATACATTAATATGATATCATATATGATCTTTTAACATTGATTGGATAATAATATCTTAGTATTATCGTAGTTTCTAGTGTTAACATACTCGTTTCTTTTATATGTTTTGTTACATAAGCCATGTTTGTAATGGATATGTTGTATCTTAATCATATCCAGAATTATATCAAGTCCTTATATACTATAATTAATCATCAAATGAGAATTATACTTGAATGGATATGATGGAGAATGAATCTCATCGCGTTCGTGGAGACGGTAGTCCGTACGTACGCACGAGCGATAATTTCATTCTTTTGATATTAAAATAATATATAATTGGATGTTATATAAAATATACAGAATCATTATAATGTTAAATTTATTATTTCCATGAGTTACACATCATTATTTTACCCATCCAAATAATAATTTATTGAATAACAATTACACCATGACGTGGAGACGGTAAGCCGTATGTACGAACGTATGGTGACATGTTATTCAAAGGATGGATAGAATAATGAATATGGTTGTACCATATTTATAATAACATGACAGTATATATATGATACTGGAGTTATTATTTTATAATGGTAACAACAGAGGACAAGGAAGTGGAAGAAGAAAGGAACTTGAAAAAGGGTGGTGAAATCATTACCTCTTCTTCAGGTTCTTCCTTTTGATTTGATCAAAAGGGATCCTTAGGTTGGCTTTCTGATCAAAATAAGGCCTCTAGGATGTAGTGAGTAAAGTTTAGAGAGTATTTGGGTAGGGGTTGGCCGAACCAAAAGGCTTTGAAGGTGTGAAGTAATGAGAAGGGGGAGTTCCCTTTTATAAGAGGGGTGAGGGGCACCGTTGGAAAAGCTAGAAATTTTAATTTATAATAAATTAATATTCCGTTTCTAATGGCTCCAAATTTGATTATTTAAATTTTAAGGAGGGGATGGATCTAAAACCACTCAAACAATATAATTTAGACAGGTTTGGGTCATTATATTAACCTTATCATTAATTATTAACTCTAAGTTAATTAGTTTCACTTTTACAATGTCTCTTTGTATTTTTATATTATATGATTAATAAACATACTATATACATCTAAGAGACCCCCCAAGTGGTCCATTAATGATAAAAATATCATGATATAAGTCTCTTGGCCAAACCTTATATTTTTAGAATTTAATATCAATTAATAGTATAATATTTGTTTTAAAAACTCTTTTATATCAATTTTGACAGTATTCAATAATTGATTTTTGTAAAAAATCATAACAAAATTAATTCTTCGAACAAAGTTAATTAAATAAATACTAACATGTCATATTAACCTATAAAATTAGTGTAATTAATTAAAAGTCTCAAATTATATTTATTTGTGTATTTATAATATCAATTATTCCAATTTTTCATTATTTAGGTAATTACTGCATCATCATTGTGTCATAAATAAATTAAATTATTTAATGTCTAAAAATTATAAATAAAATATCATTATGTAGGAAATCTATTTATCTTTTTTATTAATATTTATAGTCGAACATCTAACATATATAACCCTATGTAAAGTTTTTTCTAAAAGTTATATGCTAATGACATTTTTGTACTTATTTTAACATAATTAAAATAACGTGTCCTTATCACCTACAAGTGGCTCCATGGGGTCCCAAAATCGACCCAAAGATGCCCATGGACGGACATTTATCCACCAATAAGGTTAGGACACGTTTTAGGTTAATTTAGTATTATTATAATATTATTTCGTAACCCTTATTTACCATATTTACCCTTAACCATGGTAAATAAAATATTTACCGCAGTAATTATTCAAAATGTCTAAAAATAAAAGTTACCTATTTACACAATATGAACATCCTGATTTCAAATATGGAATCCATTTTTCCAAATTCAAAACATAGAAGTGGCAGAAATTAATTTAAAATTAATTCCTGTTGTTAAAACAAAAAGCGTGTTTTTAAGAGATAATAACTATCAAAAGATTGACACTTAATTATGTCTGGTTTAATTGTAAAATTATGTACAATGACAAACATTATATTAAATGGTAAAAATATATTGTAAATATACTTTAAAACCACTCAAATTCATAATTTAGCAATATAAATTATTTCGATTAAAAAAGTTGTTTTTAATTAAAATTTTGTAATTTTCACTATTATCAAAATATAAGTGTTATCCGAAAAGTTCCAAAATTTCACCCTAGGCTATATTTGATATTATGAATCAAAAAATGAATTCCATTTTGAAATATAAAATATATATAATTTCAAAAATTATGTATTACTATTCATAACGGCTAGTTTGATTGGTTGTGGTGTGTGTTAGAACTCGAAGTTGCGTACAACACACGCTAGCATACCGTGAAAGCTTGGGATGTTTCATTTTAAATTTTTGATGTCCCCATTTAGTCAAAAAGCTTAAAATATTGTATTTAAAAAGGGTTCACTATTAAAAGTTGGTAAAAGCGCAATACTGAAAATTAATTTTTTCTTACAATTATGTCTAAGAAACTCATAATATGGATTCTAAAATTATAAGGATTATATAAAGTTTAAAATTTAGTTAATACTATTTATAACCTCTTTTGAATGGCTTGTTTTGTAAGTCATGTCCATGGTGCGCTTGAACTCGGTGTTGCGTGTAGTGCAAGTTATTGAATTATTTTGAAGAAATAACACACTGAAATCTTGGGGTGTTACAAAATAAATTGATTTCCCCATGATTGATCTTATTCAATTAACCCCCCTAAATTATCAATGAGGAATTAAATAAAAACTATTGGTTTATATTATAATACACCTTTCCTTGTACGGTGTGGATGTGTTTCTGCATGTGGATCTTTTCCATCTCCTACATTGTAAGAGATTTGAGGTGTCATTATTGAGAGAATGGTTTTTTGTGTAGATGTTTTAAGGGTTTAATGTAATCCTAGGTAGATAGATTGATTTTATTGTTGAATTTATGGTCCAAGTAGATTAGTAGGTACACATGTTCATATTTTTCCAATGTTTTGTTACTCGGTGTGATGGGTATGGTGTTTGTAATACATTAGGGTTTGTCTAATTGGATGTAATGAGGTGTGTTGCGAGGTTGGCTACATGGTTGGGGTTTTTTCTTGTTAAGTGAATATAAATAGAGGAATGGACCTTGAATAATGATGTTGACAGTGGCCATAATTGGTTTTTAATGAGAGGGGAAGGGAAAATGTGGAGTGGATTGTTTATCATAGTTTTCTTCCTCAGTTGGGATTTATTTTGTGGATTTTTTTATTTCTATGGTAGGTATTTTATTTGAGTAAGGATGGAATTAAATAAATGACCTATTAATAATGAATGAGTTTTTGGTTAAATGATTTGGCAGGGGGAATGATTTTAATTGTGGATAGTTTTATGTGGTAGTGCATTTAGAGGTAGCAACAAATGAAGATTATGGGCTTTTTTGTTTCATTGGAATCCCATAGTATGGGTATAGTGTTTGATACATACATACATACATACATTACATACATACATACATACATACATACATACATACATACATACATACATACATACATACATACATACATACATACATACATACATACATACATTACATACATACATACATACATACATACATACATACATTACATACATACATACATACATACATACATACATACATACATACATACATACATACATTACATACATACATACATACATACATACATACATACATACATACATACATACATACATACATACATACATACATACATAACATACATACATACATACATACATACATACATACATACATACATACATACATACATACATACATACATACATACATACATACATACATACATACATACATACATACATACATACATACATACATACATATATGTATGTATGTAAGTATGTATTTCCTCGTGTTAATATAAACACCCACCATAGTTGATCAGTATGTGCCAAACACAACCATTTTAGGTGTAGGGTGTCTTTACCAACTTCCTGGTGGGATGATGGATGGATAGTAATTTTTTTCTTCACATCCCCATCATCTCAGAATTGGTAGCCCAAAATTCATTATATTGGTTGTGGGGTTGTTTTGAGTCCCATGTGTCTACAATAAAGTTGTATTTTATAAGGTGTATTTAGGTTGAATGTTTTGTGAATTCCCCAGTGTTTTTGAGATGAGGATGGGATTTGTGGACTAGGTTTTTTTGGTGAGATGTGATGTGGATGTGGCATAGGAGTTTGTAGGAGAGTTGTGATGTAGGTGTGGCACATGCGTTTTTGGGAGGGATGTGGTATGTGGACCAGGTTCATGTGGGTGAGTTGTGATAGCGGGGATTGTGGAAGAGTGTGGTTGTGTTTTGGATGACTACCATTCGGGATGAGTCGATAACTAGTGAGAAGTGGTGTGAGGTACCCAAAAATTGATGTGATTATTTTATTACATAACTTGATATTAGTTATTTGGTGGCTGTGATGTGGTGAGGGAGGGTGGATAGTATTCCTCGATACATACTGTTGGATTATACTATTTTATCTCAAGGGGTATAATATGCTTATCCCACATGTGCACAAGTGTCTTAGGGTTTTCCTATTGAGTATACTTGTTTGATCACCCAACATATATAATATTTCTTTCATGTTTATAGTAAGACTAATTAGACCATCCTGGGAATTACTAGTTTGAACTTTGGGGATAGTTGATGTGTCACTGCTTAGATTTTCCTTTGGTACATACATTGTAGACATCTGAATTTCTATGAATTTTACCTTTATTGGATGTGTGTGTGGGATTTTTTTCATTCCCTTTGATTTTTATATCTTTTATAGAGTTTTTTAAGTTGATACACCCAATCTCATGATCTTAGTTACTGTAAAAAGGGTAATGCCTCCAATTTTGTTAGATTTCAATACCCTTGGTGCTAGTAACCACCCCAAGGCCTAATAGAGACTGGACTCAAGGGTCATTATGTCTCATTCAACATTACTAGCTCGGGAGGGAAATCTTTTGAGGGAGGGGGTCTTGACAGAACAAGATCTCCATATTTGTTAATATTTTGTGATATCATTTTTTGGTGGTGAAAAAATGTGTTTAGTGTAGATGGTGGATATTGAATATTAAAACTTGTATGTTATACATGAAAGAGATAACTCTAACAGATTTTGTATAAGCACATGAAAATGTGTTGCTATCCATACATGTTCAACATTCTAAATGTGGTCAATATATCGGTGGCTCCACTTCAATTTTTATAAAAAATATTATCCAACATTAGTAATGATATTCTATGTATTAAATTTTCATCTCAAACTATAAATAAAATGAATTATTATTTTTATTTTAAATATGTTGAAAATTTTCAACTTTAATAGGCCAATAATTATGATAAAAATACATTAAAATTACATGAGTGAGATCTATTTCATATTTTGGCCAATATATGAGTCCATATATTATAGGACAATATCAATAATTAAATTATTATCTTCATATGCTAACATTTAAATTTTTGAGTAAAACCTATATTTGGGAGGGAACATGATCAAAGTATGATATTTATCCCAACATCATTGGAAATATATTAGGGAATATATTTTTATATATTCAATATTATATATTTTCTATTCATATTGAAAATCCATTTAGGGATTCTAATTATTTTTATTACTCATTTTAAATTTCAATTCATGTTGAAGTCTCGTAATGTTCATGAATGAAATATATAATTTTCCACAAAATATATAAGAAACTGTTAATCTATGTAACCTTATTTATCAATTACATATGTCTTCTCTTGTTGATAATTTTATACGTAATTACCAATAGTAATGAATTTCACCGATTATGTAATTTTATCAACCAAAAATATGAATGAATTAATAAAAATAGGGTTCTTTGGAAGACCTATTTAAAAAATATAAGGTTCTTTTCTTCCATTTAAATTGGTGAAGGAATGTTTTTTATAACATAGTTATAGACATTTTATGTTTATTGATTACTTATTGATAGAACAAGAGTCATATAATTTATAATCTTATTCTCTATGTTTAAAAAATAATGTTTCCTAAAAAATGCATACATCTCAATAATAGATAGGTGAATAGAAATCTATTAAGTCAATGCATCATGCATAAACTCTTTATTTTGTTTTCATATATATCAAAAATGTAAAAATTCTAAAAATATTATTGTCAGATATTATTAAATTTTTAAATCCAAAATATTATTGTACACAATTTTGTCTTTATATCGTATATTTTTTTCACCATTGGTCATCAAACTAATATATTTGTGAAAAATTATTTTCAGAATACATGAATTCATTAGTTAATTTATACTCTCTATGCTCGAAATTTTTATTTCTAAATTGAATGTGTCCCTTTAAATCCTCATCATGGAAATGATAGTGTAATAAATTTCTTTAATAGAATCCTCCATTTATGTTTCCTTCATAGGGTGGTAATTGATTGAATTATCCAAATCATTGATTAATAATAATCATGTCAACTAGTTAATTTTTTATAATTTATAAAGATAAAAAATCATTGATTTTATAATTCATGCATATATCGCACTTCAATTATGACCATAGAGATAATGCTACAAAATCACGAATCAAAATATTATCACCTTTATGCCCAAATAATTTTTCTATTTGGTCATTATTTGATGATACTTTTAATTTACCTTGATTTAATTTTTCAGAATGAAACAAAGTAATTGATTCATTAATGTTAGAAAATATATTATAAAACCATATCCTGTATTTTTGTGAGTACCATTATATAGAATAAAATATTTAAAATTTCATGACACTATAATTGAATTATATAGACTAGGTATATATTAGTCCCTCTTATGATAACATGGAAATTCTTATTGATATTCAGGAAAATTTAATAAAACCTTTGGAAATTATCATTTAAATCTGAAAAAAAAACTGTTGAACATTATTATAGTAGTTAGTCCAGAACATTACATAATCATTATAACCTTTTAAGGATCTTTAAAAATATTGTCTGGTGTGATTAAATAATAAAAAAATGATACATTATCAATACATAATTTCTAGATTCATAATTTTTCATATTATTTATAAGATTATGTGTCCTTTAAATAAATCCTTAATTCATCTTCACATTTGTCCATTATAATTAAATAAATGAGATTATAATCTATAAATAATAATGAAAATCTATGAATCTAATATCAAAAAGTAGTAATTTTTGTATCATAAGATATAGTTGATTCATTTTAAATCCAAAAATTAATCATTAGTAATTCTTGGATCTCATTTTGTTGTTTCCTCTAATCCATGTTATATTTTCCAGTTCTCCATTACTTGATGATATCTAAATAAAATGGCAATTTTAATGTAATCATTGTATTGAGTTTTTTTATAAAAAACATCAATACATGTTATATGATATATATTCCTTAGTATTATCAAATTATGATCATGATTATTCATTATAATATTCATTTAGCTATCCTTCTTATTACAACATAGGTATTTTCTTCCCCTTATAGAAACACATATTCATTGAATACAATGTTTTAATTTACCCGGTAATTAATTTATAAATTGTTTTAATTCAATAGGATTCAATATATGAGGACTATTGTATACAAGTATAACACCAAGAAATTATTTAATTGTGAACATAACCTTGTTATTAAAGGAATGATATAGAAATTAATTATAAATAAATTATTATATACCCTCAATATTAGTATATCCTAATATTTGAGTTTTTTACAAACAATTTAAACTGTGTATCATTCATTGTGGGGGATTAATAATTATGCAAATAACATAGTTTCAATAGGGAGTTAATAATAATATTTTCATTGATATATTATATTGGGTTGAATTTTAATTGGAAATGATATTTCTTTATCCAAGAAATTTAAACGAGCCCAATGTTTTAAAAAAATCTACTAGTATTATCTTATCATATTTTATAAAAATAATAAAATAAATATTTATATAATAGACCATATCTTAAATTTTATCACAATAATTATTACATAATATGGATTAAATCATTACAATACTCAATAGTATAATTAAAAATTAATCAACCAATTTTTTTGTAATGAATTATTATACATATATAAGATTCATTCTATCATTGAGTATTAAGATATATTATTTAATATGATATTTATAAATATAGTGTGGATTTTTTAAACGTTTTACAACACCATTTTAATTTTTGAATTAAGTGGTATTGATTAATTTTTTTTTGCTTTCTCTAATATCCACATAGGTTGTTAACAATAATTTCCAAAAAATATAAATTCAATAGGTTAAATGGTTTCCATAATAAAAATAATAATTAAATTAAAAAATTAATGTTTTTGGTAGATAATATTGAACATACATTTCATCTATTAAGATGATTTTCAATTTCATCTCTTTTCTCTCCTCATTCTCTTGATGGACTGTATTTATATATTTTGGAAATTTTTGGGATCTATTGAGGTAGATTCACGAGTTCAACCTCCTTCATTTTTATCATCTATAAAAATTAATCCTCGTTTATTAAGGATTTTCTTGAATTCTTTTTCTATAAAAAATAATTTACCTTTTCTTGTCCACATTTTAAAAAGTTAAATGAATGTCTATAATTTTTATTACAGCCTTGTCATAATATAATCCAATTTCATTATATCTAAATAATTCTATTATGTATAATTAAATTTAGAGAGATTGTTTTATTTTGGAAATAAATTGATCAAGTTTACTGCTTAGGTAACTGAGAAAAAAATAGGATAACCATTCATGAAATTTAAATTTCATTTATTAGATCTTATGGATACATGTAATGTTTTTTAGAAAAAGGTTCTGTTAGTCTATTTTTTTAGAAAAACAACACAATGAAAATATTTATTAGGAAATATATTAATAAAATCCTCTCATTAAGTTTAATCAATTCAATTTGTTTGTATAATTCTTATTTAAGAGAGAACTAAATTTTTATTATTCTTCTTTGAAGTGATATGTAACGCCCCGACCCTAGTTACCCAGAGTCGGTACATTATTACATAACATTGGCATGATCACAAGAAAGATCAAATCTCGAAAGACCGATTGGTTTAGTAGCCTTGGAAACACTAGATATATTCATAAGTTTTACATTACATCATAAATTGAAAAACTACTACAACAACATAATGTCTCTACAGTCCACACTATTATCCCCTCATAATATCCCTGCAGGTCATTCATAACTTACTTCTTCACATCCTGGGAAAAATAAAACATAGGAAAGGGGTGAGCTCAAATGCCCAGTAAGGATAACAATATAGCGGAACATTCCAAATAAGCATAAACATTTAAGGGAATGCATCACTAAAACAAAAGCCTTTTAAGCTTGAACTTCAACATAGTATGACAAAAGTAAAATGAAATAATGCCATTTACTTATTCACATGGATATTCTACTAATCTAATAATCCCATTCAAAAATCAATAACCACTTTCATAACGTTGGAATGCATAATGATGAACTTTAATTTCTTTGTCAAGGCCTCGTCCCAAGACCTTGGGGCTAACTGTAACCGGAACCCAACCCGGAGTGCCTCTAATAACCGGACACCAACCCGGAGTGCCTCTAATAACCGGACACCAACCCGGAGTGCCTCTAATAACCGGACACCAACCCGGAGTGCCTCTAATAACCGGACACCAACCCGGAGTTCCTCTAATAACCGGAGACCAAACCGGAGGGCTTACTTTTACCAGTCCCTAACCTGGAGGGATTACTTTTACCAGTCCCCAACCTAGAACATACTTGTCCAACACATTCTTATGAAGTAAAGGTTGAAATATAACATATACATTCTTATTGGAACTAGCATACGAAGTGTCAATACTTTACTCATAAACCATGAATGCTATATAAATAGCACATCCACAGTCAAAAATATCACAAAACCCTCAATAAAATAGGGATGTTTTGTATCATAATAAATCAACTTCAAATAAGCTTAAAAATCCATCAAAGGATGTTGACATAGATGAAATCAAAATTCTTTTTAAAGAAATATCTCCTTTTTTTGAAATCATTTAAGATCCATATAAAATAAAAAATTTTCTTTGAAAATATTCTTATAAGCTTGTAAGGGAAGCTTTGAAGATTTTATAAGCAGAAAATAGCCGCACCCGCCGTATAAGTTAAAAAAACATTCTTACCCTAATTCTGTCGAAAAGGTTAAAAAGGACCTTGTTTTGAAAACGACGGAAAGATTCCTTTATAAACCTCTTATAAAAAGTCAAACAAGGGTATAAATGACTTTAACTCATATTCTTGTAAATAATAAATATGTTTTGAAATACATTTTGAAGAAAACATGGATGTGGATGATAAAGGGATCCCAGTAGATTATTACGTATAAACAACCTCGGATAACGAAGAGATTGTGAAATAACCCTTACCAATTTGGTAACTTATGAAACATATAACCCATGAAAGAGGTAACATACAATGAATATGTAAATACACATAAATTAGAGTGTATTACACAAAGAATATAATTATGGGCAGTACATACACCACACAAAAGGTAATGGTGGTAATATGGCATGAATCTCACGGGAATAAGGAGTGAGATGAAAACCCCTTACCACGTTAATCAACTGAGTCGTATGGCCAAAAGATAATAACCACCAAATTATTTACAGAATAACATGAATATAAAGATAATCATGATAATATATATCAAATGCCAGTACACAATTCACCACTTTCAATAATTTAGTGGCGAATAATGGAAATCTCATGGAATTGAATGTGAGATAAGAAAATCCCTTACCTTGTACTTTTCATTTGTTGGGGCATGTTAACCTCCTGTATAATGGTGAAATAATTGTTATTAAATTATACAAGAATCATATACATTAATATGATATCATATATGATCTTTTAACATTGCTTTATTAATAATATCTTAGTATTATCGTCGTTTCGGGTGATAATCGATTCGTTCTTCTTAAATGTTTGGTTACGTAAGACATGTTTGTAATGGATAGATTATATCTTATTCATAATCATAATGATATTAACATTATTTTTAACCCAAAAATGATAATAATACTTGAATGGATACGATGGAGAATGAATCTCATCGCGTTCGTGGAGACGGTAGTCCGTACGTACGCACGAACGCTACTTCCATTTAATTTTTATTTTAAAAGAATCGAATCCAAATGATACATAGGTATATTACTATTCCAGTATAATATAATATTTCATATATATTACTTATGTTCATTAACACCATCCTTTATACGTTCCATGTGTGGTATGAATGAGTCATATCATTTTAAGGGGGCGGTAGTCCGCACTTCCTCAATGAAATTATCGTATGTATATACAACATGAAATGAATAATGGTATGAAATAAAATGGAATTACAGAATCTTATATATAAAATATATATCATTAATATCATATTTAATTACAGTTCCATCATAATGGCCACCATGAGAGGTGGTAAGATGTATTTGAACAATCATCGTTTCGTGAGGCGTTAGTTTGCCATCCACAGAAACATTATGTTCATCATCCATTATATGGAGTTGTGTGTATGTGTAGTTTGAATCCTTCTTATAACAACATCCTAGTATATTGTGGATACTGGTGTTGTTACAAAAGAAAGGAAATAAAAAGAGTTTGGGGGTGGGAGAAGCAAAATAAATGAAAATAATTTAAGAGAAATCGTTACCTTTAATTTAGGTAACTCACTTTGGTTGGAACCAAATGACTACTTGAAATGCTTTCTGCCTAAGGGGAATCTTCAAGGAGGAGGAGAGGGATGTGGGGAGCTTATTTGGGCAGGTTTTGGACGAGCCAAGTGGCTTGAGAGGTGTGAGGAATGAGTAGAAGTGGTCTCCTTTTATAAGGGAGAGGAGGGGCTCTTCAGGAAAGAGTGAAAGTATTACTTTATAATATAATTATATTCGGTTTATAATGGTCCAAAAATAATTGAGGTCGAATATAAGATGACTCATATTCTAAATAACATCAACCAATAAGAATTGGACAGGTTTTAGATAATATTTTAATCATTATAATCTTATTTATTTAAATGATTTATTAATGAGGTAAACATTGCATCATTATTGTGTCATTAATAATTTAAATTATTTGATGTCTAAAAATTATAAATAAAATATCATTATGTAGGAAATCTTTTTATCTTTCTAATTAATATTTATAATCGAAAATCCAACATGTATAACCCTATGTAAAAATTGTTCTTCTAAAAGATGTAAGCTTATGCCATTTTTATTTTTATTTTAACTTTATTAATATAATGTGTCCCTACCACATACAAGTGGCTCCAAGGGGTCCACAAATCGACCCAAGGATGACCATGGTCGGGTATGTGTCCACCAATAAGGTTAGGACACGTTTTAGGGTAATTTTGTATTATTATAATATTATTTTTTAACCCTTATTTACCAGATTTACCCTTTAACCATGGTAAATAAAATATTTACCGCAGTAATTATTCAAAATGTGTAAAAATAAAAGTTACCTATTTACATAATTTGGACATCCTGATTCCAAATATGTAATCCATTTTTCCAAATTCAAAACACAGAAGTGGCAGAAATTAATTTAAAATTAATTCCCGCTGTCAAAACAAAAAGCGTGTTTTTAAGAGATAATAACTGTCAAAAGATTGACACTTGTTTATGTTCGGTTTAATTGTAAAATTATGTCCAATGACAAAGATTAAATTGAATTGTAAAAATATATTCTAAATATACTTTAAAACCACTCAAATTCATAATTTATCAATATTAATTATTTTGATTAAAAAAGTTGTTTTTAATTAAAATTTAGTAATTTTCACTATTCATCAAAATATAAAAGTTATCCGAAAAGTACCAAAATTTCACCCTAGGATAAATTTGATATTCCGAATCCAAAAATGAAGTCCATTTTGAAATATAAAATATATATAATTTCAAAAATTAGGTATTACTATTCATAACGGCTAGTTTGATCGGTTGTGGTGTGTGTTAAAACTCGAAGTTGCGTACAACACACGCTACTATTTTATTCAAAGGAAAGCCTACCGTGGAATCTTGGGATATTTCATTTTAAATTTTTGATGTCCCCATTTAGTCAAAAAGTTTAAAATATAGTATCTAAAAAGGGATCACTATTAAAATTTGGTAAAAGTGCAATACTGAAAATGAATTTGTTCTTACATTATGTCTAAGAAACTCATAATATGGATTCTAAAATTATAAGGATTATATAAAGTTTAAAATTTAGTTAACACTATTCATAACCTCTTCTGAACAGATTGTTTGGTAAGTCATGGTGCGATTGAACTTGGTGTTGCGTGTAGTGAATGTTATTGAATTATTTTGAAGAAATAACACACTATAAAATCTTGGGGTGTTACATTCTCCCCTCCTTCAATAAATTGCGTCCTCGCAATTTGAAATTGTTCTTCGAAAATAAAAGGTTGAAAATAGAAAATATATTTGTGGGAAAACCCACATTGGAAATTGGGTTACTAAAATTTAGTCTTAATATGAGGAAAAGAGAAATGAAAGGGTCGCCACCAAATTATGATCTCGATTAGGAGATCATTGTTGGCAATTAGAGACATTTAATTGGAGGAAAAACGTAAATATTTATAGGTAGTGATTGAGGTCATCAATCACAAACAAGTATAAAATTGAGGTCCTTAAACTCATCAATCTATGATGATTTGAAATACCATCGGTTCAACAACACATAGGGTATTGGGATAACACATTTTTTACGTTTCAAAATATCTTAGTTGAAATCCCACATCGAAAAATGAATTAATGAGGCCTCTATTTAAAACAAAGAGCGGAAAGTATGATGATTACCGAAAATAACACATACTAGGGTTCCATGTAGGAAAATATGGATATGGAGGAGAAATCTAACCATCAATTATCTGATGGAGAGTGGTAGAGAACATGGCTAGGAAAAGGCCAAAAATCCCAAAGCCATAAATTAGTGATGATTTAAGGTACCATCTAGGACAACATTTTTGTTCTAAGTTCCTTTTATTAATGTTGAGGAATTTATTTATGAGATTGGATAAGATCATAAGGAGATATAATTACTTTATAATTAGAGTTTTATCCATTAATAAATTCCTACCACAAACTCATCTTTCACTCTAAAAGATAATAGAATGTAATTTTTTTTTATTTATACTATTCGTACAGGGTTCCAAAACAAATGAATTTATAATTCATCTACCAGATCTTAAAAAAAACTACATTATTTAATCCATGACATCTCGTGGGCCAGTGGTAGGTGATACACCCTTGTCGCCCTTCGGTTGCAGGTTCAAGTCTCGCAGCCTTGCCGGACGCGACGGGTTGCCGCCCGACCTCCGGGTTGTCCTTTTATGGTAATCCAAAATAATCCAAACTAGAACTATCCAAAATACTTCTGTCCAAACTCACAGTCCAACATTTATAAGGAAGGTAATCATAATATAGATCCTTTTTACCCCGTAATAGCATATGAATACCTTCATCTTGTATTCTTTTAATACACTGAAACATCTTGAATTACCATATTCTTTATTGATTACATTCATGCTCCCCTATTCCATATAGAATGCTGGATATACTTCATCAATCCAAAAATGTTTTAAACCCCAAAAAAATGATGGAATATACAAATCATTAATCAGTTTCAAGGTAGTCAAGAATATCCAATATAATTTATCCAAATCAATCATGTATTATTCTAAAATCACTAACTCGGTATCAGAACCCTATTATGGTTTATCTTTCTCTCAACCATATATTTTACAAAAATTTATCCTGCTATTGAGTCACTTTTCTTTGTTCCACACAATCTCAAGTCCTTAATGAAATAGTACTGTAGTACAATCCTTATATACTCCATAATTATTATAACAAGTACATTGTTGATACAACACTCAATTGACATAATCAACATAAGAACTCTAATCATTCCTCTTCATCTGTGGTAGTATCATAACTTGATTATTATCCAATAGCATCATTTGCGGCATAGTCTGATGACTGGGACATAGGTTCGCGTAGTGTCCAAACTCCTTGCAAATGAAGCATTGTACATTTGAAACCATTTTCTTACCCTTGCAGTCACGTACTTTGTGCCCTTTTCCTCCACACTTATAACAAACTCCCATTCCTTTCAGGCAAGTTCTAGGGTGTTTCTTTCCACAGTTAACACATATGGGAAAATTCTTATTTTCCCTCTTCCCTTTATCCATCTTTCTCTCTTCTATCCTTTTCTTCTCTTGATTCCCTTCAAAGCCATAAGACTCAGTAAACTCTTTACTTATCTTATCAACACATGATATTATTTCTTCATATGATGTTAATACATGGGAGACTATTTCTCTTATAAATTCTAGCTTAAGACCATGAAAGATATGATCCTTCCTTCTCTTTGGATCATGTGCATTTCTGGAGTTCTCATTCCTTCTACTGGGCGCCATTTCTAAACAATGGAATACACTAGATCAGTTTATGAATCAAAATACATAATCCCATACTTATAAAACACTTAACATAAATTGAACTATTTATGGATATAATCCATAATCATAAAAATGTCTCATTTGAGGATGTATATACTCATAAACCCTTCATAATGGTTTGTAAAGAAAATGAGAATTATCCTAAGCATATCCCCCGGGAGTGTCATAACCAAGAGTGCAGCAAGGCCCGTTGTCGTGCACAAGTTCCCGTTCGAGTCTAGCTCAAAGCGGTGTTTTCGGGTTTTACCCCTAGGTACATCTGTGCCAGAGCCGCCTCTACCTGCTCGTATCCAGACAGGGATGTATTGCTCAGAAAACTCACAAAATCTCTACAATACCAAAATTCTAGGAAGTTTTCTATACTAATCCTCAAAGTTCATCTTAGGTCTACGTGCTCTAATCAGAGTTTATCTAAATCTAGTTTCCAAGGTTTGTACTAAACTTCCTCTGATACCAACTGTAACGCCCCGACCCTAGTTACCCAGAGTCGGTGCATTATTACATAACATTGGCATGATCACAAAAAAGATCAAATCTCGAAAGACCGATTGGTTTAGTAGCCTTGGAAACACTAGATATATTCATAAGTTTTACATTACATCATAAATTGAAAAACTACTACAACAACATAATGTCTCTACAGTCCACACTATTATCCCCTCATAATATCCCTGCAGGTCATTCATAACTTACTTCTTCACATCCTGGGAAAAATAAAACATAGAAAAGGGGTGAGCTCAAATGCCCAGTAAGGATAAAAATATAGCGGAACATTCAAAATAAGCATAAACATTTAAGGCAATGCATTACTAAAACAAAAGCCTTTTAAACTTGAACTTCAACATAGTATGACAAAAGTAAAATGAAATAATGCCATTTACTTATTCACATGGATATTCTACTAATCGAATAATCCCATGCAAAAATCAATAACCACTTTCATAATGTTGGAATGCATAATGATGAACTTTAATTTCTTTGTCAAGGCCTCGTCCCAAGACCTTGGGGCTAACTGTAACCGGAACCCAACCCGGAGTGCCTCTAATAACCGGACACCAACCCGGAGTGCCTCTAATAACCGGACACCAACCCGGAGTGCCTCTAATAACCGGACACCAACCCGGAGTGCCTCTAATAACCGGACACCAACCCGGAGTTCCTCTAATAACCGGAGACCAAACCGGAGGGCTTACTTTTACCAGTCCCTAACCTGGAGGGCTTACTTTTACCAGTCCCCAACCTGGAACATACTTGTCCAACACATTCTTATGAAGTAAAGGTTGAAATATAACATAAACATTCTTATTGGAACTAGCATACGAAGTGTCAATACTTTACTCATAAACCATGAATGCTATATAAATAGCACATCCACAGTCAAAAATATCACAAAACCTTCAATAAAAGAGGGATGTTTTGTATCATAATAAATCAACTTCAAATAAGCTTAAAAATCCATCAAAGGATGTTGACATAGATGAAATCAAAATTCTTTTTAAAGAAATATCTCCTTTTTTTTGAAATCATTTAAGATCCATATAAAATAAAAAACTTTCTTTGAAAATATTCTTATAAGCTTGTAAGGGAAGCTTTGAAGATTTTATAAGCAGAAAATAGCCGCACCCGCCGTATAAGTTAAAAAAACATTCTTACCCTAATTCTGTCGAAAAGGTTAAAAAGGGCCTTGTTTTGAAAACGACGGAAAGATTCCTTTATAAACCTCTTATAAAAAGTCAAACAAGGGTATAAATGACTTTAACTCATATTCTTGTAAATAATAAATATGTTTTGAAATACATTTTGAAGAAAACATGGATGTGGATGATAAAGGGATCCCAGTAGATTATTACGTATAAACAACCTCGGATAACGAAGAGATTGTGAAATAACCCTTACCAATTTGGTAACTTATGAAACATAAAACCCATGAAAGAGGTAACATACAATGAATATGTAAATACACATAAATTAGAGTGTATTACACAAAGAATATAATTATGGGCAGTACATACACCACACAAAAGGTAATGGTGGTAATATGGCATGAATCTCACGGGAATAAGGAGTGAGATGAAAACCCCTTACCACGTTAATCAACTGAGTCGTATGGACAAAAGTTAATAACCACCAAATTATTTACAGAATAACATGAATATAAAGATAATCATGATAATATATATCAAATGCCAGTACACAATTCACCACTTTCAATAATTTAGTGGCGAATAATGGAAATCTCACGGAATTGAATGTGAGATAAGAAAATCCCTTACCTTGTACTTTTCCTTTGTTGGGGTAGGTTAACCTCCAGTATAATGGTGAAATAATTGTTATTAAATTATACAAGAATCATATACATTAATATGATATCATATATGATCTTTTAACATTGCTTTATTAATAATATCTTAGTATTATCGTCGTTTCGGGTGATAATCGATTCGTTCTTCTTAAATGTTTGGTTACGTAAGACATGTTTGTAATGGATAGTTTATATCTTATTCATAATCAGAATGATATTAACATTATTTTTAACCCTAAAATGATAATAAGACTTGAATGGATACGATGGAGAATGAATCTCATCACGTTCGTGGAGACAGTAGTCCGTACGTACGCACGAACGCTACTTCCATTTAATTTTTATTTTAAAAGAATCGAATCCAAATGATACATAGGTATATTACTATTCCAGTATAATATAATATTTTATATATATTACTTATGTTCATTAACACCATCCTTTATACGTTCCATGTGCGGTATGAACGAGTCATATCATTTTAAGGGGGCGGTAGTCCGCACTTCCTCAATGAAATTATCATATGTATATACAACATGAAATGAATAATGGTATGAAATAAAATGGAATTACAGAATCTTATATATAAAATATATATCATTAATATCATATTTAATTACAGTTCCATCATAATGGCCACCATGAGAGGTGGTAAGATGTATTTGAACAATCATCGTTTCGTGAGGCGTTAGTTTGCCATCCACAGAAACATTATGTTCATCATCCATTAGATGGAGTTGTGTGTATGTGTAGTTTGAATCCTTCTTATAACAACATCCTAGTATATTGTGGATACTGGTGTTGTTACAAAAGAAAGGAAATAAAAAGAGTTTGGGGGTGAGAGAAGCAAAATAAATGAAAATAATTTAAGAGAAATCGTTACCTTTAATTTAGGTAACTCACTTTGGTTGGAACCAAAGGACTTTTTGAAATGCTTTATGCCTAAGGGGAAGCTTCAAGGATGAGGAGAGGGATGTGGGGAGCTTATTTGGGCAGGGTTTGGACGATCCAAGTGGCTTGATAGGTGTGAGGAATGAGTAGAAGTGGTCTCCTTTTATAAGGGAGAGGAGGGGCTCTTTAGGAAAGAGTGAAAGTATTACTTTATAATATAATTATATTCGGTTTATAATGGTCCAAAAATAATTGAGGTCTAAGATAAGATGACTCATATTCTAAATAACATCAACCAATAAGAATTGGACAGATTTTAGATAATATTTTAATCATTATAATCTTATTTATTTAAATGATTTATTAATGATGTAAACATTGCATCATTATTGTGTCATTAATAATTTAAATTATTTGATGTCTAAAAATTATAAATAAAATATCATTATGTAGGAAATATTTTTAGCTTTCTAATGAATATTTATAATCGAAAAGCCAACATGTATAACCCTATGTAAAAATTGTTCTTCTAAAAGATGTAAGCTTATGCCATTTTTATTTTTATTTTAACTTTATTAATATAATGTGTCCCTACCACATACAAGTGGCTCCAAGGGGTCCACAAATCGACCCAAGGATGCCCATGGTCGGGTATGTGTCCACCAATAAGGTTAGGACACGTTTTAGGGTAATTTTGTATTATTATAATATTATTTTTTAACCCTTATTTACCAGATTTACCCTTTAACCATGGTAAATAAAATATTTACCGCAGTAATTATTCAAAATGTGTAAAAATAAAAGTTACCTATTTACATAATTTGGACATCCTGATTCCAAATATGTAATCCATTTTTCCAAATTCAAAACACAGAAGTGGCAGAAATTAATTTAAAATTAATTCCTGCTCTCAAAACAAAAAGCGTGTTTTTAAGAGATAATAACTATCAAAAGATTGACACTTGTTTATGTTCGGTTTAATTGTAAAATTATGTCCAATGACAAAGAATAAATTGGATGGTAAAAATATATTCTAAATATACTTTAAAACCACTCAAATTCATAATTTATCAATATTAATTATTTTGATTAAAAAAGTTGTTTTTAATTAAAATTTAGTAATTTTCACTATTCATCAAAATATAAAAGTTATCCGAAAAGTACCAAAATTTTACCCTAGGATAAATTTGATATTCCGAATCCAAAAATGAAGTCCATTTTGAAATATAAAATATATATAATTTCAAAAATTATGTATTACTATTCATAACGGCTAGTTTGATCGGTTGTGGTGTGTGTTAAAACTCGAAGTTGCGTACAACACACGCTACTGTTTTATTCAAAGGAAAGCCTACCGTGGAAGCTTGGGATGTTTCATTTTAAATTTTTGATGTCCCCATTTAGTCAAAAAGTTTAAAATATAGTATCTAAAAAGGGTTCACTATTAAAATTTGGTAAAAGTGCAATACTGAAAATGAATTTGTTCTTACATTATGTCTAAGAAACTCATAATATGGATTCTAAAATTATAAGGATTATATAAAGTTTGAAATTTAGTTAACACTATTCATAACCTCTTCTGAACAGCTTGTTTAGTAAGTCATGGTGCGATTGAACTTGGTGTTGCGTGTAGTGAAAGTTATTGAATTATTTTGAAGAAATAACACACTATAAAATCTTGGGGTGTTACATGATAAATATCTAATATCATATTATCATCCCTTGATCATCCATTTACTAAAATTATTTGTTTTGTTATATTTATCATATTTTTATAAATAATAATATTTGAATATGAAGTAAATGATATTGGTAATTGTTCTATTAATGACTCAATATTGATTTATTCACTATTATTGAATATAGTAGTTTATCATGGTTCATATTAATTTTTATAACATTAGATAATTGGTATGAAAAATCCTTTAATATTTTATAGTTATTCCCATTATCATTGACGTATTAGTGGAATAATAACTATTATTTTGAACACATTCATATTTCAATTGTTAAAGTTATACCAACTTATACATATGAAAAATAATTCAATAATTTCAAATCCAATTAAAATTTATATGAAATTATGATTATAAATAAAAATAAATTTTTTTCTTTATATTATCATTCCACAAAAAATTATCATTAATATTAACTAAAATCTACTATTGTACATAAATAGATGACCATGAAATAAAAATCATGCATATTTGATCATTGTTAAAGATTAACCATGAAAACATATATGTTAATCAGACCCCCAAACTATATGGTGTAGTGTTTTTATTGATTATAAATATATAACTCTTAATTTACCTCATATTATAAATTTTTATCATATATTCATCATAGTGTACTTCCTTATAGGAATATCATATGTAATATTTTTCTTCACTATCAAGGGAATGAAAAAATAAAGTAAAGGTTGCATTAGGGTTTATGTAAGTTGTTACTAATTGAGGCATCACTGAAATAAGAATAGGTGACCATAAATATTACCATCAATGTGCAAACATCAAATGGCCATTTATATATGAGAAAATAATCACAAAATCATAATTTTTCCTTATACAGATTCCACTAAAAGGGTTCTCTCATCCATTTTGTTATGATGCCTCAAGAGTACCACCTATATGCCGAATGCAGATGACTAGATATGAGGGTATATGGTGGGATAGTGTGGAGAATATTCCATCATATAAGAGTTACACAACCATATAAATAGCTATGTATCAAACACAATATTATATAAACAGAGTATAGAAGCAATAAATAAACTGAAACAGAACATGTATTAATAATTAATGAAAATGGAATAAAATAACAAAAAGATATCAAATACATACAATAATTTTCACATAAAGGGAAGACTATATATATAAAAGAGTACAAATGAAACAAAAATAAATGTATAGGGTTGTACTACTAACTCTGATCCATATCACATAACTGGTCCTCAGAAACTACCAAATTCCACCGTCCCAAACAGATGAACCAACACTAGAAACCCCTCCTGATCATGAAACTAAGTGATTCAGCCCTATCACCATGAAAATATGGTCTACATAAATAGTATACATATGGTCTAATCATATACATAGGTTCACACTTAGGGGTGATAAAGTAATCTCAGTTGTCCACCGCAATGATGAACCTATAGATATTCTGCTAAAAGTGCTTGATGGAGATCCTTATCCTAGTAGAGGCATAACTAAAAGACAAATAATGGAAATAAACATGAAATCCTAGTTTTTCTCTGAGTCTGTAATCCATGACAACTATGAAACTTCCATTATGGATTTATATCTCTATATTTATATATAATTATAGTCTGATACCTATAAATATATATATTAATATGAAATATTCTGAGAAATATGAAAGAAAAAACATTATATCTAATCAAATTTCAATCATTGTGTCTATAATCTTGATACACTAGACATCTTGTGAAATGGAATTTATATAGATGTTGTGCCAATAATGTTGTGTATCATTAATTCAAATATTTTATCTGTAATCCCAATCGACATACACATTATTCTGTCAACAACATAAAATGTATCTATGAAATCATTGTCATTATACAGAGATACACATCATAACCCTGGAATCACTCATACTTGCTTGTAATTACTATAAAAATTTATTTCAAGGAAATATGTCTAGAAATCCAGTAAGTGTTCACTGATCAAGATTTCATGCTTCTCAGGCCATGTAAAACCAACCCAATGATTGAGCTCAAGGTGATGGTATGTTGTCAGTCACGATAATGAAACTCAGATAAACCTGAATGGTCTGCCCCATATGATATCTATAAGACAAATCACCGAAGATATTCTTTTCCGACACCTCAACATCAAAAATGTGAATGTCAATAATAAGAGTGAGATACCCTAATCAATCACCATGACAAATAAATTTATCATATTCCTGATCCAAGAGAGAACTCCTGGAGATCCTCATGATATGAAAAATCTAGGATAACATAGTCAACCTCTGTTATTCAGTGGTAAATGAGTGTGCAATCATCCCTTATAGAACACCAGTTGAAGAGAGATTAATCATACATAGAAACCCCTCATATAATGATTGTGTTATAATCCTAATATTACCCATGAGAATACGATAGTGTAATCAACCCTATCACATGGGTGAGTGTAATAATCCACGTGAATCATTACTAGAGAAATCACTAATGTATATACAATTCATATGCACAACATCTGGATTCCTAGTAGAACCTCCATAAATACCTATAATCTAAATAACAAATATTTTGGTGTAACAACAATATCCTTGTTACAACCACTCGCTATAAAAATAAACACATGAAAATAAAATGGATAATAATCCAGATACTAGTATGAAAATCCTAGAATCCCAAAGAGAATAAATGACGCCTCATGTGAATCTTAAAAGACACCAAACATTAAGCTCCTTAAGTAATAATCATTTCATAAAAAATAACCGTGTGAAAGTTTAAACAAATGGGTGAGGGTGGAAAATTCCTAAAACTAACACAACAGCCATATACACATGTCTATACAATATAATCATGGGTTCTAGGGTAATAATCGATACCGTATCTACTTAAACCCAATGAACTATCTCATAGTCAGTCAAACATCATGAAATCCACTGTGATGCTAAAGTTATACACTGAGATACATCTTACTTGGGATTCACAATAGAAATAGTAATATAAGAATCTTACATGGGATCCTTATGGTCCTTGAATAAGAGAATAAATTCTACTTGGGATCCTTTTATGTAATACAGAATGGATGAATCTTTCATGTGAGCCTTGAATGAAAAGAAATATTGAGGCATTCCAAATGGGATCTTTATAACAATGCCTTGGAAAAAGGCTTCCTATTGGGGACCATCTATTTTCGCATAAGATGGAATATGCATCTTATGTGGGATATTTGGAAGGGTAAATATATAAAGGGATACAACATGTGATTCCTGAGTTCAACTCATATGGAAATGTATCTCTCAAGGAATCCTAGGTATATGAGAAAATAGAGGCATCCTACATAGGATACTCTAGGTTGAAACATAAGTAGAAGACAACTATATGAGATCTTTAAAAAAATTGTCACATATCCTCCAAGGGTATAAGGGAACACATCTCGTGGAAAATTCCCTCAGTGTAAAAAAACAAAAGATTCATCGAAGATGATATATATCATTTCTCATCTCAGAGCCAGTGTCCCAATCCTAGGAGACATCTATATTCAATTACTAGAGGACTAACCAATTAGTATAAGAAGATGCCTCTAGGAGTCTTCAAAAAACCTCACCAGTTTTGACATCATGATCTATATAGATAAATAATTGTAATGGAAAATTCAAGGGTCCAATTCTGACTCCTAATAAAAAATACATAAAACCTCCTCAATGGGTTTCAAGGGATGAGTACATGACCAGTTACAATGTAACACGGTGTTTACCATCAAGGCCCAAAAATTGTGTGTAATTATTTATATACATGGCTCGTAAAATTACAAGTATATAGTGTGTAATATGAATAAATTATGTGTACCCTACATGGTGTATGTTCTTGTATCCCTTACCTTTTTTGGCCATGTACATGGCCTGGTCATGTACCTATACACAGCATGTGACCCACACATAGTCTGAATGTGTACTATATGTGGTATGCTCACCTTACCCAAGGTTCCTAGCTGGTTACTCGTCTTCATGCATGAGTAAGAGAACATTGCATGTATTACCCATACACAAAATGTAATTTGAAAAGTCAATCTTCCTTGTCACGACCCATCATCGGGGCCCGTGTTGTGACTACCCCAAGCCCACCTTCCATAGGCCAGGGGATGGCGACTAGCACCAAGGCGTAAATCCCGGTAAAGGGAAGGCATTGCCTTTGTAATGTAAACAAGAACCATAGATTAAGCAAGCAGAAAATGTAAACACTAAGTAAAAACTGGTACAACAGTAAGTGCGGAAAGTAAGTTGGCCAGAATACAAACCTAACTGAACGTAAAGTACAACTTGAAAGGGAAAACAGCAACTGAAAAGTAAAGCCTCAATGTCGAGCCGTCCACAGGAAGTTCCACCTGAAGGGTGGGTACAGAAAGCCTCCACTGCTCCTCGGTCCAGCCGTTCGCTCTGAGTACACCCCACCTAGTCGTCCACCTCTAGGTACCGTCCTGCTCCGCCAACCTCAACCACGATCAGCGTTGTCCGTCGTCTACAACTAACACAACGTAGTGTGGGCATAACACGTGCATGGGTGAGTATAAGAAACTCAGTAGGGACCCCAAGACCCCCGAAGGTCTCCAAAAATCCACAAAGGATAAACCACAAAGTAACAACCGACACTGCTTAGGTATATGCCCATACATATACCTAAGTCATCAATTCTCGCTCGGTCCCAACATCCGAGCTCAAGTACAACCCAGTCCAGATAGGAAAGAAAAACGTAAATCCAAACAGGATAGCACAACACAATCCACAAAGGAAAGAAAAACGTAATCCACATAGGATAGCACAACACAATCCACAAAGGAGAGTAAACAGGATTCAGCTCACACAGGTATACTTCTTCGAATGAAGATAGAGATGATCTCTCATCCATCTAAGTCGTCGGACCCACAACGGATCGATAGGTACTAACCCCCGCAATGACCCATAAAGGATCTAACCCACAATGGATCGATAGGTAACTAACCCCCACAAAGACCCACACAGGATCGGGCCCACACAGGACCTGTAGGCGCTGGCCCACACAGGACCGCTGAGCGCTGACCCACACAGGATCAGACCCAAACATGATCAGTAGAACTGACCCACAAAGGATTGCGGAGTGCTGTAGTCATTGCCGTCGAATCCACTGAGGATCTCGGCATAGTCGTCGTCGTCACAGTAGCAGTCGTAGCCAGCTCTAGGGTTCCCGCACATGGCAAGCTCGTTCGGGAGGGTCCGCTCTATGAGACGAGAGTCTGATACATCAACTGACAGATAGTACAGAGTTTATGTACCCAAAAGTTCCACATCGTCAACAGGAACTCAACGTCGTAGACGACGCATCAATCGGACGCCCGGTCTAAGAGTTATTGAATTTTTCATCCCAGGGGCCCTGTGGGTTTTTAGGGAAAAACCAACCCGACCATAATCAACCTGTGTCCAAACCTCGGGCGGAGAATGCCAAAAGATCCGTCTCACTTAGAGTAATTCAAAAAAGTCTATGACACGTCAATAGTACGTCCGAAGCTCAAGATATGAGTGTCTCTGCTCCGAGGGCCCGGTTGGTTTCGTGTACGAACCAACCCGGCCGAACCCAAAGTGTTCCGAAACCTTGAGTGTGATATATTGAAACGACTGTCTCGATCTAAGGATCACATCGCCACTAATGGTGCGTCGTTCGGAGGCCCGTAGCTCAAGTTATGAACAAAAGACCGAAAAGGTCCGGAAACGGGGGCTCGGGGCCCGGACCGACCCGGCCCGGCCCGGCGGCAGACCCGCGTGGTCGCGGGTCTAGTTGGCCACCGCCGCCGCGGCTTCAGCTGCGGCGGCTCCATCCGGCGGCGCGCCGGGGCACCGCCGCCTCCGGCCGCCGGCGCCGCCACGCAGATGACCCGCGCCGCCGGTGGATTCCGCGGGCCACCGGAGTTACTGCGGTGGTCCGATTCCACTTTCGTCTACGCCGTAGCTCCTCCCAGGTCCCAATCTTCACTGCCAGGCCCTCAATTTGCCATTGCGGCCCCATTTTTCATTGTCCGCCAATCCGCGCATCAAAGAAAAACTGCGGAGGGTTGTCGGGCCGTGTTTGTTTGGCCCGCACACTCCGCGTTAGGTGATAACAATCAGAAAAATATTCAACACATGAATAACAAGCAAGGCACAATTTTAATAAAATTAAAATTTAACTTTGATCTGGGTTCTTTGTTTTAAAAGAAATAACCATGGGAATAAAGATTGTTCTCAAATAAAACCCCTACCTCGTCAAAGTCGTCGAACGTGCGTTCTTCGCGAATTTGATCATCGCAGAAGAAGATGTTCATTGCGTCGCGGAAGGGCGTCACGTCGTCGTGGTATACGACATTGCGTCTACGAACTCCGAGGATCAAGAACATACAGATTTAATTATAAAATTTAAATCCTTGTTGTTGCTATAAACCACAAAGAAATAAAAGGTCCACAAACTGTTACCTCAATGGATGATCGAAGATCTTTCGCGAATGAAGGAACGTCACAGAAGAACGTTACGGGAGAAGAATCATCGGCATAGAGGTACCTGGCGTCACGTCGTCGATCTCCGAGGTCTCGGTGTTCTTCGTCACCTTTCGTAAAAGGCCGGCGTTTTTTGTGTTCTTTGCGTTCTTCACGTTCTTCACGTTCTTCGTGTTCTTCATGAAGGAGGATGAAGGTCTGAAAGATTCTGTCAAATCCTCTCAACGAACCAACCTCAAGAAGACTTGAGTGTTGGTCTTATTTTATTAACATGACAACAAATTGAAAAACAAACTAAGTAAATACCCATTAATTCATAGAATTAATTTCAATGAATAAACTTCCCAATTAATAGGAGCGTTTAATTGTTTAAGAAAACACCCCAGTTGACTTTATTTAAAAAGGGTTTTCGCCGGTGCGTTACTTTGCGGAAAAGAAATAGTGGGGCTCGTGCGGGCCCCACCTCACAAATATCCTACCAAGAGGGTAGGATATTTTGGGATCCACCCTATCCACTTCAAATCAGCTTAAGTAGCTTAAAGTGGCATTAAGTGGCTTTAAGTGAAATAAAATAAAGTTTGACGTACCACATTATTTTATTTCTTAACTTAAAGCCCAAAAATTAAAAACCACACCCATGAAAACGCAACTCCGAAAGAGGAGTTTCTAAGAAAATACCGGTGCTGCGATTCCATCGGTGCCCTCAGAATTCGATTCTGATCACCGGTTTAAAAGTTAGAAAACCCACTCATTCATTCACTGAACGTACCCGAGCCAAACTTTGAAAAATGATTCCGGGCACACCGGGCCTTGGAATCAGATGCCATTAGAAACTGCGTTCTTGTAAAATTCCAAAGAAAATTAAGAAAAAAAATTTCCTTGAAATTTATGGGTCTTTACATCACTCCCACCTTAGGAGTTTATGTCCCCGTAAAGATACATCATAAGCTAGGGAAACAAATATGGGTACTGAGCACGCATCTGAGCCTCCCACTCCCAAGTGCTCTCCTAGAGGTTCTCGTGCTGCCATCTGATGCGCACTAGAGGAATCGACCATCCATGTAGGACCCGCTCCTGTCGATCCTCGATCTCCACCGAGACATCTATAAAAGTCGACCCATCATCAACGTCTAGCTCCCCATGGTCAATGATGTGCGTCGGGTCATGCATGTATCTCCTCAGCTGAGATACGTGGAAGACGTCGTGCACCCAGTGCAACTGAGGTGGTAGAGCCAGGCGATAAACCACCTCGCCGATCCTGCTGAGGACCTGGAAAGGTCCGATGAATCGTGGAGACAACTTGCCGCCTCGACCAAATCTCCATAATGCACGTCGAGGTGAGACACGCAAGAAGACAAGGTCGCTATCCTCGAACTCTAGTGGCCTCCGCCTCTTGTCAGCGTAAGACTTCTGCTAGCTCTAAGTTGTCCTCATCCGCTCCTAGATGACCTGGACCTTCTCTGTCGTGGCCCGGACCATCTCTGGTCCCACAAGTGCTGACTCCCCAGGGTCTGTCTAGCGCAAAGGAGATCTGCAAGGACTGCCGTACAATGCCTCGTATGGTGCCATCCTAATGGTGGAGTGGTAGCTGTTGTTGTACGCGAACTCCACAAAGGGTAGGTGGTCCTCCCAACTGCGACCAAATTCGAGGACACATGCACGGAGCATGTCCTCGAGAGTCTGAATGGTCCTCTCCATCTGACCATCCGTCTGAGGTTGAAAGGCGGTGCTCAGACGTAGTTGCGTCCCGAACGCCTCCTACAACCCCTTCCAAAGCCAGGAAGTAAAGCGAGCATCTCAATCAGAGATGATAGATAATTGCACACCATGAAGCTGTACAATCTTCTGAATGTAGAGATGCCCCAAGCTCTCCACTGAGCCCTTCTCTCTGATGGGTAAGAAGTGAGCCGACTTGGTGAGACGGTCGACAATCACCCAAATAGAGTCATGACCTCTGGAAGTGCATGGAAGTCCAGTCACAAAGTCCATAGATATCCCGTCCCACTTCCACTACGGGACCTCCTAGGGATGTACCAAGCCTGCTGGTACCTGATGCTCTGCCTTCACCTGCTGGCAGGTGAGGCATCGAGAAACGAACTCTGCCACAACCTTCTTCATGCCCATCCACCAGTGCTGTTGTATGAGGTCCCGATACATCTTCGCCACTCCAGGATGCACCGCCAAAGGAGAAGTTTGAAACTCTCTTAGAACCTCCTCTTGTAAAGCGACTGGTACCAAGGTACATCCTCTGAAAAGGATGTCATGCTCTGCTCCAAAGGAGAAACCATCAGGTGCCTGTCCTGAGGATATCTGTGCATGCCGCGTCTCAGAGTCAGTGTCCCCACACTGTGCCTCTCTGACCCGCTATAGTAGTGGAGGAGTGACTATGATAGACTGAAGGAAGGCCGCTCCATCTCTATCCACAAAGGATATCCACAAAGCGGCTAGCTGCTCTGTCACCTCCTTGAGTAGATGAATGCCCGTCCTCCTATTGAGAGCATCGGCTACCACGTTCCCCTTCCCAGGAGTATAGACTATCTGAAAGTCATAGTCCTGGAGGAACTCGAGCCATCGCCACTGTCTCAGGTTCATGTCCTTCTACGATAAGATGTACCTGAGACTCTGATGGTCATAAAAGACTGTAAAGCGCTCGCCCATCAGATAGTGTCGCCATGTCTTCAGGGCGAAGACCACTACTGCTAACTCTAGTTCATGGGTAGCGTAGTTCTGCTCATGCGGCCTCAGATGACGTGATCTGTAGGTGATCAATACCCTCTCCTGCATCAAGACACATCCGAGTCCAGCCCCTGATGCATTGCAGTAGACTACGTACCCTACTCCCTCCTCAAGAAACCTCAAGATAGGTGCGCTGTTCAATCTCTGTCTCAACTCCTGGAAGCTCTAATGACATCTGTCTAACCACACAAAGGGTTTATCCTTCTTCTTCAAAGCTGAGAGTGGTGTCGCAACTCTTGAGAAGTCTAGAAAAAATCTCTAATAGTATCCAGCTAGTCCCAAGAAACTCCGCACCTCCGTCACGCTCCTAGGTGGCTCCCAAGCTAGCACTGCCTCGATCTTCGCAGGATCCACTGCAACTCCCGCCTCAGAAATGATGTGTCCCAAGAAGTGGACCTCATTTATCTAGAACTGACACTTCAAGAGCTTTCCATAAAGCTGGTGCTCTCGGTGTGTGTCTAGTACAACCCACAAGTGGTAGGCGTGCTCCTCCTCAGTCGTCGAGTAAATCAAAATGTCGTGGATGAAGAATACGACAAATCGATCGAGGTATGGATGAAAGATCATGTTCATGAGGCCCATGAACACTACTGGAGCATTGGTTACGCCGAATGGCATAACAAAGAACTCGTAGTGTCCATACCGACATCTGAAGGCTGTCTTCTGCACGTCCTCGTCTTGAACTCTGACCTGATGATAGCCTGACCTGAGGTCTATCTTCGAGAACCACCATGCTCCCTTGAGATGATCGAAGAGGTCATCAATCCTCGATAGAGGATACTTGTTCCTCACTATCACCTGGTTCAGGCAACGATAGTCGACACAAAGTCGCAAGCTCCCGTCCGCCTTCTTGGTGAACAATATCGGGGAAGCCCAGGGTGAAACACTGGGTCGGATGAATCCCTTGCCCTACAAGTCCTCCAACTGTACCTGTATCTCTCGAAGCTCAGCGTGGGCCATACGATATGCTGGAGTGGATATCGGGGCTGTCCCGGGGTACAGATCAATATAAAAGTCTACCTCCCTGCGAGGAGGTAGCCCTGGAATTTCCTCGGGAAAGACGTCCGCATACTGATCCACCACTGCAGGAAAACTAGGACTCCGTACATCAACTGCTCCTAGGATGAGGCTAGCCAATTGATGAGTGATGGGCTGTCCTCTCCTCTACGGAAGTCCATCCTGTGCTACGAAGGATCCCTTCTCGCCGGTGAAGGTGAACCTGCTCCCGTTGGTGCGTACACATCACACCTTGCGCCTAATACAGTAAATCTGTGCATGGACTGTAGATAACCAATCCATGTCCAAGATGATGTCGTAAGGCCTTGACACCGCTACAAGAAGATCCCAGCCAAATCTCTCACCTCCTAGAGTAATCTCACACTACCGGCACTAGTGCGTAATCGTCGAGTCTGATCCGGTAGGAGTCTCTAGCCGTAAGAATCGAGCCAACGACTCTGTCGGAATCTCCGAGCTCCGAACAAGGGCATCGACTATGAAAGAGTGACTCGATCCTGTGTCTATAAGAACTGCAGCAAGGGTGGAATAGACACAGATCGTACATCGAATAATCTCGGGCACACCGTGGTCATAGGCCTCCGCTGCCTGGAGTTGTGCCTGTCTCTGCCCGCCAGCTCCCTATGGTCGGGGTGGACCTTCTGGTGGTGGTGGTGGTAGAGCCTCAAAGTGTCTCCCACCACCTGCTACTCGGCCAGCTCCCCTGCCAGATCCGCCTCCTCCCTGCAGACCTTCACAGTTGACCCTCTACCTCTGCCTGGGTGGCCCCTCAACCATCTGCTGCTCCTCGGCACGGTGGGTTGGGCAGTCACGAGCCATGTGGTCCTGCCCGCCGCATGTGTAGCACTGCCTGCCTCTCGAAAGACTGGCTCCACGCTGTGTGCCCCGCACTGCTGAGCCAGTGTCTTGAGGCCGTCTACGAGATGGTCTGGTATGCGTGGACCCCTGAGTCATCCGTCGACTGCCTGCTGTGGAAGACTCTACTACGTGCCGCCCCGTGGTAGGTCTCGCTGCTGGAGAAGTCTCAGCAAGAAAGCTCTCGATCAAGAGGGCTCGTTCCAGTACTCCTGCCTGAGTCGGAATGCTGAGAGAGATCAGCGATGCCCTGATCTCGTGTCTCAATCCCTGATCAAAGGTCTGAGCCCAGAAGAATGGGTCCCGTACCATGTCGGTCGAGTAGCGCGAGAGATCAGTAAATCTCGCCGAGTACTGGGTGGCCGTCATGCTGCCCTACCGCAGCTGAAGAAGCTCATAGATGCGCACCGCACAGAGGGTGGCCGGGACGAACTCTAAGTGGAAGAGGCCCTCAAAGTCTGTCCAGATGAGAGATGCCTCATCGTGCACCTGGAGCATCAAGCTCCACCACCGGCCCGCTGCTGCATGCAGTAGGCTTGCTGTGAGGATCACCATGAGGTCTGCTGGTATCCTCACAAGCCTGAAAACTCGTACAACTGCCTCCAGCCAGTCCTCGGCTGCCTGGGGGTCCGTATCCCCACGGAACCTAGGCGGTCGCTGGCACTGGAACTCATGCAGTGCACTAAGGCAATGTGCATCGTCAGTGGCTGGGGCTGGAAGCATCGGTGGCTCGGCGGGTAGAGGTACCGCCGGTGCCTCAGCTGTCAAAGGGCCCTGTACTGAGGCCTCGTCGCTCGGCGGGCTGTCGTCACGTACAACTCTCGAAACCCTAGCTGGCTACCGTCGTGGGGCCATCCTGAAAAGAAACAAGTGCTCCACGGTCAGAATAGTACACCTGGTGAGCTGATACAAGTAATCACAAAGAAAACATGACACACACAAGCAATCAATGTTTTCGTGCTTTAAGTCGGAAATCAGAAGTCAGAGTCCTGATGTATGGATACGTCGGCCGCCGCACCAACAATGGGATCCCTGGACTAATAACCACACTCAATATGCTTAAAACTATTGCTTCACATAGAAGTAAGATCAGAGTCTGCGGTAGAACAGAACCAGCTCTGATACCAATTTGTCACGACCCGTCTTCGGGGCCCGTGCCGTGACTACCCCAAGCCCGCCTTACATAGGCCAGGGGATGGTGACTAGCACCAAGGCGTAAATCCTGGTAAAGGGAAGACATTGCCTTTGTAAATTAAACAAGAACCACAGAGCAAGCATGCAGAAAAAGTAAACACTAAGTAAAAACTAGTACAATAGTAAGTGTGGAAAGTAAGTGGGCCAGAATACAAACCCAACTGAATGTAAAGTACAACTCGAAAGAAAAACAACAACTGAAAAGTAAAGCCTCAATGTCGAGCTATCCACTGGAAGTCCCACCTGAAGGGTGGGTACAGAAAGCCTCCACTACTCCTCGGTCCAGCCGTCCGCTCCGAGTACACCCCACCCAGTGGTCCACCTTTAGGTACCGTCCTACTCCGTCAACCTCGACCACGATCAGCGCTGTCCGTCGTCTGAAACCAACACAACATAGTGCGGGCATAGCCTGTGCAGGGGTGAGTATAAGCAACTCAGTAGGGACCTCGAGACCCCCGAAGGTCTCCGAAAATCCACAAAGGATAAACCACAAAGGAAAGATACAACCACGAAGTAACAACCGACACTGCTTAGGTATATGCCCATACATATACCTAAGTCATCAATTCTCACTTGGTCCCAACATCCGAGCTCAAGTAAAACCCAGTCCACACAGGAAAGCAAAACCTGAATCCACACAGGATAGTACAACACAATCCACAAAGGAAAGAAAAACACAATCCACATAGGATAGCACAACACAATCCACAAAGGAGAGTAAACAGGATTTAGCTCACACAGGTATACTTCTTCGAATGACGATAGAGATGATAATTGATCCATCTAAGTCGTCGGACCCAAAAAGGATTGATAGTTACTAACCCCGCAATGACCCATAAAGGATCTGACCCACAAAGTATTGATAGGTAACTAACCCACGGAAAGACCCACACAGGATCGGGCCCACACAGGACCTGTAGGCGCTGGCCCACACAGGACCGCTGAGCGCTGACCCACACAGGATCGGACCCACACAGGATCAGTAGCACTGACCCACAAAGGATCGCTGAGTGCTGTAGTCGTCGCCGTCAAACCCACTGAGGATCTCTGCACAGTCGTTGTCGTCACAGTAGCAGTCGCAGCTAGCTCTAGGGTTATCGCACACAACAAGCTCTTTCGTGAGGGTCCGCTCCACGAGCTGAGAGACTGATACATCAACTGAAACATAGTCCAGAGTTGATGTATCCAAAAGTTCTACATCGTCAACAGGAACTCAATGTCGCAGACGGCGCGTCAATCGGACGCCCGATTTGAGAGTTATTGGCTTTTTCGTCCTAGGTGCCCGGTTGGTTTTTAAGGGAAAACCAACCCGACCGTTCTCCACCTGCGTCCAATCTTCAGGTGGAGTATTCCAAAAGATCCATATCACTTAGAGTAATTCAACAAAGTCGACGGCACGCCAATCGGACGTCCGAAGCTCAAGATATGAGCGTTTTCGCTCCAAGGGCCTGGTTGGTTTCGTGTACGAACCAACCCGGCCGAACCCAAAGTGTTACGAAACCTTGAGTTTGATATACCAAAACAACCGTCTCGACCCAAGGATTGCAATGCCTCTGACGGCGCGTCGTTCGGAGTCCCGTAGCTCATGTTATGAGCAAAAGACCTAAAAGGTCCGGAAATGGGGGGTCGGGGCCCGGATTGACCCGGCCCGACCCCCTGGGTCGGCCTGAACCGGGTCGACCCGAACCGGGTCCGGGTCCAAACCGGTTGGGTGTGACCCGGCCTGGCGGGTCGGCCTGGCGGGTCGGCCCGGCTCGGCTCGGCCGAGCGGCCGAGCGGAGGAAGCCGCGGGGGCGCCCCGCAGGATGAGGTGTTGCGGCCCCGCGTGGGGCCGCTCTTGGTCAGCGGATGGGGCTTTGCCGCGTCCCGTGTGTCTCCAGACCCGCGCGGTCGCAGGTCTAGTTGGCCGCCGCCGCGCTGGCGACCCGCGCCGCCGGTGGATTCTGCGGGCCACCGGAGTTGCTCTGGTGGTCCGATTCCACTTCTGTGTGCGCCGTAGCTCCTCCAGGGTCCCAATCATCACTGCCAGGCCCTCAAATCGCCATTGCGGCCCCGTTTGTCATCGTCAGCCAATCCGCGCATCAACGGAAAGCTTCGGAGGGTTTTCGGGCCATGTTTTTTTGGCCCGCACCCTCCGCGTTAGGTGATAACAATCGGAGACATATTCAACACATGAATAACAAGAAAGACACAATTTTAATAAAATTAAAATTGAACTTTGATCCGGGTTCTTTGTTTTGAAAGAAACAACCAAGGGAATAAAGATTGTTCTCAAATAAACCCCCTACCTTGTCGAAGTCGTCGAACGTGCGTTCTTCATGGAATTGATCGTCACGGAATAAGAGGTTCGTCGCGTCGCGGAAGGGCGTCGCGTCGTTGCGGTATACGGCGTTGCGTCGACGAACTCTGAAGATCAAGAACATACAAATTTAATTATAACAATTAAATCCTTGTTGTTGCTATAAACAACAAAGAAATAAAAGGTCCGCAAACTCTTACCTCAACGGATGATCGAAGATCTATCGTGGATGAAGGAACGTCACAGAAGAACATCGCGGGAGAAGAATCGGCGGCATCGCGGTACTTGGCGTCGCGTCGTCGATCTCTGAGGTCTCGGCATTTTTCGTCGCCTTTGGTCGAAGGCCGACATTCTTCACGTTCTTCGTGTTCTTCGCGTTCTTCTCGAAGGAGGATGAAGGTCTTAAGGGTTCTATCAAATCCTCTCAATGAACCAACCTCAAGAAGACATGAGTGTTGGTCTTATTTTATTAACATGCCATCAAATTGAAAAACAAACTAAGTAAAGACCCATTAATTCATAGAATTAATTTCAACGAATAAACCACCCAATTAATAGGAGCGTTTAATTGTTTAAGAAATCTCCCCAGTTGACTTTATTTAAAAAGGGTTTTCGCGGGTGCATTACTTAGCAGAAAAGAAATGGTGGGGCTCATGTGGGCCCCACCTCACAAATATCCTACCAAGAGGGTAGGATATTTTGGGTTCCACACTATCCGCTTCAACTCAGCTTAAGTAGCTTAAAGTATCTTTAAGCGGCTTTAAGTAAAAAAAATAAAGTTTGACGTACCACATTATTTTATTTCTTAACTTAAAGCCCAAAAATTAAAAACCACACCCGAGCAAACACAACTCCGGAAGAGGTGTTTCTAAGAAAATATCGGAGCTACGATTCCATCGGTGCCCTCAGAATTCAATTCCAATCACCGGTTTAAAAGATAGAAAAACCCGCTCATTCGTTCATTGAACATACCTGAGGCAAACTTCGAAAAATGATTCCGGGCACACCGGGCCTCGGAATTAGGTGCCGTCAGAAACTGTGTTCTTGTAAAATTCCAAAGAAAATTAAGAAAAAAAATTTCCTTGAAATTTACGAGTCTTTACATTCCTCAAATGGAATTAACACATGGAATTTTCTCTCTAAACCACACACAGTGTATATGGGATTTCTAGAATGAAAAACCACAAAATCCCCAAAACTTTTGTTTTCATAACAACTATGAATATTGGTCCACATAGGTCCCTAAAGTCATGTGTGGTGTTTAATAATATAAAAAAATATAATCATGGATTTATAAAAAAACATAATAATGGCCATCCATTAGGTAGAATATAATAATGTATCACTCATTTCTATTATCAATAGTTTTCCCGTGATGATCTGGTGTGTCGAGATCTCCTCGATGGTACCTTGTTATATCCCAATGTCATTTTATTTCTCCCTCTCTACATAAACAATCTCTATTGGGAGAAGGGGACTCCATAATGGTATACATAGTAATCTATGGAGGAATAAAAGAAAATAATGAAAATAAAATTAATAAATGAAATAAAAAAATAAAAGGTGCCCAGTTCGAACACAGTTTCCTACTCGAGTTTATACCTTACCAAGGAAAAAATACATTATATACTGAAAAAGATGAAATTTCATTCAGATTCTCTATTAAAATGATTTGACTAAATGTACCTTTGATATTATGTTATTATATATTTTAATAAATATTAACTATTAATTATACTGATAAAATTCGAACAGATCAGAATTCCACCAAACTTATATACTAGGGTAAAAACTATATTACATTCCCAATGATGTGGTAAAATATGTTAAAATACATCATAGGATGGGGAAAACTACCATTTTTCCATTATTAGAATGCGATGGTAAAATAAAAAAATTTCTGCTAAACATTCCAGTCTGAAAAATTAAGGGACCTTATGAACTACCGACCATAAATATTATCATCACTATGAAGCATGGTTGTATGAATGTGATTCATGCTCTCAGCATATGAATATTTTTGAACAAGATATCTAAAATATGAAATGTCTAGTAATAAAGTTTCAACAATGATCTCTTATTTGAAACATATTAATATATGACAGATATTGTACTCTTGGCCATTGAAATACCCATAAGATTAGCTTAAACAGAACTGTGATACCATTGGGACATGTAAAAACCCAATGTTCAACATAAAATAGTGACATTTCCCTCATATGAAAAATGGTGTCATACCCACCATATGGATTACCACATACTTATCCTTAAGCATAACCTCAACAACATTCACTAACATAATAGGAATGTCATTTGAAAATAAAATGACATTTTTTTGGGGTTTACACAGTCATATGATACACAAGATAAATTCAAGATAGTTCCTGATCATCTCTAATGAGGAGTACAAAAAGATTCAATTAAAAGGCATGTACATGTCTCTTTGATCCATGCTCAACCATAGTGTAAATACATTTCTAGGATTCCATCAGAGGTCAACCATCATAGGGTACACCATTCATTATCGATGATAACTCTACCAAGGAGGTACATTCTAAATTTTAATAGAACATCTTTATAACCCTAAAAAAATGGTTCTTTGAATCCATTTTTCATCAGATCGTACTCATACACACAAGAATTTTCAACATCATGGTAACACATGCAACCAATCTATAGCTTAATAAATAAAATATGACTATATAATATCCCAAAACACAATGATAATACTAAAATGATTCATGTAAGGATATTATCATTAATACATGTGCTCCCTTGGAATATCACCTTAAAATAGGGAACACCACCCATGCCATGATTTATTCCATGACTACCCTTCAACTCGATTTGTTCAAGTCATGTGAGTCTACGAGTGCACTGAATACATTTTCAATTGTGTAATCACTGATCAACCAGACTGGGAATCCATGACCAGTACCCACTGAATACATTATTGAATGATAAACACCCAATATTTTCCCAATAGCTGAAGGCATCAAATTGCTTATAACAAACTATTTATGAACCTTCCATTCCTCAATATTAAAAAAAGAGTACAACTAAGATCAGTTACTAAAAAAGTATATGAAAAAAGGAGATTACCACTAATATAAGTTTCAATTAAGATTAATGAAAATCCAACTATAAGGTTCTGAGTCATGAAAAGGGCCTATATGTCTCCCACCTAGCTATAAATATAATATATCGCAATTGGGTCACACTGTCCAACCACCTTTCACAAAATATCAAACTTCTCAAAAGAAGTCAATAATCACAATAGCCTATACTGGTCAAAACTAAAAACAGAACCTGAAAGTTCATGATCCTCTTTATGAATTATTATATGGAATTTCCTAATGGAATTCATAATACATACATAGAAAAATTGGCTAATGTGATACTCATCAGTTATCTGTATACTATAAAACCACTAGAGGTCTAGATCACTAGAATTATCATGGAAATTTTCACCATTTTAATCATTTTTCTAAATAGATAACCACGATATAATATGAATCACCCAATAAGGGTGACAAAAGAAAGGCATTATGTTCTATATCGACCAATTAGGGCCACTACACCACTTGTACATGAGGATTCGATCATCATCCTAACACCAAATGTCTTTACATATATCCACAAAACATATAATCATAATGATATATATAAATAATCAATCCTAATATAATAAGAACCATTCATCATTAAAAATCACACACTAGAATGCCAGTATGATTTGAATCCTACATACCAAATATGATGCATGAGATGCCTTTTCCTTTGTCATACCAGAGTCAAAATCCAAATCAGACTTATTCCCAATATACCAAGAGTTTGATATACAGAGTTTATCATAACATACACAAAACATATACAAATATCAAGGTGTATATCATATACAACTATAACATTGCTGATAAGAACAACAATTGGATACCCCTTGAAAATATAAATTTTTATAGAAACAAGTGTTATCAATGTATCAGTATGATATCCAATATAGGTTATGAAAAATTCATTATAATATTGTCATCCATATCCCTAATTAGTAAGGGATTTGAATAAAACACTATTGAGATGACTTTGTAACGACTTGACCTGAATTTCACTAATACGATTCTCTATGATAGTTGGATAAGAGGCCTTAAGCTGGCCTCCCCATACACCAGAGACTTCAGAATTGCAGCTAGGGCCTATGATGTGGTATTTGGGAGACAATGCACTCATATTAGAGTGTAAATGAATCAGAAATAGCTATTTACCATACACATTACTAAATAATCAGAGTGGTGAAGTATAAAATTATCTAAAATAGTATGTGCTGTAATAATAAATTAAAAATCAATAAATTCATGAATCGTTATTTCATATATACAACACTCATCTCCTTATGGGCCGACCATACCGATATTATAGTAAAAAAAATGAAATAATAGAATGAAGTTGTACGACTATTATTGATCCAGACAAATGAACTAGTACCTAGACAATATCAAACTACGTCATCCCAAATTGTAGGACCCACCCAAACAGCTATACTTGATCATGCAACTATAGGCCTCAACCGTTTCACTATGAGACTATGCTCAACCAAAAATAAACACATAAGATATTAATGTACACCAATCTGAACATACATTGATTATAAATAATCTTGATAGTCACCCCAATGAGGAAATTATAAATATGCTAATTTAATACAATGAAGAAGACCCTCAGCCTAGATGAGACGAAACTGAAAATATGAGTAGATCGAATAATCATGAAACCAATTTTGAACCCTAGGTATGTCATCTTATTCAATTGGGCATGTTCCACCATCGATTTCCATATATATATATATATATATGTACATATATAGTCCCAAACCTATACATATATAAATTAATATGAATATTCATGAAAAAGGTGAACAAAATAACTTGTGAACTAATCCATTTTCAATCCATGTGTCTGTAACCCCAATCACATGGATGTCTTCTACATGGGAATTGATCTGGATGTCATGCCATAAAAGTCAAGAATCATTATGTGGAACATTGGTTCCATAATATGTATTGGAAAATACCTTATCCAGCATATGTAACACCCTGAATTTTTATGATTTTTTTTAAAATTAAATTTTATTAATTCCTTGTGTTATACGCAACATCAAGTTAATATTTATCTACACATAACAATAGCATATATTTCTTAACACAAAATACTGAGTTGCTATAAAACATCATTTACTTATTATAATTTTTTTTAAAAAAAATTATAACCTATCTATTATAATATAAGATATGACCACGAATAAATGAATAATGAAATTGTTGTTCATAGAAAATTATTTTAAAAATTAATTTCAAATGAATATAAAAACATTTTTAAAATAAAATGAAATGTATTTATAAATTATTAGTTATATTTTTACATGTTTTTTTATACCAATAAATAAAAAAATAAATCTTGTTGAAGTATATTTTTTATAATATATTAAATATAATCTTTTACCTTAAACTTTTGGGTTTTTTATAAAAGATATAATAACAAATCTAATAATACATATAGAATAAATTTTCTTATATAAAAGTAGTATGGACTCCATTTAATGGTGAAATCAATTTAAATCCACATTTTCACACTTTTATAAATTTTTTTGAATAAATAAATTGATTATTTTAAAGTGGATATAAATATATAAATTATATTTTTTATACGTTTATTGGTTTTATGAATAGGTAAAAATATTGAATTTTAATTGAAAACATCCTTCTAATTGAAAAAAATTACAAAGTTAAATTATATAAATGATTTTTTTAAAGTATTATTATACCATATTTTTATTAGTTAATCTAATTTAGGACCTCAAAATCTTGTTTACATTAAATTTTAATAGAATCACATTTCAATATTTTGGATGTCCCTACATAAAAAACATATTTTATATTTCTGTAATTCAGAATAATTTTAATTCAATTTTGGATTTTATTTAAATATTGAAAAATGTTATCCATATTTGATACCATAAAATAAAAATTTTGAAAATCGTTTCTTGGTATTTTTTTCCAATATTAACAGTAACATAGGTCATTTTAATACCATGGTTAATGGAAAAAATTGGAAATTTAAGTTAAAATGTTGATCAGTACAATATAATAACTCTAAAACTTGAAAAATACATATTTGATGATGTAAATTCCACCCATAACAAATTAGGGTAAAATACTAGTAATTTATTGTAAAAATGTGAATTTAAATGACCATGATTTTCTTAAAATCAATGAGCGCCAAAATTTCACACACTTACTTTTAACAACTATGATATTTATAATAATGGGTTAGTTGGAATATATATAATAATATATATATTATTAAGAAATAAAAAAAATTATCTACATCATAGTAATTTATTTTTATTTTCTATTGAAGAAATTATTATCATATATAATTACAAAATGATAAGGAAATGATTTTTCAATTATTTATACAAATAATTAAATGAGATCAAAAGTTTTAAAAGTAAAAATATATTTCATATCAAAGGAAAACAATTTAGGTGAAAATTACATGTTATAAGTGTATTAAAAATGGTTTTTGGTAGTTGGATTTAAGTATCGATTTTCTTAATATCAAAGTAATGAATAATTACAAAGTGGACATATAAAATATTTTGTGAACATAAGATTTTATTAGATTATTTATATATCACAAAAGTATTCAATTACAAAAACGAGATGGTATATAGTCTAAAAATTAAGAAAAATCTATTTATTGATAAATTTATACTTAATAAATCAATATTACATCCTCTTAATATTGAAAATTTTGATACCTATAATATAATAAAAAATGTGTAATTAAGGGTTAATGAAAATGATAAAGTTTAAAATAATAGAAAAAATGTCTAAAATATATTTTATTATGACATTAGAACATTATGTAATATTATATTTTAATCAATGCAAAATTTGAGGTATTTGTGTTGATATTAAATTTAGTAGAAATTAACTTTTGAGAAGTTCCAAAAGTACCCATCACCTCTCTTTAAAAGGGAATATCTTATTCCCTCTTATTATCAATAAAACATCCATTTTATTTGTCCAAAAACAATAAATATATACTCACAAATTACCTAATTTTATCATATAATCTTACTTTTGGAATTAGTCCAACCATATAAGTCATTTTGTGCAAATTAAAAGGAGGAACCCCAAGAAGTTGTAACGTTCATCAACAAATATTTTTTTCAGTAAACCCCTATATTTTTTTATATAAAGTTAATATAATTACATAACTATATAAATATTTTTATACTTAGTTATATTACTTTTTTTACTTACACTCACAAGCACTTAAATCAAATGGGATACACAATCATCATTTGTGTGTAAAAATAGATGTCCCACTTTCATCCATTTCTACTATTCATGGTTCTAAATAATGGTGTAATTTATTTTTTATATTATATATATTATATTAATTATGTTTTTAATCTTCTTGAATTATTATATAACATATTCCAACATTATATCTATTTTTTGTAAGTATGATAACATTGTTTGTGTACGTGTGGACTACCACATATTCAAAGTGATGTGATTCGTTCAAACATTACATGGTATTTATTAATGAGGGATTTATTAAAATTATATTATATATATGATTTAATAATTATATTCAAATGATATTATATATATATATATATATATATTTCATTTAAATTATATCCTGCAATATGACATGAAATGGATATAGCATTCAGGAATACGTACTACCTACTGTCTCTATGAATGATGTATTTAATTTCATATTTATATTTTTCATTAATAATGAAAAATATGAATATAATGACTATATATGATATTTATATCATTTTTTTTGTTATTTAGATAATTAAATAATTATCTATGTATGAGTACCATGAATAAAATAAAAACATGTACGAGAAACAAATAAGTGTTAACTAGAAGCAAATCATAAACATGGAATTTTTTATAAGAGGGAAACAAAAGTTCATAATTAAATCATATATGGTATTATATATATGAATATGATTCCTTACATGATTCATAATGAACTTATATTTATTATTAATTTATTTTTTCATGAATATGAAGACAATCACAAAATTATGTAAGGAATTTCCATCTCACATCTATTTTTCGGGAGATACAATTCAGGCTCACCACCTACTTATTATATGTTGTTTATATACTACACATGAATATCCATTATGATTATTATTCCAAAAAATTATGGGTATTTTCATATCCAATTTATGATCTCTCTTTTATGGGGTTTATGGTTTAAATGTTACCAAATTGGTCAAGTAAGTTTATCTCAATTTGAATTCTTTGAGACACATGTTATGTTATGCACATATATTAATTTATGATGTTCATATACTCCCATTGAAATTTTTATCATGATTATCCTTATTTTAAAGATATTATAAATTTTATTTTATTTTATTCTCTCATCGATTATAAATTTTTGTTCTTTCAAAAATTGATTTCTATAAATGCTTCATAAATGTTTTAAATTATTTATTATGAATTTTAAATGAAAATGACTAAAATTACATTTTAAATGGTTTTGAAAGATTATATTATATGTTATTGGTGTAATTATAAATGAAAATGGATAGCAAAATGTTTTATTATATAAATGTAATTTTTCAAAATTGAAATATATTTTACTAAACAATTATTTGAAGTGATCAATGAAAATCATTTTCCCACTAAGACATCATTATTTTATATTAATTATATTTTACATAAGAAATGATACAATGATGCCATTACTAATAATTATATGAATATGTATAGATTATAATGGATTAATATGTATAATTTTGCTTTATTTTCCATGAGTTATTTTTTTTAATTAAATTAATTTTAAAGCCATTTCATTTTATTTGATTCGATATTATTTATATTATTATGAAAAAATGCTCAAATTTTATTATTTTAAGGGTGGGACCTATATATCTAACCAATTGATTGGGTAATGGATTATATCTCATGAGGTTCTAACAGAAACAAGATTCTAGGCTTGATCCAGTATGAGATGATGGGGAAACCCAATTCACTAAGGAAAGATGGGGAAACTCGATACCTAACATGGATGGGATTCAAAAAAGTGGTGGTGGTGTGTCCCGACCAATATGAATATTCTTTATGAAGTGACCTATTATAATTTGGAATGAACTTTGACATAAAGGGAATGATATTACATGTTTATGAATATACTTCTAATTACATATAATATTTTTATATTATGATATCATGGAATGTCCTATTTAATTAATTATAATTATTGTATTATGAACATCTATTATTTTATCAATAAATCATGTATATTATATTTGATATGAATGGTATTGTTTTGTAATGTTATTATTATGTTATAAATAACTTATGTTATTGATTATAGTTATATATCTCTGTTTCTTATCCTCAATAAGCTTCTAAGCTACACAAGATCCTTAGAACAACACATATGTGAAGGAGCCCTACATGGGACCCTCTATATTCCCATAAGAATAAAGGGGAATCATACTTGAGATGCAATTAATTGTACATAGGTAAAGGTATCATGTAATAGATTCACGTGGCCAGCTCATAAAAAAAGGAATCTCTCATGGGAGCCTTTTTAAATGAGATGATAGAGGAATCATACATGGGATCCTCTGGGTAGAAACATAACCATGGAAATCCTATTGGGGATACTCAAAACAATCTCCCACATAGCCTCATGGTCCCTAAGGTTACACCTCCCAAGTGAAATATCATTAACGGAAATCTATGAAGGCAATATCCAATAGATATAACTCATTGATCATCTAAAATTAAGGGTCTCACTCATAGAATACTATTGAATTCAATTACTAGAGGAAGAACCACCTTGTTAAATAAGATATAGCTAGTTGTTCACAAAACACCTCACAAGTCATTCCACCATGATATAATACAAAATATAATCGAAATTCACTATTCATCTGTCCAATTCCAACTCCTAGGTAAAAAGTCATGAAAAACCATCAAAGGGTAGCAAGATAAGAGTGCACAATGTGTCAACATGTTAAAAGATAGATACCCTCATGGCCCAACATGGTCATGTACTTATTCATATACATTGTTTGTAAAATAACATGTACATGTTGTGTAATATGGGTACATAGTGTGTTCCATACATGGGATACCTTCCCAAGTCCCTCACCTACCCTAGAAAAATACATGGCCAGAACATGTTTCTGTTCAAGTAGTGTGACCCACACGGGGTATGGCCACATACTCTACAAGGCATATTCCCATTACATAGGTAGCCATGTTAGGTACTCGGCTATATGGAAGAGTAGTAGTACATGACGTTTATGACCCATACACATCATGTAAATGATAATTTTCATCTTCCATAAATGTAAATAACACATGGTTTGTGTTCTCTAAACTACACTCCATGTAGACGGGTTTTCTCTAATTAGAAATCCTTAAAACTTTTTAATACCCCATTTCAACCCTAAAATATTAGATCATTAAAAAAGGGTCCATATTTAATCATATAAGTGGTTTACAATTATAAAATCCAAAATCATGGTTTCATATGGATGAAACATAAAAATAACCTTCCTTTTCTTGGAATCCACTAGAGCCTCTACTATTTTCATGGTCCACAGTTATTTCATGACGATCAAGAAAATCCAAATCTCGGTGATGGTATATATTTATATCTCGCCATATTTTTCATTATCACTATCCCTCTAATATTTCATTGGAAAATAAAGGGGATTTCATAGGAGAGTAAGTGATAATCCAAGAAAAGAAAATAAATGAAATAAAAGGAATGGAAGAAAATTAAAGAAAATAAAAAGGGGATCCGACCTGTCCCCAATGTACAAATGAGTTTATGCATTGCCTAAAAACACCATATACTGGAAATAAAGGGATAGAAAAAATATAACCCCAAAACTTCATTTAAATGATATGACTTAACAAATATGTGTGAATAAATTAAGTTTAATTTATTTTACATTAATTATTATTTGATATTGTAAAATTTGAATCGCTCTAAATTCCAGAAAACTAATATCCTAGGGTAAAACCCATGTTACATGACCAATGGAGGTGTCAGAAAAATTATCTGATATTTTATTCGATATCAAAATTACCATTTTACCCTTTATATAAATTCAAATTTCAAATCAAATTTTGAGTCCTAAAAATCACAGGACCTTAATGTAATCAATGGAATAAAAAAAGGATTTTTTTACATAAAATGTAATTATTTATCATAAACAAATAATGAAGAACATATAAAATAAGATATAAAACAACCATATTTATTGGATCCCTTTTGATAATATCAAAACATAGTTTGGAACAAATAACCATAAAATAATAGAAAATGATATCATCTCTCTTCCCATTACATTATATCCAATGAGATATCTCATATAGCTAGGGAATTAGTGGGATATATAATTCAAGATTACCTCATCTAATATTGATATAATAATATATATGATCATTATTAATAAGAGAAAATCGATGGAAAAAGCATGGATAAGTAAACCATGGAAATGTAATGGATTAAGTAGAAGGGTTTGGAATGACATAAAGATAAATAATACACTGGGTGATATTAGAAGGTTCCATGAATAAATACACCATGTTAAATTTAAATAATCTTCTCCATAGTGTGACATATATGGTTATTAGCATAGATGTGATATTTATTAGAGGACCACAAGTAGATATATTCAAATCATATCAATATATTCTTTAAATATTGAAATAATTCTTCTAATAAAATAAATTAAGATGATTTTTTTAATTGGATTGAAATTATTAATAAATTAATGTTATATAATAATTCTAAAATAAAGGATTAGATGTAACATATCAAAATAGTGTAAAGTGGTAGGGGAAAATATACAAGAAAGAAATATATATAAATATAAATATATATATATACATATTCCAATAAAAATGGTAAACAATTTAAATAAATTTGAATTGTACTTTTTGAATTTATTGATTATAAGATAATGATGTAGAAAATATCCAATAAATAATATACTTGAAATATTTATGTTTTAAATATATTTCAAATTGTAAGAGAAATAAATTTAACTCAATTTACTATTACTCATGTATTCCTGACACATTATCTAACTAATTATAATGTAATTACACTTATTAATAACATATATAACAAATTATTCATTTCTATTATACGTTAATCTAATAACCCATATCCATATATTAAATATATATTTATGTTATTTATGGTTTATCTTCATAACAAAATGTTACTGCATTTAATTTTTTCACACTAGTAAACCACCCATATAATAGAGATGATTGTAAAATAACAAATTTTCAAATAGTTTTTTAGAGAAATGATTATTTAATTGATGAAATGTGTATGATTGTTGTTTATGAAATCAATGACACTGTTGATTATAGTTAAAATATAAATAATAATGATTTACCTCAAAATAATCATTCATTTTTTTGTAAAAAATTTAGTATCATAATTAATATAATAATAAATACATAAAATAATGTATTTATATTTTATTTATATTTTATAGACCTCCATGATGAAAATGATGATGATGAAATATAATAATTGATGTAGGTCTATGTTGTAATGGAAAAAATAACATGTAATGTGAGTGATTTTATAAAACTAGAATTTTATATTATTATAGTTTCCTTTTATATGATGTATCAAGATATAATTAATAAATAAAAAATTCGATCAATATCCTTTCAGATGCATGCTGGTTATAGTATAAATAAATAATATGTTTATAAAATCAATGGTTATGATGGAATTACTACTTCTTGTCGGGATGCAAGTCATACATTTTTATTTTGGAATTATTTATTTTACCATAATTTCACAAACTTGATAGATGACATTATAAGATGTATTTTTTGATTAATTTTAATATTAAAAATAGAGGGGAGACATAAAATTATTATTAAGGTATCAATCACAGTCCTTTTTTCGTGGAATTATTGAAAATATTAATTTTTTAATTTTCTGTAATGATTTTTTTTAATATACAGTCCATTATTAAAAAATAACAAATAATGTTAATTATATTTTAAATAAATAATATACATATATAAGTATAATTTTATATATTTTTACATAATATTTAACTTATATATTGTTTTTCTATTTTGTATATATAATGATAAAATTCCTTATTCACACAGATACAATATTTGTCTTTCAAAAATTAAATTTACCACACTCTTATTTGTGATCATTTTATTCTAAATATGATTTAAAATTTATCCAACTAATTATCATTATATTATAAATGAAACATTAAATTTTAATAAATAACTCATTTCAGAAATCAATCACGTTTCTATGAATAATATTCCATATATAACTAATAATAAAATTGAATTGATGGTGATTTGTTTTATTTTAATTATATTTAAACACTTTTCAAAATAATTGTGTGCATTTTCTTCATAATTTTTTTTTCATATTAATTCCTTGTTTAAACTATAATAAATTCAATATACTAATATTTATATATGATGATCATATATCCAATTTTCATCTAATGGTTATGTTAAACTTTTTCCACTCTATGTAAACAAATATTACACAATAAAATTCATTCATAATACTCCATCATTTAGCTGTAAATATTTTTTCCATTGATTTACCCCACCCCTTTAGTATAAATTCCTCCTTTACCTCGGCCTATCATCTATAATCAAATAAATGTATTTTTCATTTTCAATTCTCATAGTAGTGGTTCTATGTCTTCCCTATGAATTATGTTTAGTAATTATATATTATTTATTTATTATATCTTTTTATGAATTTATTATACAATATGAATTAAATTAATAAACTATTTGTTCACTCTATCAGTGAAAAATGATTTCTCATACCTATATAGTATATGCAGTCATATATTTTATCATTTTTCATAATCATTTTATATATAGTCGTCTTTGGTGTATATATTCCCAACTTTTTTAAGTAACTTAAATTTATATATAACAAAAATGTTTTAAATGATCATTTCGAATAAAATAAATTTCTCTCAAACCAATAAAATAAATAGTTTACGTGAGTGATGTTTTATCATATATAAGGAGAAAATTGGAAAAGGCCTCCCTAATCTGTAAAGATAATTCATATTCTTGGAATGTCAATAAATGTTTTTTTATTTAATGGATTTATTAAGGGAATATAATAACATTTTCAAAAAAATATCTATTGAGGTTAAGAAATGATAATCTTGATTATGGGTTATTTTCAAACCACTTTACCTCATCAGTGTCACACATATCATCATTTCAACACCAAAAGAACGTCTCTTGTCTAATTTTTTTTATTTCCAATCATTTTGGGCTACCAATTTAAAATAATATACATCTCTGATGACTCGTAATGATTTTGGAATTATTATAAGTAAAATCTTTTATGGAGGGAGATGATATTGTTTGATGGATAACTCTCCCAACAACCATTCTCATTAATGTGTAATTTAAACATTTAATTTTTTAACATCCCACATGATATATTTATTATGATTATAGTAATAAATTAGGCATTAATAAGCTTTTTTAAAATTTAAAATTTATTTTATATTAAAATAAATATCTTTATAAAACTATGATAATTTTCAATTCTTTATGATTAAATTTTACTTTTTATACTCTTATTTATTTATTTCTTATATTATATTATTAGATTTAAATTATCTATGTTTTTTTATTAATTTCTATTAATTATGGTTTCATTTAATTTTTTTAATTTAATATTTTATTTAATTTGTTGATGTTTAAATAATTTTTTAAGAAGAAGAAATTAAAATTTATCATTTAAGAGTTGTTTATGTTTATTATTTATTTATTTTAATTAAATAGATATTTTATAAATCATTAATTATAATATTTTGGATTTAATATTTTTATAATTAGTTTCATAATTGTATTGATATTCTTTAATTATAGATTAATATTGTATGTTTAATTAAAAAATAATTTGTTTTTATGTACTAAATTTAAATGATTTAGTATTAAAGAATTTTTAAAATAATTTATTTCTATTTTATATTTTATGTGCACTAAATGTTTTTGATGTAAATTTTAAAATGGAACCAACTGCAATCCTTTTTCGTGAAAACACACAAAAAATGTCCTATATAATATTATTCAACCATGAGTTGTATTTATCTTTGTTAATTTAAAAAATGAAAATTTAAAAAATGAATTGACTTCATGGAATACATACCATTTTAAAATTAATTATTAATGATATTTACCATAATGCAAAAAAGATACTGACCAAACCAACATGGAATGACCACACAACTAATATCTATTGATATTTTTTGGTGATTTATTTCTTTCCACCATGATTTAACGACATCAAATTAGTTGAACCACCAAGATAAGGATGATAAACCATGATATATGATTCACCTAACCTAAGCCCAATTTTGATATCAATAAATCTCTAAAAGAAAAAATGAAAATTCAAATGGATGATAAAATTTTGTTATATGTTGGTTACCTAATGTTATTGAATTGAGAATACAATACAGGTTCATTGTTGTTTGCATACTAGTATCAAGAATAATATTAATTATGTGATTGATTTCAGGTAAGGTATAAATTCAAGTCACCATAGAAGTTTGATGTCAGCACCATGTTTTTATAAATATCATTACTGAATTGAAGTGTAAATGATTTCATAATACCATATAATTTCTGAGATTTAGGAATGATTTGAAATCAAAATCATGAATAAGTACATATACCCCATATTAGTGAATATTTTAATAAAATTTATAGATCCCTATAATATCCCAAGAATGACCTTCATTCTTGGAAAAATGTAATACTATGTATGAAAAATGAAATACGTAAGACAATGTTGAGTAAAAGATATGAACACTTTGAGTATAAATTCATTATATTTTGACATACATATATCCAAACTATCATTTTCTATTTAATGAACATAGTATTTTCTGATTAACATGATAAGTTTATGGTTTCAATTATTTGAGATTATATATTACATTCAATGAAAATGAAATAACTTGAAGATCATTTAAGGATTGAACATAAGGCCATAAAAAAGGAGAATTTTTACAAAAAAGTTACAATGTTTAATGTTCATCAATATAATGTTATATTATCTGGTCTTATAAAGTCAGGTGTGGGTAATTATATTGATCTATCAAAGAAGGGATTTATTGGAAATTATCCCACAATGACCACTCAAAATAATATATCTATTTGAATTGATTTTATGAGATGTTAACTAATCTTTATAGATAAATTATAATGGTTTTATAATCTAGTTAGCATGATAATATGGATGCAGTCCATTTACATCTTAATTGTTAAATGGGATCATGATTTCGATGAACTAAAGATAATGTTATCCCATAGACCTATTCATTCAATAAACTATGGTAGCGAAGGGTGGTTTATCATTAGGGATAAATCAAAGAATGTATTGGGATAAGACCGGACGACGAATGACATGGTGATAGCTTATGAAACAAACCAATTGTGAAATTGTTATAAAATTTTCCAAACATATGATTTGGAATTTTCTATGGTACTTTTTGTATCAAATATATAGTGGCATTACCATTACAGATAATGGTGTGAAATATGTACTAATATTAATTTTTGAAATATATATTCACTCAAAAGTATTTGAATATGTACTGTATAACATGGTTAGAGTTTTTTTAGCATCATTTCATAATATATAGACACACTGGTAAATTAAAAAATATTGACAATAAATTAATAAAAATTGATAATACCATGTTATATGTGATAAGAATTAAAATTATCTAATATTTTTATATATGTATTGAATTAATAAAGAAATCAATAAATAAGGTGATACATATTATGTTTCTATGATGAATGTACAATGGTATATCCATGTGATGACTAATGTTGTGAAAGGGAAGATGTGGAACAAAATAAGCTCATTAGAAATTTTAATAATTTCATCCTTTTTTATAATATAATGATATCCATCTTATTAGTAAAAATATGTATTGAGATCAAAAATTGTATTTATGGGGAAAAAATATTGTTCAATATATTAAATATTTTTTATCAAAGGTCTTTTTATATCAACAACATTTAGATAACAGATTGATGACTATTAGGATTTTATAAACATTTACCATAATAAAAATGTATGTGGTAAAACATCAATATATATTTTATCATTTGAATCCGTTAAATGTATAAATTTTGATAAGCAATTTTGTTTGTTGTCAAACACCATATGATGATAGAAATAATTAATTGATATCATATAATATTTCTCCCTTGATCTTGTATCCATAATAGAAATTAATAATGTGGTTTTTGTCAAGGAGTAATACATTCTACTGTTTCTTCACAGGATTGAAGGTTACCATCATGTTCAAATGGTTTCATCTGAAATATCAAAATTCAAAGTGTTGTTTTAGTACATCATATCATCACTAAATTTTTTGTCAGTCAATGAAAACCATTTAAATCCTATAGGATAAACCGATCACTTTTTTTATGGATTTTATATCTTTTGGGAATAAACACCTCTATCTTTTCCTGTTTTCTTACAATTGTATCATTAAATCAATAATTCATATAGATACTTATGAATCCTCTATTTTAACATGTGTAAATATCAATCATGTTAAGATTAATATAGAGAATGAAAAGTATTTGTTTTAAATATTGGTGAGGAGAGTTTTTAAAAGATAAATACATTTGGCATCACACTATGATATCTCAAAATTGATAGAAATGTTATACCAGGAATCATCTGTGAAATCTAGAATTTGAATATTTTTAGATGGTATTGGTGTATATTTCTCCATAGAAGAAGGCTACCTTAGACATTGGTATATAGGACCTTTATTATTCATCAGAAACTACGCACAACATCATTTTTATTGGTGCTTCCACTGAACCTCCCTCATGATCATGATTTTTCCATGTATTAATATTTTGGATATAAATACCCATTTAATTCCATATACTTAAATCATAATACTAATTACTAGCAAATTAATTTTTTAATTAAGAACACTCATTTTAAATAATGTATAATAATGATAAACATATATATAACAACACTACTCACATAATTGAAGTTCTCTAGAAAAATCATAAATTTTAGAAAGTGACATGTGAAGCTATGTGTGTTATATTTAAAAAACAACCTCATTTGTTTGCATTAGAGTGATGTAATTTCTAAGGTAATATTATATTTAAATTTGGTATAATATAACACATCCAGATATTGTTATATATTTAATTCAATATAAATTAAAATTTCTTATTTAGCTAATGATACATGTTACTATGAGTCTAAATGAAATATTACAACTTATTCATTATAATTTGTTCAATGAAAAAAAATAATGAAAAGTGAAAAAATATAAATTATTTAAGACATTAAATATATTTATTAATATGAAGATAATGTTTTTTGCAGTCATGATATGATTTGAAAATTAATATTTTCCTTGTAATGATTTATATTTATTTCTGGGAGAAAAAAATATAATTAATTTCTGACACTTTTGTGAAAATATATTAAAAAAATGTATATTATTTTTGAAATAAAAATTTTAAAATTTACTTTTACTAATTCATTATTAATTTTATTAGAAAATTTGATTTTTTATTTAATGGACAAAAATTATTATTTTTAATAAAATATTCATTTTCATTTAAGTAATTTAAAAAATATATTTTTTTATTAATATATTTGAGAATTATAATTAGTTTACCTATATAAATAATGATACAACATTTTTCATTGATATAATTTTTTTTGAATTGTGTATAAATTATTATTATATATAAAATATTTTTATGGGAAATTTATTTTTGGTTGAGATTATTTTATCATCAATTCATATCTTTATCCACAATGAATTGATTAATGGAAAATTGAAACCATATATGAAATCATGAGGTCCAAATTTGGAAGATAATGGTTGATTATTTATATAGACCATATGAGTAATAATTACGGTTAATATAGGTCACCACGGTAGGGGTTAAATAAGTAAAAAAGGGTTAAAACTATTGGTTAATGCATTAAAATTACCCAAAGTACTTCCTTTATACTATTGTATGGGTGTAGTATATCAAAGAACATTAATTTATCAAATAGGATTCCACCTACTGCTATTTTTTTATTATGACCATTACATTATATAAACAAATGAATCAACAAAAAATCTCACACTATTGATATTAATATATATAACAATATATCAATAGTCTAAAAAGAAGATAAGTTTCGATATATATTATTATATTAATGACAAGTTAAAATTTTTATCAATGTTTTTATTTTATATTTGGTGGAATTATATTTAGTCTAAAATATTATTTAACATTGACATAGTATTTATTCAATTAATAGATAAATATTATAAATAATTTCCAATTACATTAAAAGTAATTCAAATTTCAGGAATATTGGTGTTCCTAGAATATTTTCTATAGATATAAAATATTAGGTATTTATTTCAATATATTCAGATCAGATTGTTATCATGTTGTCTTTAAATTCAATGTATATTAGTAGTGCTGGAAATGATATTAATTATATTATCCATTTTATATTATGTTAATAAATTATTTTATAATATTAAAATTCATTCAATAGGATATGTAGGATGAATTATATTGAATAATGTAATTCCTTGACCATTTATGAGAATTTTGTGTATATATAAGTAATTTTATAACCCCTTAATACTAAAAAATTCATTTCCACGGTTGGGATTAAAATTGTTTAACAAATTGGTTAAAGCCATTTATTATTTTTAAAATGGCTCAAAAACATGACAAAATTTCCTAGAATGATTTTATGTAGACCATATCCTCTTTTTATTTTAATTATTGAACATTTAAAAAAACATCATAATGGACTACCTTATCTTAAATCAATTTTTGTAATTCTATATACATCATTTCCATCCCATATAGTTGGATGCTCCTCCTCCCTTTTCTATACACAACCAGGGCCCTATATATATCTAACAACACCCACCAAATTATCTTTTAATCTTCCCTAGAAACTAGTTATTTGTTATTTTCCTCATGAATTACCATAAAAAATTCCTTTATAAGGGATCGAAAGTAGGTCTACTGAAGAAGAGGCAGTCATCCTCCAAAACCAGTTTGAAATTAATTATTCTTTTAACATCTGCAAATATATGGTATTCATCATAAAATGATTTCTTATGTAACATATATATTCTAATATTTTATTATAATCATTAAAGAACCTTTATCAACCCTCATTATTATCAATTACAAGTTATCATATTTCTCTTGTGAATGAGTGGATTACCCTCTCAACATAGTGTTAAAATTAGTATTACACTACCATTTTGAATGGAACATTATTATGATGGGATACAATTTTAGTTATGAAATTTATGACATCATTATGCTTCTATAATTTTAATATCCTATCATCCATCTTACCAAAAAATCTATAGGAAATATTTAATGCCACTCATGTGTACATGTGGAAAACCACTACCTTATAGAGATGTGATTTGATTTCCATTTATATATTACATGAATGGTAACCAGAAAATATTTCAGGAATATATTTGATATATAAAATTTAATTATTATTTTTTAATGTTGAATAGTTGTTTTTCATTCTTTCATTCAACCTACAGAAATGAGAAACCACCATTATTGCATACGTAAAGTGTACCATTTCCATGATTAATGTAAGCTGTTTTTCTGTCTCTTCCATCTATATATAACTCAATATATGAACTAGATTTATATTATATTATTAAAATTATTAAAATTATAGAGATGGTTGAACCTTGATAAATGTAAATGTTTTACACGATAGACTGAAAAATACCATGAAAAATAAAATTGATAACACCTAGTAATTATGATTTTAATAAATAATTATTAATATATTTTCAATGTAATGTTACAGGTGGATAATATTTGATATTATAATAAAGAATATAATTTGTTTATAAAATTATAATAAATTTAAATTTATTATATATGATGTCCGAATATATTTTGATGCAAGTTGAACATGAGACAAGTATTTTATAATTAAATATAATTTTTAACCTTGATCATTGATGATTATTTTACTAATGAATAATATTAATGATATGTCATTAAATAATCCCAAGAATATTAATATATTTAGGTAATTTATGTAAGTTAAATTATTTTATTTAATTTTAATTTCATTAAGAACTCAAGAGGTTGAAATTATTATTTCATGAAAAGCCTACTTTTTTTCTCACTTGAGTCAACAATATATATTGTTCTAAGTAAATGTTTTTAAAAATGTTGTAAATAATTTTTATAATAATATATAATGAAAATTAAAATTCATTTTCACTGATGTTTTATTTATATAATAATTTATTAAGATTATAATTCATGAATCATTAAGAATGATGAAATTTTGAAATTTTATATAAAATAATAACATAATCTTTGTTTTAAAATGATAAAAAACAATTCCCACCTTATTTATTGCTCAATTCCATGAGTCCAACAATACATGTTTCTATTTTTCATATAAAATAGATAAAATCAACTAATATATGGGATTTATATATTTTTTAAATATGTAATCAAAATGTGAAAATGGTATGGTCCATAAGAAATGTCCCACATGATTTTTGGAAAGAATAATAATATATGATAACATCCATGATGTCACTAATGATTTATAATGAATATGATCCAATTAAACCATTCAATATTATATTTTGGATGGATTATGGAGATTATGAGTTTCAAATGATTCTATGAGTCTCATTTCATCCCCATAGGTCAATTATGTATTGATGATTCCTTTCTGAAACCCATTTCGTTTCAACTTGTTAGAAAATGATGAAGTGATTCAATTTTCATGATTTTTACTTTGAATAATGTTATCTGATATTTTGGGACACATCTGTAAGATTTTAATTATATTGAATGTTGGATAGAAATGACACAACCGTACATTTATTTGGGTAAAAATTGATATCACATAAGATAATTAGCACTACAATTGTGGGTGATCCAAGTTACTTAAGGGAAAATTTAATATTCAATACATATATGAGGGAACACTAACTTATTATATGATAATTTAGGGATTAAACCCAATCCACTATAATATTCCATATAGTGTATCTTGGTTATTATAGAACTAATTTTATATTATAATGTGTATTATATAAACACATGTCTTATTCCAAAGTTATTATCTCATTAATCATGTTAATTGTATCTATTCTGATTTATGTCTTATGAAAAAAAAACAATTTATTCCATGAACCAATATTATTATATTGTATATACTAGATACAGTTCTAAAATTCAATGTTCATGTTCTTATATCACTATTGACGTATTATGATTTTGTGATCTTTTGTCTCTCATATTTACACCATTATTAATAATTTTATGTCACTATTTATTATGTTTCCTTTTCCTTAGTTATTTTGAATGGTATTAAGTAGGATAATCCATGAAATGGTACATATTATTATGTACATAATATGACATGGTTTAGTTAACTTGTGAACATGTTTTTTGTATCCTTATTTAGAATAAACTAGATCTATATGATTCTTGTCTGTATTATAATATATTTAAATTACTATACATCTATTATGTTGTGATTTTTTATATGAATATTAACTAGGGATATTTCTTATGTTACTAATACTGTATTTTTCATTCAATACTCATCATGATTGTTCTTCAAAAAACCCACATATAATATATAGATGTAGGTAAATATTGGAAGTAAATCACTAGTTATTTTTACAAGGTATGGCTATAATAATTGAATCCTATTCCTTTTAATGTTTAACTCTATTTAATTAATATATTATCTAATAAAATCATTTTAATATTTTTTTGGGATTTTTGTTTGTTTTTATCCTGTCCCACTATCTCCATATTTAAAATTTGATTGTGCTTAAAATACAAGGCATGTGAACTAAACAAAATATTATTCATGGGAAGGTACAATAATTTTATAGATGTGATCACTTCTTTGACATATTCGCACCCATTAGTTCTATTGTAAATTCAACCTCTTAATGTAGAAGATATCCATGAATTCTTTGTTTCGCTCTACATTCTAAAAATATTTTTGTATTCCACGTAATATAATTTATTTAACTACCTATATTTATTCAAACACAACTCCTACATCTATTACACTTTTTAGAACCACCGTCTTTCCAAATCCTCTAAAAAGATGTTTCTCTGATATTCTAATCAAAGAATCATCCTTTAATGATTATTATGAGTTATAAAAGTCACAATAATCATGGTATTAATATTATTAAATATTATGTTCTATATTATCACAAAATAGGATCAACATATTCTTATTCACATTATATAAGAGTACTATAGATATATCATCTTCACCCTCATCATCTTCTACTTACTTTTAAATTCTAAATTTTTATTTATGTACACTCACTCAATATAACTCCAATTTAGAAATCACTCCTCATATCTTTTTTTAAACAACCACAATATTCTAATTTTATAATTTTATTAAATGATATATTTTATTAATCATGTGATTATAAATACAAATTTAGGGTATACATTGAATGAAAATTCCATATAAAATCAACCTTTATAAAATTACCACCCTTTCCCCTATGATATTTCAAATTTTCGTTTTTATATAAAATATTATTATAATTATTAATTATTAAAGGTCACACTATAAAATAAATAAAAATTATATTCAACATCATTCTTGTTTTATTATTCTAATATTAATCTCCAAGATAAGTCAGTAATAATTTATTCTTACAACATTGAACAAAGTTAACAATTATTGTAGAATAATTAGAAGAGTTTATAGTCATTTAAGTTTTAGTTCATTCATGAGGATCTGTAGAAATTCATAGAGAATGCATAAACTATAATATAATTTATGATATAGGGTCCTGTTTTTTTGGATTTGATTAAATTCCAAATGGATTTGAAATATTATCATTTATAGGATGGTCCATTTTTTTAAACTGAGATTCATAATGGCTCACTAAGTGATAGAACACATAAATGTGTTGTTTTCGACTTGGATAAAGGAATTTGGTGTTACACTGGGATTCCATCAAATTTCAGAAGTAGAATTCTCCAAAAAATCTGAAATGGAAATGATTAGTTAGGGAAAATAGTTTCCCAAAAACCATCATCCCACTCTGGGATATTTTGATACTATTTTAGTAGATATGTTATTCCCATAGGGTTTGATCTAATTGTGTGAGTGGGAACACTCAACTGTACACATAGTTAAAGGTTTTTTCTAGTGTGTTATTTCTTGGTTTTCCCATGTATATGTATAACATGTGCCTAACCATTTGGGGTTATTTATTAGGTAGTGTTATAGCACATGGTTATTGAACAATATAGCCAACAATGTATCTAAACTAAGAAACCATTTTTGTTTGGGTAAAATTATGATTTAACCCTTAATGAAATTGAAATTAAAAATATCTTGTCCTCTCCCTTTTATACTCTTCCATCTATCATGTGAGCCTCCTCCTACTATCTCATTGATCTCCTCTTCCCAAAGATAGGAATATGGTTTTCTCCATCTTCAAAAGTCGGATTCAATCTCTATTGGTCTCTTTGGATTCCCCTGAGTAAGATCTGTATTTCGCTTGAACATTCTTCGGTTTAACTATATCTCAAGTATGATGTTTTGGGGAGACAAAAATGATCTTATTTTAGAGAGTTTGTAGATATTTTTGATTTCTATTGAACCTAAATAGATAAAACGTCGATAATTGACATATGAGTCATCAATAGAATAAGGTAGGTGTTCTATATCTTTATCCTCAATTTTCATCATTTTTTATAATATCCCACAATGTCCCCCATAATATATACCATATTTCTCTTCTACATTTTCAATTTCCACAATTTAAATTTCATTTAACACCATTTTATTTATTTTATACATCATCCTATATGGATTAATGATACAAACTCATCCTAAATAACCATTTTTGGGTGGGTTTATTAAATATCATATGTTGAGTGTTTTATGTGGTTTGTGTAAAAATTCCCTTTTGGTGTGATTTTCAATTATATATTGTATTTATATGATTCTTAATTAAACAATTGTTGATGATAGTTGTTTTTAGGGATTTTTTCAAAATTAAATTATTTTAATTAATTGAAATCATTTGTTTGATGATAATATCATTATTTATAATAAAAACACAATGTTAATTGGAGTGGTATTATAATACAATAAGGATATATATATATATATACATATCTCTATGTGTGTGTGGGCTATTCTATTCTCAGTATTTTGGAACATGTGTTTTCCCATGGTCATAAAGTTTTGTAATTAGGTCTATATTTTTATTATGTACTGAATGTTATGGTCTTTTTAATTTATTTATTTTATATGTGGTGTGGAATGTTCTAGTACATGGAATTTAGATTCTAAAATGAATTAGTAAATTTTTTATTACGTATAGATGTATGTGTTTCCTATGTGATAGAATGTTTTCTGTCACATCCCTTTCATTTTCCAATAAAATAGATTAGAAGAAATATTAAATTATTGAGTGATAATGTTTTTCATTTTATATAACACCATTAATTTTTTCGTCATACATGATTTTTGTTTATTTATGATTTTATATATAATGATGATAATACTAGTATTCTAGGATGGTCTCACCCCCATTAATGTCTTTCCAATTCTTAATTGATACTAGTTCCCTAAAAATGTCACCTTGAATGGCCTCTATGGCATGAATGTTTTATAGGAAACCACTTATATTAGGTCCCTTATGTAAGACATCTGGTACGAGATCAGAGGTCAATGTATCGCACTTTTCAAATAGTGTTACTAGTGAGGGATCTCATGGATAAAATTGTATGGTATCTATCAATATTGATCATTAGTAGAATCTGTTATTTAATACATGTGTCTCTTTTTAATGATCACTCCAAAAGGAATAAGATGGTACATTGCTTGTTTTTGTATTTAACATTTTGAAAAATGTTAAGGATGTATATTTGTTACCCAAGGGATGTTTCCACCAATCCAAATCACATTCCTGACATCTTTCCATCTGTTATGTTTGTTTTAATATCATTTTTATTACATACCCAATATAACATTGTATAGGATTCCTATGGTTCTAACATTTAGTGATTAGGTCTATGTAGGTGTGGTCAAGCTCAATTATCTTGGAAAAACATATCCAAAATTGGTTATATTTTTAATTTTCATTTCCACATTTAATTTGATGTACATGAACCCTACTATTTTTTTCCACATGAAGTGGATTTTTATTTTGAAACCATTGGTGGTGGACTACTCGGTATATCTCATAACCTCCCCGGGATTCCATTACACTGGGGTACTGGAGTATATCATCATGTTTACAGGTCCTCGATTAATTACTTTTGTTTTTCACTATACATTGAGGATTAGGAGAAATTGGTTGAGGTAGTAATCTGAATTCTCATATATATCACCTCAGGGGATTCTAGTTTTATTTAATTTCATTATTTGTTTAATGCACTATATTTTGATTCTTTTGGATTTTATTATTTTATTTTATGTTTAATCATTCAAAAATTCCGGAATATAAATATATATATGTGTGTGTGTGTGTGTGTCTGTGTGTGTATATTGGATGTATACATTTATAATCAGTTGATATTATTCTTTTGTATCTCTTTCATTCATTTATTACTACTTTTTTTATGTATATTTATTTTGACATAATATAAAACAGTGAAACTCTAATCATGTATGAATAGTATCACCCCTGTACCAACCATAGATCTTCGTTGAATGTCTATATCTTATTGCTTATGAAGAGCTATTATTGGGTCTATATGGTGACCATTACAGCTACCAATTTAATGGTTAGAAAGGATTGAATGCTGAAATGTGTTATTATGGGAACGATTTTCCTTTTTAATATTTTTTTATGCTATTAAACAGTAGACAATGAATGTGTCAGTTCTTGGTAAATAGTTATTCTAGGGCTTGATCAACCCATATATAATGAAATGTCTCTATTGATAGGGATGGGATTGTTCTTCTTGTTTTTTGTTTTTATTGAAGATTATGATTTCACATTGAGTGAATGGATTATATTATACTTCATACTAATTTATGTGATTGGAATATTTACCATTTGATAGTATAATAAGGAATTATAATTAAATTCATCATTATTGGATCATAGAAAATCACATTACATGCATATGGGATAACAAGTAGATTGCATTGTTAGGCTATTTAGATGTTATTGATATATTAATGGTAAAAATTCTATATCTATTATATACAATGTTAGGTATTTTTTTATTTAAATGTTTAATTTTTATCTCTTTAGGTATTTATTTTGTATAATTGTTTAAATAACATGATCTATAGTTAATTTAAAATTTTTGTCAATAGAACATATTTTTTTAATTATATATCTTCCAGTCTGGAATACCATGTGTGGGTGATTTTCCCTTCTTATATAGTAACTAGACATGTTTGTTCTTATTTACCATGCCTTCTGATTCTTTTATAATTTCTTTTTAATTACCATGTTCAATTAACTAATATATTTTATTTGTCTTCCTATACTATGACTTTAGGCTTAATCATCATTGTTTGAAACATACTGGTTGTGATTACATGGGATCCAATTTTGAATTTATGAACCACATGGGCACTTTATAAATATGAATCTGGTAACCAGTATTGTCGAACAAATGTATATTTTCTTTATAGGCATAATAAAATTTGTATAATTATTTAATTTTTTCAATATTTTTTATCCAAAATAAATTAGTTGTCGTTAAATGGAAGCCTACTTGTAATTTGTAATGGAATGGGGTCTTTACAAATTTTGAAGTAGTAGGCTATATAATGAGATTATATTTTATATATGTTATATACATAGAAACTATTATAAATATAAATTTTGTTAAATTATAATAGTTATTTGTTTTCAATGTATTTTCTCGTACAATTATTACTAGGGCATGCGAACATGAACTACTAAATTCCAAAATGAACAAATATAGTCATATATGAAAGTTTAGACATGTTACATATGAAATAAAACCACTATTAGTTTTCTATGATCATATTGTTTTAAAATATTTGGGTTTAATTATTTACACCCCAAAATGACATGAGAAGGACCCTGGTAACGTCTCAATCACTTTTGTTATTCCATAGTGGGTAACCACAATTGGGGTATATTTATGATATTTTATTATAGTAATTTAATGTGTATATAATCATTTATATGGTTTATAAATATGTGTAGGTTGACATCATTATTGAAAAATACATTTTTTAATAAATAAAAAAACATAACATAATTTTATGATCTACATATAATAGAAATTATTTAATTGAAATTAAAATTGCAACTTGAATGGTGATTCCAACAATAGATTGTGATTGGAATTCTATTTATCTAATCCATTCATTAATTTTTTTTAATTAAATAATGACTTTGAAATGGGGTTATTTTAAATATTTTTCATCATTATGATGAGATTTATATTAAATAAATAATTTCTATATTTGATATACCTTTCAGGTTTTCCCTCATGTCTTAGGTAAGTAATGATTTTCATACTCATGTATTATAACATGGGTTACATTTTCCATAAATTTAATACTTGCAATTATGAAAAAATATGTTTTAGTTTTATACCATTAAAATAATAATTAAGATTATTCCTTAGTTTTAACCCTCATTTAAGGGTATCATTTTTCATTTATTAAGCCTACCATGTGACATCACATGATCTTAATTCGAAGTCTCCTTCTCCATTAGTATAATAAAATTCATAGGAACATAAGCCTAGTGACCTTTTGTATGTGTGAACCCCTTTTTTGCCAATTCATTATGATTTTATAATGTACTTACAATTATATGTAATTCACATTGATCATTATGTCCCTTGCAGGTTTCTTACAAAATGTTCTCTCCGGTTGTATTATTCATGTTCTGTTTGTACTTCATAAGACTCTTTGCTTTTAAAAGTGACACCCATTCCTTGAAGGGTGGTTTATCTAAATGTTAATCCGTGATAAAGGTGTTAAAATAATTTAATTATTGAATTTAATGGGTAAGACATGTCTATGTCATGGTTATCCAAAAAGTAGTTCATCTGAGCCTCTTCTTCTTCCTTTTTATTAATGGTTGGCTTGCTAGGTCAGTATCCATATTTTTAGTCATGTAATATAGTTTGGCTCTTAACTATATCATTTTTGTTTTCCATCAGATATGTTAATACATATGTCAATTTTTTCATGTGGATACGATCATGGATGTTCCATTATAATTTAGAATCCTCAGGGTAATTTTAATTTTCACATACACTAATAATCGAGTTTCTAAAAATATATGATGATACATTGGTTTTTGTATTTCTCATTTAAACATTCTTTTTCAACTCTTGATCCACATATCTTCTCCATAGTAGAATTACTTGGGTGTTAGTTGAAGACGATGTCATTATAATTATCAGGGTGACACTCTTAAGGGGATTGGGTGACATGAAATTTTAATTAGCTAGTTTTTTAATTTATTCATAAGGCTACAACACTCAAAGGAGTATCAATAAGAGAGTTTATAAATTTTTTTAATTGTAACTTTTTCGAGCACATTTTATGAGGTTTTATTACTTCTATTTATTAATTAAATGCTTTATGAAAGAAGGTTGACCACCTATAGGGACCAAATTTAGTGGTTGATTGAGAATTTTCTATGGGATGGGCCCCTTTCCATCAATATCATATTGTAAGGACACTCTTATGATGGGGGGATCAGTACATTTTTGGGTAAACATGTCCTTCTAATTACAAGGATCCCAACTAGGAGGACCACATGATGTTAGTCTGGGTTGTCTCAAAATGCCGATGTGAATAGTGTGTTTCGAATGGAGTCCGTTCTAGTAGTGTAGAAAGATGATGAACATGTGGATGAGTATGAGACATTTGAATGTCACCATTGATTGTGGATGGAGATTGATGATAGAAATAAAAGATCATAACATATTTCTTCATGTAAAATCATCATACCTAGGAAATGGAAACGTATTAGAGAAAGTATCCTAAATATTCTAAGGGATTAAACCTAATTTGTTCCGACTAGACTTGTCCATTTTTTATGTGATTTAATTAGATATGGATGTACCAAGAACATTGTTTTGATGTAGTAAAAGTGTCATAGACCCTTTTAGAGATTTCCCAATCATCATGGTGTACTCTTGGCCTACTGATGGTCATGTACTCTATGTTGACATCATTAGGGTACACTTAAAGAGAATATTTTATAGTATGTGATAAATTTTAAAATACATTTGTTTTCAAAAATGTATTTTAGTAGAGTATCATTCAAAAATCATGGTTTCTTTGATAATATTGTTAGTCCTAAGTGATTATAGGGTTCTAGAGTAAAAATTCCTCATATTTACTCATTGTTACCAACTGGTTCAATGACATGAAGTGTAACACCCCAAGAATTCAGAGTATGTTTTTTTTCAATTTAATTCAATAATATGCACTACACGCAATACTGAGTTCAAGCGCACCATGACTTACCAAAAAAGCCGGTCAAAAGCGGTTATGAGTAGTATTGACTATATTTTGAACATTATATAATCCTTATAACTTTATAATCCATATTATGAGTTTATTATACATAATTCAAGAAGAAATTCATTTCTTACAGATAAAAGAAGTATTTTTCAAAAAAAGAAATTTTACCACCTTTTTATAGTGAACCCATTTTAAATACAATTTTTGAAACTTTTATATAATAAATTTCACAAAATAAACTTCTTATTTAGAATCAGGACATAAGAATTTAGTTTCAAAATATTTTTTGTGTTTTTCTTAAAACATTCATATTTGGGTGAATAGTGAAAAAATACAATATTTTAACTGAAAACAACTTTAAAAAAAATTATTTATAGTGTTTAATTATAAAAATTAAAGATATTTATGTATAATTAGATTATATTTTTACAATTTAATCCATTTATGGTCATTGTAAGTAATTTCATTTTGAAATTGGATATAAATAAGTGCCAATAGTTTTATATTTATTATTTCTTAAAATTAGTTTTTTGGTTTTGACAATGGGAATTAATTTTAAATTAATTAATGCAACTTCTATGTTTTTAAATTAGTAAAATATAAATCATTTTTTAATTTGGAATATAAAATTTTGCTTAAGGTGATTTTTTTATATTTTTCTGAAAACATTTAATTTTTGATGAATAGTTAAAAACACTGAGTTATTGTTTAAAACCGACTTTTTATTTTAAAAATTATTTATTTTATTTAAATTAATTTTAGGTAAAAATAGATACATAATACCTATATAAGTTCAATTTAATTAATTGGAGTTATTTTATAATAATTTTAGATATATATAAAATTTAACGAACTTTTTACCGTTTTTTACCCACCTCCTAGGAGCATTTGCAAATTTGTATAAAGCATAATTTTAACACTTATGTGAATTAAATTTCAAAAATCTAGTAGACACGGTTGATATTAGTAACTAAAATGTGGTTCAATAAGATGAAAATAATATTTGGTAAATAGTAACTTTTGACTTTTATTTACCGTGGTTAAAGGTTAATAGGGTAATTCAAGGTAAAAAGAATATTGTAATAATAAAAAATTACCTTAACACTTGTCCTAACATTATTGGATGAGTTATGGCCAACCATGGGAATCCTTGGGTCTATTTTGGGACCCCATGGAGCCACTTATTATAGATAATGACACTCTATTTTAATTAATTTAACGTAAAGCCAATAATGACATAAACAAATTTATTTTAGTATATCAATTTTTAAATGGGGTTATATAAGTCATCGTTTCGACTATAAATAATCATAGGAAAGATAAAAATATTTCATACATATTATTAATGTTTTATAATTTTTAGACATTATATAATTTAATTTACTTATGACATAATGATGATGCAATAATTACCTAATTAATGAAGTATTAAAATAATTGATATTATAAATATCCAAATAAATGATATTTGAGTCTTTTTATGAATATAAATAATTTTTTAGGTTTATATGAAATAATATGGATGGTTATATTAATTGTTTTTGATGTAAGAATTTTTTTTCAAACATAGAAAAAACAAAATACCAAATAGTGTCAAAATTGACATAAAAGGGTTTTTTAAATAAATATTATATTATTAGTTGATATTCTATTCCTAAAAATCTATGCATCGGCCAAAAAACTAATATAATTATATTTTTATATTTAATGAACCACTTTGGGTTCTTTATTAAGTATATAATTTTTTTATTAACCATATAATATAAAAATACAAAGAGAAATGAAAAATGTAAAACTATTTAACTAAGAGTTAAATCTAAAAGATAAGGTTAATATAGTGACCCAAACCTGTCTAAAACCTATTGGTTGAGTTGTTTTAGACCCTTCCACACCTTAACCTTTAAATAATCCATTTTGGAGCCATTATAAATCGAAAAATATTTTATTATAAAACAATTTTTCTAGCTTTTCCTAAGGCGCCTCTAACCCCTCTTATAAAAGGGCTCTCCCCCTTCTCTCTAATTAACTCCTTCAATGCCATTACGCTTGGACAACCCCTACCCAAATACACTCTCATATATCCTACCATAATCCTAGAGGTCTTACTTTAGTCATAAATCCATCATATGGAGCCCTTTTTATCAAATCAAAATGAAGAACCCGAAGAAGAGGTAAATATTTCTTCACCTCTATCAAGTTCTGTTCTTCTTCCACTTCCTCTTTATTTTTTGTTTACATTATAAAATAATAACAACAGTATCTTCTATATATAGTCATGATATTATAAATATGGTACAACCATATTGATTATTATATCCATCCTTTGAATGACTGTCACCATACATGCGTACGTACGGCTTACCGTCTCCAGGTTGTGGTGTAATTGTTATTAAATACAATATTATTAAGATGGGTATAATAATGATGTGGAATTGACGTAAATAATAAATTTAACATGATAATGATTCTGTATATAAGATATACCATCGAATTATATATTATTTTAATATCAAAAGAATGATATTGTCTCTTGTACGTACGACAGATTACCGTCTCCACGAACACGATGAGATGCATTACTCATCGTATCCATTCATTATTAATTTTCATTTGATGATTAAAATTAATGTTTTTAGACTTAATATAATTCTGTACATGAATAAGATACATCCAATCTATGAAAAATTTGAGTTAAATACAAATGAATATAAAGGAAAACTAATCCATTAATACCTGAAACGACGTTAATACAAAAATATTATTATCAAAGAAATGTTAAAAGATAATATATGATAGCATATTATTTTATATGATTCTTGTATAATTTAAAAACAATTATTTCACAATTATAAAGGATGTTAACCAACCCTCGATGAAGGAAAAGTACAATTTAAGGGTAAATTCTACAATCTCTTCATTATCCAAGGTTATTTATACGTAATTTTCTAATGGGACCTCTTTATCATCCACATCCATGATTTATAAAATGTATTTCAAAACATTTTTACTATTTACTAGACAATGGGTTAACGTCATGTATACCCTTATTTGACCTTATATGTTTTTGAAATGAATCTTTCCATCTTTTTCATAACAAGTTACTTTATAACCTTTTCGACAAAATTAAGGTAAGAATGCCTTTCATTTAACTTATACGGCAGGTGAGGCTATTTTAAACCATTATAAAATCATCAATGTTTCCAATAAAAGCTTATAAGAACATTTTCAAAATAAAATTTTTCTTTATAATTATGTGAATCTTTAATGATTTCAAAATAGAAAGAGATATTTCTCCAAAAAAGGTTTTGATTTCATCTTTGTCAACATCCTTTGATGGATTTTACGTTTATTTGTAGATGATTTATTATGATACAAAACATCCATATTGTATTGAAGAATTTGTGATATTTTTGAATATGGATGTTCTATTTTTCTACCATTCATGGTTTGTGGTTAAAGTATTGACATTTTATATGCTAGTTTTTATAAGAATGTTTATGTTATATTTCAACCTTTTCATATGAGGAATGTATTGGACTTAGTAAGTGATGGGAGGAGCCTGTTATAGCTCCTCGATACAACGGTAGGACTCATGAGACAACTACACATGGAATTGGATGAGACCTATCTAGATTTGATATATGGTTTTGGCCAAGTCCTAATCATTTTAGGACGTCTTGTCTGAGGCCTTGATGAAAAGTTTCAGAACATCCAAAATTATACATTCCCCCATTATGAAAATAATATTGATGGTTCATGTGGTCATTCGACTAGTAGATTACCCATGAATATGTTTTATTATGGAATTATTTATTTGTCTCATATTCATTCCATAAAAGTATTCATGGTTATTATTGGTAAAGGCATGTGGTGTCAATTATTAACCATTCTTAATATTTATATTATCTTCTATTGTATTGATTTCCCTTACTGAGCATTTGAGCTCACCCATTTCTTTTGATTCATTTTCTCAGGATATGAATAAGTGTTTTATGATTGAGATTCTTGGTTAACCTAAGGGAACAATGGAATTCTCAAAATATTATTTATGATATGTTGTATGTTAGAAAGTGTAATGTAATGTTCATGTCTGTAATATATTTTCCCAGAATACTAAGCCGATCGTTCCTTCAGGCCTTGATTCTTTGTAATCATGCCAATGTTATGTAATAATGTATCAACTCTAGTTAACAAGGGTTGGGGCGTTACGGTTGGTATCAGAGGAAGTTTAGTACAAACATTGGAAACTTGATTTAGATAAAATCTGATTAGATCACATAGCCCTAACATAGACTTTGAGGAATAGTATAGAATAACTTCCTAGAATATTGGTATTGCGGATATTTTGAGAGTATTCCAAAAAATACATCCTTGTCCGGATACGAGTAGGTAGAGGTGGTTCTGGCCCAGATTTACCTGGGGGTAAAACTAAAAAAACTCTGCTTTGAGCTAGTCTTGAACGAGAACTGATGCATGAAAACAGACCTTGAAGAACTCTTAGTTATGACACTCCCGGGGGATATGCTTAGGATAATTCAAATTTTCATTAAAATCTATTATGAAGGGTTTATGAGTATATAATTCCTCAAAGATAACAGTTTTTATGATTTTGGATTATATATAAAAGATGTTCAATTTACATTATGTATTTTACATGTTTGGAACTATTTATTTCAATTCATAAACTAACCTTGTGTATTCCCTTTCATAGAAATGGTGCCCAATAGAAGGAATGTGAAATCAATCCTTACGTATGTTCTAATGAATACGAAGGATCATATCTTTCACGGTATTAATCCAACATTTATAAGGGAAATAGTCTCCCATGTATTCTCAACATAAGAATAAATAGTATCATGTGTTAATAAGACATGCAAATAATTATCTAAGTCTTATGGCTTTGAAGATATGCATGAGTAGAAAAGAATGGGAGAGAGAAATATGGATAAAGGAAAGAGAAAAAAGAAGGATTTTCCCATATGTGATAATTGTGGAAAGAATCACCTTGTTAAATGCTTGATGGGAATGGGAGTTTTTTATAAGTTCATAGAAAAGGGACACTAAGTATGTGATTTCAAGCCTAAGAAAAAAAGTTTCAAATTTACAATGCTTCGTCTGCAAAGAGTTGGGACACTATGTGAATTAATGTCCCCAACATCAGAGTATATATTAAATGATGCTATTGGATAATAATCAAGTTATGATACTACCTCATATGAAGAGTAATTACTTTTCTTCTTATGTTGTTATTATAGAATTATTTCATTTGAGTGTTGTATCAATAATATAATTGTTATATTAATTATAGAGATAAATAATGATTGTACTACAGTACTATTTTATTGAGTATTTGAGATTATATGGTTCTATGAAAAGTGACTTAATATAATATACACTTTTTTGGAAAAATACATGGTTTAAGGAAATGTAATACTTAATATAGTCTTGTTAACGAGGTAGTGATTTTGGAAAATGAGATGGTTGATTTGGATAAATTATATTGGATATTCATGACTTCCTTGGAACTAATTAATAGTTTGTTTATTTCATCATTGTTGGAATATTCAATATTTTTGTTATAAGGAATATATCCAATATTATACAAAGGATAGCAGAGAATGAATGTAATCAATAAGGTTTTATGGTAATTAAGGGTGTTACCATGTTATAAAATAATACATGATGAAGGTTTTCACATGTAATTACATGACAAAAAGTATATTCATTGTGTTTAACTTACTTATAATTTTTGGACTGTCATTTTGGATGGATGTATTTTGGATAAGTCTAATGGATGGAACGAATTACGTTTGAAATTGGATACTATTGTTAAGGTTACTTTTTTATTTTTATAAAAAGTACAACACACAAACTGTGTGACAACCCGTCGCGTCGGACAAAGATGTGGGAATCGAAACCACAACCAAAGTGAGATTGGGATTTATCGCCTACCACTGGACTACATGATGTCCATGGATTGTATAATGCAGTTTCTATTTTTAAGGGCCTGGTAGGTGAATTATAAATTCATTTTTTGGAACCCTATACGAATGAGATACATAGAATATTTTTTAAACTTCTATTTTCTTTAAGAGTGAAAGATGAGTCTGTGGTAGAAATTATTTAAATGATGGAACTCTACCTGTCATGTATATATTTTTTCTTCTCTTATTATATGATGAAATTAATTCAAAATATTTAGGTAAGGGATCATAAAACTAAAATTTTGTTATCCTAATACCAGATGTTTTATTTAACTGATGATAATTTAAATCATCATAGATTGATGGCTCTGAGGCCCTCAATTCTATAATTGTTTTTGACTGATGACCTCAATAAATCCCTATAAATATTTACGTTTTCCTCCAATTATGTGTATCTAATTTCCACCAATGTTTTCCTAATCGAGATCATAATATAGTGGTGACATTTTCATTCCCCTTTTCCTCTTATTAAGATGAAATTTTATTAACCCAATTTCCGATGTGGGTTTTCCCACCAAGGTATTTTCTATTTTCAACCTTTTATTTTCAAAGAAAATTTTCAAATTGCGAGGAAACAATTTATTGAAGGAGGGATGAATGTAACACCCCACGATTTCATAGTACATTATTTCTTCAAAGTAATTCAATAACTTTCACTACACACAACATTGAGTTCAAGCGCACTATGACTTACCAAAATAGCCGTTAAAAAGTGGTTTTGAATAGTATTAACTGAATTTTGAGCTTTATATAATCCTTATAATGTTAGAGACCATATTATTAATTTCTTAAACATAATTTAAGAACAAATTCATTTTTTCTGATTAAAAGAAATATATTTGAAAAAAAATGAAATTTTACCACCTTTTTATAACAAACCCTTTTTAAATCCAATATTTGAATATTTTATATATATTAAATTTGAAAAAACAAACTTTTTATTTTTAATCAGGACATAAGAATTTAGTTTCAATAAATTTTTGGTGTTTTTCTGATAACTTTCATATTTGGGTGATTAATGAAAAATGCTATATATTAACTGAAAACAACTTTTTAATCAAAATAATTTACAGTGTTGAACTATAAATTTTAATGGTTTGGAAGTATAATTAGATTATATTTTTACCAATTAATCCAATCATTGTCATTGTATGTAATTAATTTTAAAATTGGATATAAACAATTGTCAATCTTTTGATAGTTATTATTTCTTAAAAATACAATTTTGGTTTTGACAACGAGAATTAATTTTAAATTAATTAATGAAAATTCTATTTTATGAAAATTGTGAAATAGAATTCATTTTTTAATTAGGAATATCAAAATTATCTTAGGGTGAGTTATTTATATTATCATGAAAACTTTCAATTTTTATTGAACAGTGAAAAACACTGAGTTATTGTTTAAAACCGACTTTATATTTAAATAAATATTTATTTTATTTATTTTTATTTTTAGTCAAAATAGATACATAATACATATATATGTTCAATTTAATTTATTGGAGTTAGTTTATAATTATTATATATATATATATATATATATAATTTTTATTGAACTTTTTACCGTCTTTTACCCACCTCCAAGGAGCATTAAAAAATTTGCATAAAACATAATTTTACCACTTTTGTGAGTTGAATTTCAAAAAACAGAGAGACATAATTGATATTAGTATATATAATTTGGTTTAATAAGATGAAAATAATTTTTGGTGAATATTAACATTGGACTTTTATTTACCACGGTTAAAGATAAATAGGGTAATTCAAGATAAAAAGAATATAATAAAAATAAAAAATTACACTAACAATTGTTCTAACCATATTTTATGAGTAATGGATGACCATGGTATCCTTGGGTTTATTTTGGGACCCCATGGAGCCACTTATGAATGATAATGACACTTTATTTAAATTAATATAATTTAATGGCAAAAATTACATAAACAAATATAGTTTAGTAAATTAATTTTAAATAATGATAAATATGTCATATTTTTTACTATGAATATTCAATGGAAAGATACAAAAATTTCCTACATAATTCAGTTTTATTTATATTTTTTAGACACTATATAATTTAATTTATTTATGAAACAATGATGATGTAGTAATTACATAATTAATGAAATATTAAAATAAATGATATTATAAATATCCAAATAAATGTAATAATTGACTTGTTATGAATTAAACTAATTTTTTAGGTTAACATTACTTATTAGGTTTGGTTAGATGATTTTTTTTCGAAGTAATAATGATTTTATGAATGTATCAAAAACAAAATACCAAATAGTGTCAAAATTGACATAAATGAGTTTTTAAAAGAAATATTATATTATGAATTGATATTCTATATCTAAAAATATATGGTTCGGAAAGAAGACTTATTTAATTATAGGTGTATCATTAATTAACCACTTGGGGTTCTCTTGGATGAATATAGTAAGTTTATTAACCATAAAATATAAAAATACAAAGAGACATGGTAAATGTCAAACTATTTAACTATGAGTTAAATCTAAATGATAAGGTTAATATAGTGACCCAATCCTGTATAAAACCTATTGGTTGAGAGTTTTTAGACCCATAACCAGAATATACTTTAAATAATTCATTTTGGAGCAATTAAAAACCGAATATTATTTTGTTATAAAATAATATTTCTTTCTTTTCCTAAGGTTCCCCTCACACCTCTTATAAAAGGGCACTCCTCCTTCTCTCTAATTGACACCTTAAATTCTACTTGTCTCGGAAAACACCTCACCAAATACCCTCTAAACTATCCTCCTTTAGTCCTGGATGCCTTACTTTAGTAATTAATTCATCCTATGGAGCTCTTTTTATCAAATCAGAAGGAAGGACCTGAAGAAGAGGTAAATATTTCATCACCTCTTTCAAGTTCCTTTAATCTCCCACTTCCACTTTATTTCTTTTTTCCATTATAAAATAATATCTCATGTATCTTATATATACTATGATGTTATTATAAATATGGTACAACCATATTAATTATTCTATCCAACCTTTGAATTACTCAGCACCATACGTGTGTACGTACAACTTATCGTCTCTACATCGTGGTGTAATTGTTATTCAAAAGATTATTATTTGTATGTTTATAATAATGTTTTGTAAATGATGTAAATAATAAATATAACATGATAATGATTCTGTATATATGATATACCATCGAATTATATATTATTTTAATATCAACAGTATGATATTGTCACTGGTATGTACGTACGGATTATCGTCTCCACGAACACGATGAGATTCATTCCCCATCGTATCAATTCAAGAATAATTTTCATTTGATGGTTAAAAATAATTTTTAGTGACTTAATATCATTCTTCATATGAATAGGATACATCCCATCCATAAAAATATGATTCACATAATAATGAATATAAAAGAAAATAAATCCGTTAACACTAGAAACAACGTTAATAATATGATATTATTAACAAAGCAATGTTAGAAGATCATATATAATATCACATTAAGGTATATGATTCTTGTATAAATTAATAAAAATTATTTCACCATTATATAGGAGTTTAACCTACCCTCTACCAAGAAAAACTACAAGGTAAGGGTTAATTATAAAATCTATCCATTATCAGAGGTGGTTTATACTTAATTATATACTGGGACCTCTTTATCATCTATATCCATGTTTCTTAAAATGCATTTCAAAACATTTTTACTATTTACTAGACACTGGGTTAAAGTCATTTATACCCTTAATTGATCTTATATGTTTTTGAAAGGAATCTTTTTGTTTTTTTCCAAACAAGGTACTTTATAACCTTTTCAACAAAATTAAGGTAATAATGTTTTTTTAACATATACGGTGGGTATGGATATTTTCCACCGTTATAACATCGTCGAAGTTTCCATTACAATCTTATATGAATATTTTCAAAATAAATTTTTTCTTTTTAATTATGTGACTCTTAAATGATTTAAAAATATAAAGAGATATTTCTCTATAAAAGGTTTTGATTTCATCTATATCAGCATCCTTTGATGGATTTTAAGTTTATTTGAAGTGGATTTATTATGATACCAAACATCCATATTGTATTGAAGGTTTGGTGATATGTTTGACTATGGAAGTGCTATTTTTATACCATTGATGATTTGTGGATAAAGTAATGATATTTCATATACTAGTTTTAATATGAATGTTTATGTTATATTCTAACCTTTTCATATGAGGAATGTATTGGACTTAGTAAGTGATGGGTGGAGCCCGTTATTGCTCTTCGATGCATCAGTTGATCTCATGAGACAACTAGATGTGGAATTGGCTGAGGCCTTTCCCAATTTGATATATGGTTTTGGCCATGGCCTTAATCATTTTTAGATGTCTTGTTCGAGGCCTTGGAAAAATGTTTCAGAATGTCTGACATTATACATTCTATCATTATGAAAATAATATTGATGGTTCATGTGGTCATTAAACTAGTATAATACCCATGATTATGTTTTATTATGGATTTAATTACTCAGCTCGTATTCCTAACATAAAATTATTCATGTTTATTATTGTTAAAGGCATGAGGTTTCAATTATTCACGATGCTTAATATTTATGTTATATTCCATTGTATTGAATACCATTACTGAGTGTTTGAGATCACCCAAATTTTATGTTTCATTTTCCCAGGTTATGAAGTTGTGTTTTTTGATTGAGATTCAGGGTTAAGATAAGTGAAAAATGGAATTCTCAAAAGATTATTTATGCAATGTTGTATGTTAGAAAGTGTAATGTAAGGTTCATGTATGTAATCTGTTTTCCAAGACTACTAAACTGATCAGTCCTTCGGGATTTGATTCGTTGTAATCAAGTCAATGTTATGTAATAATGCACGGACTCTGGGTAACTAGGGTTGGCGCATTACATGAAGTCAATGAAATAGAATGTGTTTTTGATACATTAACATTTCATATTGGTACCTACATATCACTGATAAAATCTATAGTATGGAAAACCATGGATGAGCTATTTGGACTCTGTATCTAGATTCCAAGGATATCTTAGAATTTAGTGGACCCGATACGTTACTAGATACCTATAAAAAATTCATTTTATGTGATACTTGTAAACATATGGTTACATGGAGAATGGAATCATGTTTTAGGTTGTTCATAGTCGGCTATCTAAGTTGAGAATTTTGGGAAATCTCATATGGAAGTGTCCAAAATAGAAATCCACTGGATAATGCTCAATGCAGTCATGAGGTACTATTCGCGGCACCACATTAGAGTTAGATGGGTTCGATGTATGTTTTTCTGGGGAATTTTAAGAAATGCGGGGATGATTTGAATTCATGAATAAAAATTATATTTGAACATTCCAAACTCGTTAGTAATCATTTCATGATTGTTTTTATAATTCTACATGAATAAGAACCTAGATGATTCCAAATATGGAGATATCGAAACTCAATTTTGGATTTTAAATGATAATACCAATAGTGGAAAGTTCCACAATTTGTATGTTGAAAGATATGATAACTTGATAATTTATCTGGTTAGAGGGGCTCTATTATTCAATGCCTCAATATTTATTTTTGAACTATGATTGTTATATTTAGTTTTTATGAATTGTTTAAATTATTCTTAATGTTACACTTGAGAGTGTGTTGGATTTTTGGAAATGTTATTAAACCATTGAAAATGTATTTAGGACTCAAGTAATATTTTTTTCATTTTCTCATGAATTATCAAGAAAGATATGTATTAAGGTGGGGGATATTATATAGTCTCTTGGTTTCAGATAGGTTGTAATTCCATTGGAATTTTGAATTTTGTTATTTGTTGGATGGTGTGTTTTGTATATCGAGATGTGAAGTGTAACTACGGGGGAAATTACAATTCAACGTTTTTTTATACATATTTAAGGGATCTATTTTTGTCTCATGTGTTATGACATGTTTTATGTGTGTCTAGCCCAAAAAAATAAAAAACATGAAGGACTGGTCATCGATCAGGATTTGTCAGAAACTGTGTGTCTCACCTATGGAATTTTTTTTCTCTTTTACTAGATCAGAATATCTCACAATGTTCAATATAAAAATTTGATTGTATGCCCATGGTTTTTCTCATTGATGATGGTTCTTGGTAGTTTTTTGTTGCATGGATTACAGATAGATAGGTAATCTATTTGTCAGTCTCACTTGGCCTGTCAAATAGAGCTCGATTAGAAAGCGGTTTGGCCAACGATGCATCCAGTCCATATGAACACATCTCTTTGGATAAAATAATAATTTCTCCCTTAATGAAATTAAATACTGAAAGTTATTCTAACCTCTCATTTCTAGGCATTCTCCAACTGAGTCATACTCATACTCATCTCTCATGGATCTACTGCTTCCCCGTTCTATTATAAGTGTTTCCCCATTTTCTGATGCCATATTCAAACTACATTGGTATTTATGGATACCACTTGGAATTCTTTATATTACCCTAGATCTATTTTGTTTTTAAATAATTTTAGAAGATGTTCTTCTGGTTTGACCTAATTCACTTTATTTTTATAGAATTTGTGTATTTCGTAATTTTCTATTAAACTAGACTGAATCAAACCTACATATTGTATGCATGATAAGTCAATGGTATAAGTTAGGTTTCCTATATATTTTCGCATAGGATTACTCTTTTAATAAAATATACCATTATGGAATGCACCCAAATTACCCTATGTCACATTTAAATAGTCAATTTCCATAATATAAAATGCACAGACCAT